>JBAIAC010000097.1:0-344083 GCA_037349315.1 Chelydra serpentina
CTCCAGAGGCCTGGTGTTTTGCAGCCTTTTCCCTAGTTTGTCAACATTGACTTTGCTGATCGGTTTCACAAACCAAGCGTCTCCACTTTTACCAGTTATAGCACTGGGAAGCTTTCCTTCTTCGTAAGCTTTTATAATAAAAATGTTTAGTGCAGAATCTCCCCAACATAATGACATTAAAGAGGTCTCTGAAGGGTTAAAATCTATGTGCTGCTTGTATAACAATTTGCCATATGGACTTGTGTCAACTTTTAGAGGCCCAAAAGTCCAGAGTTTGGCTAAGAGGCCAAATGTTGTACTCAAAGTACTATACAGGATCTTTTCAAGGGGATTAAGGCAAAACGCCACATTGATTAGTAATACAGGGATCAATCAATACTCTAGCATATGCATATGATATATATATCACACTCATGCACTCACACATACACAAACACAAACACACTCCGTCTTGCTGTTGTTACCAACTGGTTGCTCCCCTTAACTGCACTGGCCAGGTGAGTTAGATGGGGGAGGGGTGGAGCCGGGCTTCTGCCGATCCGGATCGATGCTCCGATGGTGACAAGACGAGACCCGGGGTCCTTCTGCCAGACACCTCACTTCTATAGCAGCTTCCCTCTTATGCAAATCCACTCCAGATTCAAACTCTGGGTCTGTGTCCGTTGGTCTGTGTCCATTGGTCTTTGTGCTGCTTTTCTCTGGGTGTTGTCCCCAGGCTGCTCAAAGAGGGTGTTACCTAAAGAAGGTGCTTGCTTCTAATCCCCAAGGCCGTCAGTATGTCTGCTCTTCTTTGCCACTTGATTGTTCTTTGATCTGGCTCCCATCCCCTCTCCAACTGTTGCAGTGTCTGGAGGTGGGTTTCTTCCAAGCCTCACTCATTCACACCTCATTCAGTCAATAGGGCAATTGATTACAGAGTGGGGGAAGATCTTATCCTACTCCTAGCAAACAGACACATGTTTCTTCTACTTTAACTATACTATCCTTAGGGGCTATAACATCTTGATACAAAGTTTTCTACAAGTTTTCTATATAGGGATCTAATACAAAATGGGGATCTAATACAAAGTTGTATGAAAATAGAGAGGCACAAGGCCAAGTCATATGAAATACAAAATAACACAATGCAAGATGCAATGTTATAAAGATAAAGATACTTAATACAAAATGACACAATGCAACATCATAAGGATTCATAGAAATACTTAATACAGAGATTTCTCTCTACACAGAGGCCTAGTGAATAGTGATTAGCTAAGAGAAAACAGAATGAACAAGAGAGAGCCTCGCTTTGTTTGTTTAAGTCTGGTCAGCAATATGCCAGATGTTGAAGCAATAACTAAATAATTGTATCTTCTGTAAAGTTGCAAATGTGGGACAAAGACGTCCTGTCCCTGTTGCGTTAGTTTCTTCTGTAGGGAGAAGATCTTCCCACAGACCAACCTTGAGTTTATGAAGGGTTGGCATTTCAGTATAAAGATAAGGCCTCCCACCTGTCTTTCCCAGGGACCAAGCCTGCCTTAATACACAAAGAAAGCAATTCTTATTATCATATACTTTTCACTGTTTTTGCTTTAATCCCTAGGAATACATCTGTTAAATGATCAGAGGGGCTACTTCATTCCTATGGACCCCAAATTGAATTCAACATATACATATATGTTACTAATACATTTTATTAAAGTACTAATTAAATGTTAATTAATGAACTTGAGACCATGGGCGGAGACATTATGTAACCTTTTGACCATTGGGCTAATGTGCTTATCTTGTCTTGCTGCTAGCCTATCCCGGGGTGTGAACTGCCCACCTCGTCACTTTCCCCCGCCCATGGAAAATCCATATATTCCATTGTAATCAATTGATTGGGAGTGTCTCTTCGCCTAATAAGCAGGTGACACTCCGGCAGCGCTGTCGTAATAAACTCCTATGCTTGACCTCTACACGGTGTGGAATTTATGTCCTTCAGTCTCTATCCATATCCATTACCAGAACAGGTAATCATCAAGGTAATCAACAAGGTAATCATCAGGTGATCCATCCCCTGTTGCCCATTCCCAGCTTCTGGCAAACAGGCTAGGGACACTCAAAGCATGGTATTGCATCCCTCCCCATCCTGGCTAATAGCCATGCTGGAGACAGAACACAGTTCATGCGAACAAACATGGCTGTGGCATCCTACTTTCTATTTAAGCAAGAGATACCACACACTACAAACTGGAGGCCAATGTTAAGTGCATTGTCACTTGTTCATCCTGAAGTTGAACACTGGTTCCGAACAAGACCAGCAAATGCTCACTATCTTTCTTCAAGAAACTCAACTGACTGGCTAGAAGCATGCGGTGCAACAGTGAAAGTCTCAACAGTTGAAAAAGTGAAGAACTCTCTCACCACATTCAAAACATTTGCATACATGGCTGATGAATGCACCGATGCAAATGGGCATCAAGTATTAAGTCATTGTGTACATTATCTTGATGTCAGGGGTAGGCCAGCAGTAGATGCATTTCTAGATGTTCAAGTTATAGAAGACACATTGGCTGCATCTGTGACAACCCACTGTCACGGAGTATAGGGGAGTCCGGCCCTGCACCCCTCTTCCCCGGATTCACTGGGAGTCTCAGCCAGCCAGTAGAACAGAAGGTTTATTAGAGATGCCAGGAACACAGTCCAACCAGAGCTTGTCAGTACATCCAGGACCCCTCAGTCGGGTCCTTCCGGGGGGCAGGGAGCTTAGACCCCAGCCTGGGGGCCCCCTGCATTTCGCCCCACAGCTCCAAACGGGGCAGGGAGGACAGACCCTGTCTGCCCCCCTCCCCTCCTCTTCCCAAGCCAGCTCCAAACTGAAAACACCCGGACAAAAACTCCAGGAGGCTCTTCCCCTCCCCCCGGGGCTCCTCCTCTTGCCTTTTGTCCGTTCTCCCAGCCAAAGGTGTCACCTCCCAACCCCCGTCCTGGCTCATGTTACAGCCCCAGGTAAAGTCTCCCTTTCCTAATGCAATGCCGCAGGTCCCAGGGAACCTCCCCCACAAACCTCCCAGGTTGAATCCACCTCACTCTCTACTCCGTCACACCCACATCTTAGAAGAGTTAAATGCCTGTCAATTGGACCCCAAACAGATGGCTGCTTGTGCATTTGATGGAGCTGCAAACTTTTCTGGAAGACATAGTGGAGTACAAGCTTTTCTCAGAGAAAAGTGTAACCCTAATCTCTCCTATACACACTGCAGAGGGCATCTACTCCAACTAGCACTAGTACGAGCTGCAGAATCTTCAAAAGATGTTAAAAAAAGCTAGAAATTTAACGTCTTCATTATATTCTTTTTTTAGCAAGAGTCCAAAAAGACTGAATATCTTGGAAAATATAGAAGATACACTGGGACTGAAGTTCAAATTAGTCCAACCTGGGAAAACCTGCTGGCTTTCTTATGAGCGATCCTTGGCTGTTGTCTTAAAATTACTCCAGCCGTTATTACTGGCTTTGGAAAGTATCTACCAAGATGGGATGGATCTAAGTAGTGAGGCTGGTGGATTACTTTTGCTACTACGTTCAGAGAAGACTATTGCCATTCTCTCTCTCATAAGTCTACTGTTGAAACCACTTGGGTCATTAAACAATGCCATCCAGCATCTGCTGCAACAGTAGTAGATCTTTGTCCAGCAATAGAAGCTACATTTGGATCAATCAGAGAGATCTCCATTGAAAAAGTACTGGAAGAAGCAAAGACTTCAGTCCAGAAGTTGACTAATCAAGGCATTTATATTGAATCCTTAAATGAGGAAGACAAGAAGTGTTTGTTAAGACAACTGAAAAAGTACACAGACTTGATTCTTAAACATCTACAACAGCGACTTCTAGATTCTACTCAACCTCTACGTAGTTTTACAGATGCCTGTCCTATAAAACACCGACAGTTGAGTGGAGTGAGGCACTACTAGGAATGGGACTGCCATGTGCTCAGGACAGAATAGAGAATTTGAACACAGAGTGGAATATGATACGACGAATGAATGAAGATTTGACATCAACTTCTTTTTTATCATCACTAGTGGCTTGACCCGATCTTTGTGCTCTGTTTCCTGGGATGAAAGAAGTAGGAATTCTTCTCTTGCTCCTCCCAGTCACAACAGCTACAGTTGAGCGTTCTTTTTCATCATTGAATAGAATTTTGTGTTCTGAAAGAAGTCACCTTCTGCCTGATCATGTGAATGAACTAATGAGCATATCAATTGAAGGAATGGAAGTGTCGGACAACTGAGAAGCCACCAGAAATGAATGTATTGCATTCAAGAAGTTCATTAACAGAGTTGTGCAAAATTATAACAAGAAACCAAGAAGGATGTAGACGTAGTGCTTCATAGAAGGCTTGAGTAGCCAAGTTTAATTTGTGTGATTTTAAAACATGAGTTAAATCTAATAAAATGGTCATGAAACATTTTTCAGTTTTTACTATGGTTCCATACAGCCCACCTTCACCCTCACAGTCTTACCCCTCATTGGCCCTGACACCCCCTTCATGTATATTCAAACACCCCTTCTAATTTCAATTCCTGGGGAAACCACTGGTCAGAAGACAAGATACAGAGCTAGATGGGCCTTTGGTCTAGCCCAGAATGGCTGTTCTTATGGTTTAAATTACACTCCCAGGCACTGAGAATAGAGTTACTGAAAGCTTGGGAATTAAGACGTGATAGGACAGTGTCCCAGTCCTCTGGCAGGTGACTCCCTCCCTCAGGGACAGGGACAGGGACAGGTCTGAGCTCTCACACCAAATGGCTTAATGGCTCTGCTCCTGCTCCAGCCTGGCTGATTGCGCCACTCCCAAGGGGCCGGAGTTATCCTGCCCCAGGACCAGCCCTGGCTGCACTGCCGGCTCAGCCTGGCAGTCACCCAGGGCCGGTGCAAGGAAGTTTTGTGCCCTAGGTGAAACTTCCTTGCACCAGATCTGCGTGCCCCCCTGCCCCCACCCAGCTAATGCTCCCCCCCCCCCACGGCAGCTGGCTCCCCACCCCCCCGCGGCGGCTAACCTCTCCCCTCCCCCGCTCACGGCAGCTCAGCCGCCCACCCGTGGGCCACGGCAGCCTCCCCGCCGCCTGCGGTGAGCCACCCCCTGCCTCCCGGCTCCACGCTCGGCTCAGAGGCTGAACGTGGAGCCGGGAGGCAGGGGGCGGCTCGCTGAGGCTGCCTCCTGGCTCCACACTCAGCCGCTGAGCCGAGCGTGGAGCTGGGAGGCAGGAGGCAGCCGCCCACCGCTGAGGGCTGCGAAATGCCCCCCCCCCAAAATCCTGGCGCCCTAGGCGACAGACTAGTGGAAGCGCCGGCCCTGCAGTCACCTCCCAGCAGGGCTGGCTATTGGGCACGGGGTCACTGCGCGGGAGAGTAGGTCTCTAGGAGGTGCGTGGGGGTGCTGAGAAGTGAAGGGGAGATCTCTCTGTTGGGGCGCTGGGAAGTGTGGGGGGTATGGGTGGGGCACTGTTACGTTGTGGCGGTGGGGCTGTGGGGGGCACTGGACAGGGAGGCGTGATGAGCAGTAAGGGTAGGGAGGGGCTCTGTGTGGGGCACTAAGCAGGGAGGGGGAGGGGCTCTGTGGGGGGGCACTGGGTAGGGAGGAGGAGGGGCTCTGTGTGGGGCACTGGGTAGGGAGGAGGAGGGGCTCTGTGAGGGGGCACTGGGCAGGGAGGGGGAGGGGCTCTGTGGGGGGGCACTGGGCAGGGAGGGGGGAGTAGCAGTGAGGGGCTCTGTGGGGGGGGGCACTAAGCAGGGAGAGGGAGGGGCTCTGTGGGGGCACTGGGCAGGGAGGGAGAGGGGCTCTGTGTGGGGCACTGGGCAGGGAGGGGGAGGGGCTCTGTGGGGGGGCACTAAGCAGGGAGGGGGAGGGGCTCTGTGGGGGGGCACTGGGCAGGGAGGGGGGAGTAGCAGTGAGGGCAGAGACAGGGCAGTGGCAACAGCGGAGGTCACTGCGCAGGCTCCCTTCCCGCGCGCATGCGCAGTGCACCGAAGGCGGGAATTGGGCGCGAGAGCGGGCCCGGAGCACGTGCTTGGGCTGCGGGGCCGGGAGCGGGCTGGGAGCCGAATCCGGAGCATGGCGGAGACCGCGGCGGCCGCTCCCCCCGCCCGCGGGGAACTTGCTGCGGCCGCGGCCCCTCGGCGGCTCGGGGCTCTGCCCGGCGCGGGGCGGCTGGGGCTGCTCTGCTGCGGTGAGTGCGCGGGGGGGCGGGGGCAGTTCTCGGAGTTTGCAGCGGGGCGAGCCGGGGGGGGGCTGCGGGTGAATGTAACGGGGGGGTGGCGGGAGCCCCCCGTGCGCGCTGGGGGGGGGGGCTCCCGCCGCTCCCGCCGGGGGGACCCGATCTGGGGGGGGGGTTGCTGCGGGGGGGCGGGGCGCAGCCGGGGTGTCTCCGCGGGGCCGAGTGAGGCTCCAGCAACCCCCCCCCCCCCCCAGAACCGGAGCCTCCGGCTCGGGGCAGCGGGTGGCCGGTCCGAGGTGACTCCGCACAAAGCGGGGCGCGGGGTCACTGCAGCCGCCCAGCTCCGCACGGGGATCCGCAAATCACCGCCCGGGGCCGGGCGCTATTTTCGGGTCCCCCCCCCCCCCCCCCCCCGCGCGTCGGTACCGCCCGGGGGTCTGCCCGGGGCTGTTTGTGACCCTCTCGCCCCGGGGCTGGAGAAACAGGAGCTGGGGGGGGGGGGGGTCCGTGCGACGGGGTCTCTTAGAGGGGAAGAGATGGTCCCTGGTGTCCGATGCTGTCGCTGGATCCCCCCCCCCCTTTATGTTTGCTAGCGGGGGGAGCGGCTCTGGGGGGAGCTTGGTCAGACCCCTCTGCTGGGGGAAGCGTGTTTTGTCCCCCCCCACAGCGGTCACACGCCCCCCCCCCCCCGTATGTTTGCTAGCGGGGGGAGCGGCTCTGGGGGGAGCTTGGTCAGACCCCTCTGCTGGGGGAAGCGGGTTTTGTCCCGTCCCCCCCCAGCGGTCACACGCCCCCCCCCCATGTTTGCTAGCGGGGGGGAGCGGCTCTGGGGGGGAGCTTGGTCAGACCCCTCTGCTGGGGGAAGCGGGTTTTGTCCCGTCCCCCCCCAGCGGTCACACGCCCCCCCCCCATGTTTGCTAGCGGGGGGGAGCGGCTCTGGGGGGAGCTTGGTCAGACCCCTCTGCTGGGGGAAGCGGGTTTTGTCCCGTCCCCCCCCAGCGGTCACACGCCCCCCCCCCATGTTTGCTAGCGGGGGGGAGCGGCTCTGGGGGGGAGCTTGGTCAGACCCCTCTGCTGGGGGAAGCAGGTTTTGTCTCTCTCCCCCTCACCCCCCCCCCAGCTGTCACACGCCCCCTCCAGGCCTTTGCCTTGACTCTGCTGCTGCCGATCCTGAGCGTGGGGGGTTAAAGCACGCCCCCCCCAACCTGTGGGGTGATGTGGTTCTGCGTGGAAGACTGACACTCCCCACCCCAGCTCTGTGCTCGCGGAGAGCCGCTGGCTCGGTGGTCTGGGTGACATTACTCAGGGGCCTGTTGGAAAGAAAGGGGGGGCGGAGGGATGGGGGGAGACAGGAGGAACCTGGACGTGATATTGGTCTTTTGCAAGAAAGAAACGAAGGCAGCAGCAGTGATGTCACTTTCCAGCGCAGTCCCAGGAACCCAAGGAGGCCTCTGCAGACCGCTGCTTCTCGCCGCTTGCTGGGCACCCTCTTGGAGGGGGGCTCCGTGCAGAGCCGGGAGCAGGGTGCCGCCAGGGTGCTTTGCGCAGCGAGAGGCCCTGGCAGGGAGGGAAGGAGAGACTGCTGCTGGAGGTGCGACCTGCTGCCTCATTGCCGGAGGGGGCAGGATATCCCAGAGGGTGCTGCACAAGGGTGGGGTCAGAGCCATTGGGATCGCAGACAATGTGGACGCGCTCAGACTCAAGCCTACTGTATTTCCTGCTTTCTGTTCTTTGCAAGATGAGGTTTTCTTGGGCTTGGTCACGCTGATTGTGAGCACAGCTTTGTTTTGCCTTGAGTTGGGAGATGATGGTGTAAGCAGTTTTTGGTGTGACTGGCTAACCGGCTTAATTTCATCTGTCCAGGAGATGGTTATTTTTTGAATTTAGTGCAAAAGTTAAATGTGCATCATTTGATTTACTAACTTGGGCTGTGCAAAATGAGGGAACTGAGTTCAGTGCAGGTGTTCTATGGTTTTGTTGGCATAGGTATGAAGTACTGTGTGATCTAGAAGTGTGGCAGAATTAGTGGAGTTGCAAGTGGGTAAGCAGAGTTTTCACATATGTATTTGGTGTGTGGCATGCCGAAATCCCTTCCAGAATACAGCATCAAATCTTTGTGGACTGTTCTTCCTTTTCTGACCTTTGGGTTGGAAGTTGTTAGACAACTAAAATTCAGCTGATTTCCTTTAATTATTACACTGAATAAATAGATTTGACACACATAGTTACCGTGTTTTATACTTGGCTGAAGGGACTCTCAAGACAACCGTATTTTACTTATTATTTGTTAAAATATATGTATTAAAATGTAAAACTTCATGCTGAGCTATATGCCCACAACTAGTTTTTCTCTAGACTGAGACAAAAAATAAAAATCAAGTCGGGATCTCATGCACTAGCCCTGTACTGTAATGGGGAGGGGTTGCAAACACAGTAGGGAGGCATGCAAGTTTCTTTCAAATTTGTGTTTAAATAAAAAATGACTCGTGTTATAACAACAGGTTATACCATGTTGGTCCTAGGATATAAGAGAGACAAGGTGCGTGTGGCAGTATCTTTTGGGGAGCCCAGAGTGGAGTGCTTATGCTGCCAATAGCAGGTAGTTGGAAAGTCGATCTCGCACCACAGAAAATGTCACAAAAGTTGGTCCAATAAAAGATACTAATTCAGCCAGGTCCTGTCTCTACTGTAAATCCTGCAGAAGTGTTTCCCTGAAACTGATGAATTGAATCAAACTGGGTTTGGCGCTAATCAGCTCTATTTAGAGCTCTGAGGGGCAGCTCTAAATATTGCAAATCTATAATGCATGTTAGAGTAAAAGGAATACAAGACCTATGGAGCTCGTGTATGTTTTCCTGGGTGTCTCATGAACTGGGGACGCAATTCAAGAACTGGTGTCTCCATTGCTGCATGTCAAGGTTCTGTGGCTTCTAAAGAGGAAACTGATTGCACTTATGTAAGATGTGGGAATATTGATACATGACCAGTGCCAAGTAGACAGTAGCAGACTGAATCAGTGGTAAACTGATGGTGGAACTTATCAAGCCTAGTAATGCGTTTCTTGGATTATAGTTACCTAATATTCCTATTGCAGGTGGCAAAAGTCCTGCTTTCCTAGCCTTGACAAACTGGATGGCTAAAATCTGTTACTGGTTCTGGATGACTTTTTTGATCTATGTAAACTCCATTGAATTCCATTATCCATTTCATTACACTTAAACAACATAAGGCTTGTCAAAAAGTTGGAATGCCTGCTTTATGTAGTACAATGTTTTCAGCCTGATTAAAATCTTGTAGTGGGTAAGTGTCTTGTATAGATGTAGGCAGAAGCCTGAAGCACAAGAAAATATTTAGTTGTTCTTCAACAGCATTTTGCTTTCTCTCAACAAACAGTTCTTAAACTGTCTGTACTAAATCTTTGGCTAAAATTGCCCACTTGCATGATTTCTTATCTCTTTCTCCACTGCTACCACCACAATGCTTAAATGCTGCCGGGTACGAGTGTGACACTTCCTGGGCATGAGAGAAACTTGTTTGTGCCCACCAGAGTAAACCTTTCCCTGTTACTAGCTAGCTTTATGTTCCACAACCCCCGCTTTTTCGCAGTGCAGGTTAGCATTTGACACCCCTCACTTTGGTACACTCGGATGCCCACTCCTTTGCTTTTAGTGTGCACTGCAGATGTCCAGGTTTATAGATGTTCCCAGAAAAAGCAGTACACGTCCGTTCATGCTTTCCTCAGCACAAGGAGCTTAGCCAGGTTTATAGTAAAAACAGGCTGAAGTTTATCAGAGAGAAAGATTTGCGTAAAAACTAGTATTTGGAAACATAAGGCTATAGGTAAATGGAAAAACATAACATGCAATCTCTAGCTTATATTTACTTTCCTGTCTTATAAGGTAACTTGCTAGTATCTCTCACCCACAGGTTATTCCTTGAAGCACTTGATCATTTCCAAAATCTGGGATTCAGTTTTTGTCAGACTCATGGTGGTAGAGTTCTTTCTCCTGTAATGGATCATCACTTCATTTTTATATAGTCCCATATCATTGCCCCTTGCCCCCAGGGGTCCAGATTTCTGAGAACTTTCCTAGGTTTGCTTGTTGTTGAGTATGCTCAAGGTTTCATCTTTTTTAGACTGTAAGCAAAACTCTCTACTTTGTTGGAGGTCTGTTGTTCCTATGTGGATCGGGTCAGCCCCGTGACTTCTCCTCCTCAGGTGATAAGTTTCACTCCCAGCAGATTTGGAACACCATATTTCATGTACCAACATCTTACAAGAACAATGACAATCAACTGTTTCTTTTCTTTTGGTGGAAACCACATATGACCCTCTTTGCTCTAACATAGAGAAAATGGTCAGACACAGATATAATCTCGCTGCTAGAGCTTGTTTGGGCATATTGGTGTTACAGCCAGAGACCAGGTCTACTCTGGGACCTGCTTTATGCTACAGAGTTAAGTCGATGTAAGGCAGCTTACATTGACCTAATTAGGTGTATCTATACAACAGCCTCCCTCCTGCCAATGTAAGTGCCGCACTACGCCGACATTGGCAGATGGGGGGCTCCAACTAGATGTAGGCGGCTGCCCGGGTTCCCCGCTCCCAGCCACATAGCCAGCCGGGCTCCTGATGTGGAGTTGCATGCAGAGCTGAGAACCTGGGCTCTCAGCCCTCCCCACTGTCCCTCTTAAGTCGATGCACGTGCACCACTGACAGAAGGAGGGTAGTGAGGACATGAATCACTGCAGTAATTACTACAGTGGCTGTAAATTGACCTAACGTAGGTCAACTTAAATTTGTAGTGTAGACGTGCCCTGGGTCTCGCATTGTTACCACCAGTGCATTATTCCACCAGTTCTAGCAGTAAATGGAAATAATACCACATGATATACATTGCTATAGTGCAAAGTGAAACTTTCTGGTATGTAAGCAGAGAGGTCCTTAAGTTCTGAGCCATTTTGGAAGAGAACATTATGATCTAGGAGTATGGACCTTCTGTCATCGTTATTCAAGCAGAACGCAAAACATCTTGGGAAGGGGATGTGTGTGGGGGAAAAAGAAAAGACTAGCAACACCTCTGGTTTTTATGTAATGCTTCTTTTCCAGCTATACAGTAGAACCTCTGTTATTGATGCTTATTGATCCATAACTTGCCTGAACACCCAGTGCCGTTGCACTGCTTACCATTAACGTCAGTAGCGATGCTGTAGTGAAGTTCTGAAGGCACATCTACACTACGGGTGCTACAGTTGTACCTGTGCCACTGTAGCACCCAGGTTGTAAAGCAGTTTTACTCATCAGTGTAAACTAATGGCTGCTTCCTTACCGTTCTTAGATCTGTGGGGTGTAAAAATACAAATTGAAGCCGAAAGCTACATAATCAAAAGTGAGGTGAATGGGAACGATATAATCAAGTATGCAGTTTTAAATGCAAGATATACAATATTTCCTTGAGGCTGTTTAAAAAAAAAATCTTTTTTTTTTCTTTTTACTGAAGCTTGACAAGAAATATCTCTGCGAGGGGGTTGAGTTTAAGTTGGTGGTAAAAAGATTTATATTCCTTAAAGGAAAGATTGGCATATGAACTTGAGAGTATAGTGAAGCTTTTAAAGAGAAGGATGGTTAAATAGGTTGGATTGTAGAAATTGAAATGCAAGTGTGAGGGGAAGAACAAGGAAATGAGAGGAAGAGGCTACAATGTGTGCATAAACTTCCGTTATTTCTTGTCCATTGTAATTATCAGCAGAGTGGTCATACAGTTTGACATTACTTGATTTCCATTGAAAAGCTAGTAAACCTGAAGCCAGTAGACTAAGGTTTGACATTACTTGATTTCCATTGAAAAGCTAGTTAACCTGAAGCCAGTAGACTAAGGTAAATTCTAGTGCAAGATGAAACCAATTTTCTAAATTTGGGTATCTCAGAACATCCTGGCTTTCTGTTATTTCTAAAATAGTTTGACAGGTAATCTAAGAAGGCGTGTGTGACTATGTACCTGCTTGTTACAAGTCACAGGAAAAGCAGATGGAGTTCCTTCCAGCCATGAATGAGATGATGGTTACTGCTGAGATTTATTGACATAGGAATGTGTTAATTGCAATACTGGATCACATCCAAGGCTCATCCTGTCCAGTTTCCTGTCTTTGCTAGTCGCCACTGTCACAGCTCAGGGCAACTGCACCTGTATTTCTCTTTAATGGCCCAGCATTGGCATCCACTCTCAGGCTTCCAGTTCTGCAGCTCTTGCCCCTCTTGGATGGAGAGATGTGTCCCTCTTCCTCCGAACTAGGATATTTTCAGGCAACACCGTTCTTTGCCTTCACTGTGTATTTCCCAGCACAGACTGGTTGTCAA
This sequence comes from Chelydra serpentina, assembly GCA_037349315.1. NCBI lineage: Eukaryota > Metazoa > Chordata > Testudines > Chelydridae > Chelydra > Chelydra serpentina. The sequence goes on from JBAIAC010000097.1 coordinate 12,545, forward strand.
AGGCCACCTGCTGACTTTCTCCTCAGAGGTGGCTAAGAAGTGTAATTGCTACAGTTGTAAGGTACCACACAGTGCTTCCTCTGCAAGCCTACTTTAGTCTTAAAATAAAAAGCATAACAGAGAAAACGTGTTACAAAAAATGAACCTACATGCATGCTAATAAGCTTACCAGAACCAGATTGCATAAAGTAGATCAACATATTTTTAACACCTGGCAGTACTGTCAAGAGCCTAGATTCATTAAGAGTGTTTGCTTATTCTGAAACTTCATAATAGTCTCTGCAGCAGATCCAGAAATTGAAAGTTGGTGCTGCTTGTGTACTGGATCTGAAATCTGACTTGAAGACTAATTTTTTTGTCCTTGTTGTGAGTTGATAACTGTAATACATCTATGCTCTGCAGTAATTTATAGGGTGCTTGATTGTTTTAAATAGTTGAAGCTCAGATATTGAGAGTGCACTGCAGTCTGCAAAGAAGTGCCTAACAATGGGAAAAAATCAAAAACTGTTGATACTTCCAATGCACTTTAAATTAGTTTTAATGTTCTAGGTCTTTCTTTTGGTGGCTTCAGAGTTCCAGCTCTTTCCGGGGGCCACTCTGACACATCCATCTCTCTATCCCTGCCTTCAGTGGCCCTTCAGTGAGAGCCTACCCTGGGGAAGGGGGGCCGGGATCTCACTGGCTACCTGTGGTGTCCAAGGCTATCTGCGACCGGGTGGGCAGGAGCTGCCCAGAAGAGAGTCCCGGTGACTGATCGCTGCAGACGCCTCCACTGACGAGAGCTGCTTCCAGGGACATGGACAGCGGCCCCACATGTCTCCAGAGGAGCTGCTTGGAGCTCCCAAGGAGGCTGCATGGTGAAGGGTGCCATTCCCTTCTGGCAGCACCAGTGCAAACACCATGGGGGCACATAGCATTGCCCTTGGTAACAGCTGGGCGCTGCAGGGAGGGGCCACTGCTTTGCCTTCCCCAATTCACCACCTGTGCTATGTAGGCTGTTGTGGCAGCAAAAAAATCCCCCGATGGCTGCATTTGAGAAACGCTGTTCTATGTACAGTGACACAAACCTTTGGCATGGCCCTTGAGGATGAGCTCTGTTCTTAATTTCTAAAGCTATTTGTCTTGGTCTTGAACACTTGATGAAGTTGTAAGTATTGTAGAACTTTATTAAAAGCAATGAGGTGTCCGGCACACCCAAATACACTAATTTGTAAAACAGTGGATTGGGACTACGTGCTGATGAATGGTGGAGTGAAAGTTAGTAGTGTAAACGAGTATTAAGTAGAAGAAAACAGATGAGGAGTGAAAGCAGGACAGACTGTAGCTGAGATAAGACGTTAACAGTTCTGACTGGCTCTTGCCTGTTAGGAGCTTCCCTGAACACTAAGACGAGATAAAGTTAGAGAAAAGAGTCTTGTGGTGGATGACAAAAGTTCAGTGTCTGACTCGGCCACAGACTTATCATATGGCACTGGACATTTCACGTGCTCTCTTTTTTTAATCAGTAAATGTTGGTTAACATTGATTTCATCGTAGACGAACAGACTGACAAAAATATGCCTGTTGATGATGATCACAATTTATGGGTAGGTAAAGTAAGAGAAATGCTGCTTAGGAACTCCTTAGAGTTGGATTTCAGGATATTTACTTTGTTTATTTTGACATGTGACTTTAAGAATGTGTGTTTAATGATTTCAAAACTTCAACTGTTTGAATTCCAACATCTATTATATAATTGTCCTGACACCGCCATAAATTCATTCAAATATGAACATTAAAATTGATCTTTAAACCTTTTTAAAAATCAGTTTCTGCCAAATCTAGTGATAAGTGTTGGTATTGAAGTACATTGCTCAGCATGGGAGCCCAGGAGCTGGTTTTCCTCTTCTGTGCACCAGTCCCTAAAACTTGCCTCCAGGGAAGTATAATGCAATAGAGTCATGAACTAATTAAGTTTCTTAAATGAAATGCAAAAATTACAGCTAAAGGTAAATATGTGCCTTTCGATTTGATACTAACGTTTGAAACTCAAGTGACATAACATTTCTTTGTTTTTAGGTGCCTTGGCTGGACCAGTTGTTTATCCACATGTAACAGCAGTTTGGGGGAAGAACGTCACCCTGAAATGCATAATTGAAATAAATGGAACAATAATACAAATCTCCTGGGAGAAGATACATGGTAAAAGTACACAGACCATTGCTGTTCATCATCCTGAATATGGGTTTTCTGTTCAAGGAGAATACCAAGGAAGAGTGTCATTTAAGAACTACTCACTTACTGATGCAACTATCATCCTAAACAACATAAGCCTCTCTGATTCAGGAGAATATGTATGCAAAGGAGTTACATTCCCACTAGGAAATGCTCAGTCATCAACAACTGTAACTGTATTGGGTATGTTTGCTTCTTAATTTTATATTTGATTTTTTTACCCCCCAAAACTCCCCCAAAAAGCTAGACAAACGTTCTAGGACTTGGCTACATGGAGACACTGTGTGTGGCAAGCTGGGGTCTGAATCTACAGCACAGTATCTTGCCACATAATGTTTACCATCCTACTGTGTTTACCATCCTACTGTGTACTGATAGTTCAGTAGTGGGGTTTGACAGATGTTTCAAATATTGTTAGCGGGCTCCAGCTTAGTAAGGAAGTGATCGAGTTTCTTAAAGCTGTGACTTACAGAAGTATATAACTTTTTCTTCCTACTCAAGTTTACTTTAACAATTCTCCTGGCTGACTTAGAAGACAACACAGAGCAGGTGTGGTAATGCAGAATTAGTTGATTTGTGAGGTTTTTTTGGTCGACCTAGCCACATCCACGAGAGGACTACAAGTCTTTTGGTTCAAAGTCATTCTGAGTGATTTGGGGAGGACTTACATATTTTAAATCAAAAGATCCAGGCACTCTGTCAAGTAATCCAAAAGAGGAGAATAGTGTGTGCATTTTTTTTTTTAAAGTAGGTAATATGTTTGGGCCTTAAGTGGAAGAAGGAGAAAATAAACATTGAGTGATGGAATTAATAAACTGGACAGTGCTTGCTAAGTGAAGAGATTCTTTGTTGGGTCACAATTGGCTGAGATGAAATTGTTGCTACTTGAAATGTTTGACAAATATGTGCTAAAATAGAGCAGTTAATTAAAAATAAACTTTCACGTTCTAGTATGTTTAAAATAAACTGCATATGAATGGGAAACATTTCAAGCATTTTTATTTATAATTTTTCTTCTCAAATTTTAGAAACAATTCAACTAAAGGCAAAAAACAACTTAACAAAGCTTGTTCTGAAATTTTGAATAAATAATGTAGCTGTTGACTTAAATGGAAAAATCAATACGTAGTTTAAAGGAGCTCTGTTAAGGATGCTTCAGGTGTATTGATCTGATGAGATACTAAATGACTATAGAAAGGCTTTTGATGGTGAAATAAGTAAATTGCTATGTACTGTTCTAAAAAGAAATGTAATGGCTCATTAAAAGATTAGGGAGGGTAGTCCAGCAAATATGAAGTAATTCATATTTTCCAAAAAATTGGGTATTTAAGATGGTTGAAGTAAAAACTTGACTGGGGCCTTATCTTACTAATCCATATTCTTATGTTTTCTCTTTGATATTAATGCCATTAACAATGGTTTAAAATGAGTTTAGTTTACTTATAAATTAGTAATTTTTGCTGAAACTCTAATGACTAGAGATACATGCATGGAAGAAAAAAGTGTAGACAAACCCTCACCAATATGAGGTGAAAAGATGTATTGTTTCCATTCTGTAAGTAATTTTGCTCTTGGCTGTAACAACTTTTTTGTAAAAAAGACCAGCTGTACTTAAGCAAAATAAAAATATTTGATGATGGAGAAATTCCTGAAAATAGTTGAATAATATATCGTCCTTAAACATTTTAAGCAATAATGTTAGTTTTAATGCACAGGGACATGTTTGGTGTGGCAATGACTGTAACATCACTCTAGAATGAATTGTTTTGAGTTGATATTTGTCTCCCAGTTACTCTAGCACAGTAAGTCCTAGAACTGCTTCTGTGAAATATGTACTGTTATTTTCTTTGTGGGATGCTACTTTGTACAGCTTGGATTTGAAGCAACATGTTTCTAGTTCCTCAGTTATTTTTTTTCAGTGAGGAATTCATTTAAAAGGCTGAACAAGTAAAGCGTTCCATGTTAAGTAAGTCACAAAAGAATTGCTTTTGAACTGTAGACCTCTGTTGGTGAGGGGAAGAATGGGGCACCTTGAAAAATAGTTGGATACGAAGCAATTGTTTGTCGTAAGGGCAATCAGGAAGGCCTCTGCCCTTCAGACTGTCATTGTAAGGACATACAAGGCCATGATTGTGGCTTAGATGGTACATTGTGGAATTCCCATGAGACAGATGTTGTGTGGGTAGCAAGTCTCCAGGACGACAGTAACATGAAGAACAATACATGTTTTGAGTTTCGACCTGACACAGGTCATGCTACATTTTGACTTTAATATGTAGTCAACGGGGAAGGTTTTTGAGAGGTGTGAACTTGGGAACCCTTTTGTTGAGCAGTAAAGTGAGACGTCCTTAAATATTGGTGGAGTTAAAGTATGACCATGTGTTGTCAGACAAAGGAATCTTCTCCAAAGTCCTGTCTTAAATCAGGAATCCTACTTCAGTTTCCAAACAGGTTGTGATAAGTACTTGACTCTCTCAAGTGCTCATTTGTTTAGCTGCTGCTCTTAACCTGGGAAAGTGTTAAAATGAGTTATCAATATTTACCATCCGTTCATCAGGAATGCAGTGTCTGATCAAGTCTTGATGTATTACTGAGATCTGTTCCTTCCTCCCCTTGTCTGTGTGGACTGCAGAATAGTCTAGTACTGTCTAAGTCTTAGTTTATAGTGCTTTGTTACTATTATTTGTTAGCTGAGTTGGTTAAATTGCACTGTAAGCCCCTCAAGGCCCTCTCTCAAGAATTAGGCGTTTAAGTCTCTCCCATGCTTTCTTTTCTTCCTCAGGTTTCCTGTAGGCTTCATCTTGAGCAGGATGGTTCCTAGCTTCAATTTTGATACTTTTCTCAAGGAAACCTCTGCCTCAAAAGTGTTTTGTCTACTTGAAATGTTAGTTGCCTCACTTGAACTGGATTTTACCAAATCATTTGAGTTTTGACTTGAGCTATTTAGTCCTGTTAAGAAAAAAGATGTCACAAATCTAGTAGTATTCAATGGATCAGAAAGCTGAAAAGCTGTTAAAACTGTAAGGGATTTTAGAAGATAAATGATAAATTATAAAAGGAATGCTTTTGTCTTGTAAAAAAGATATATATGGCCTCTATTTGATCTCCGTGAACAATACATTCCATATACATTTTATATATATTTACTGCTTTGAGTAATTCTATTCACGGTTGTGTTGTCTTGTAGCTTTTCTTCATCTCTTTAATTTCTGTGATGGAAGGTATTGCTGTTAAGATGCAAGCATATGGAAGATAGAGAAAGATGTATTATCAAAGGTGTCCACTTTTCTGGCAATGTGCTGTTTCAGACCCAGAAAGCAACAGTTTCTTTGAGTGATGATCCCTATGTGTATTCCACTCGTGGGTGCACATGTGTAAATAATTTTTTGTCATTTTCATAGTGTCATTTAGTATCATAAACATCTTCCCTGGTTAAGGGACACAATCCCTTGTCACCTGGGGACTATGCCAAGGATCCCAGGCTTCAAGAACTGTCTCATGCTCATTAATTTTCCATTAGCGATGAGTATTAATAGTGCCTCTACTGTCTGGTTGAGGAACACATTTCGGTGAAGCGCAGCATCTGTAAGGCTTTCCTACCCAGAACTAGAGTAGCCCGTGGGCCCCATCTCTGCAAGTTCCTTATAGAAGAGGTAATGAGGCCCCTGGTGCACTCGGATCCTGGCCAAGGAGACTGCCCCGTACAGTGGCCTCCACTGATATGTAGTGCCCCTCTGAGCACTGAAGCCGAAGGACAATCCCCACCACAAGAATAAGAAAAGCTCACGGGCATAACAGCACCCAGTGGACTGCTTATAAGAGATTAGTTCCCTCCCCTACCTGTACTAGGTCAGGTGAGATGCAGCACTTGGATCCAGTGCAACCAATGCTGAAGGCCCCCCCGGCTGGAGGGTAAAGCAAAGAAGAAGCAGGATCTGTTGGCACCAGTGGTGACCTCGGTACTGGGACACTTAGAGCATCAGTCTACAAGCATAGCTCTGGATGCTCCATCAGTGCTGCCTCACCAGCATGCTGACCCAGGTCCCTTTGGCATCTCAATGGGCACCTGTGGACTCGGGATGTAGAGACTTTCCCCACACCAGGGGAGGTATTCCGGCTGTACCTGCAGTGTCCACTCCTCATGGGCCCGTCCATTTGTGGGGATGTCCCCACAGCTGAGGATGAACTGCTGTTCCTGCTGTGGGAAAGGCCCCTTTCCTGTCCATTGGACCGAGCCCTCCGGTACTGACAGTCCCGCCGTTTCTGAGAGAACCATTATCCAATTCAGAAGTCTCAGGATGTAGCCCCATCAACATCTCCACTGCTGTGTAGGAGCCCGGAGATGCAGCTGAAGCACCCTGATCTGCCTGGCTATGACATTCTCCTCTCATTCCCCCTTCCCCTGCCTCCCAAGAAGCCTGGTACCGCTTCCCCGTGGGCTCTCCCAGATGGATGGGAGTCCATGATTGGAGTACTGTCATGGATGGATATAAACTGTTCAGGAAGGATAGGCAGGGCAGAAAAGGTGGGGGAGTTGCGTTGTATGTAAGAGAGCAGTATGACTGCTCAGAGCTCCAGTATGAAACTGCAGAAAAACCTGAGAGTCTCTGGGTTAAATTTAGAAGTGTGAGCAACAAGGGTAATGTCGTGGTGGGAGTCTGCTACAGACCACCAGACCAGGGGGATGAGGTGGACGAGGCTTTCTTCCAGCAACTAACAGAAGTTACTAGATCACAGGCCCTGGTTCTCATGGGTGACTTTAATCACCCTGATATCTGCTGGGAGAGCAATACAGCGGTCCACAGACAATCCAGGAAGTTTTTGGAAAGTGTAGGGGACAATTTCCTGGTGCAAGTGCTGGAGGAACCAACTAGGGGAAAAGCTCTTCTTGACCTGCTGCTCACAAACAGGGAGGAAATAGTAGAGGAAGCAATAGTGGATGGGAACCTGGGAGGCAGTGACCATGAGATGGTCGAGTTCAGGATCCTGATACAAGGAAGAAAGGAGAGCAGTAGAATACAGAGCCTGGACTTCAGAAAAGCAGACTTTGACTCCCTCAGGGAACTGATGGGCAAGGTCCCCTGGGAGAATAACATGAGGGGGAAAGGAGTCGAGGAAAGCTGGCTGTATTTTAAAGAACCCTTATTGAGGTTGCAGGAACAAACCATCCCGATGTGTAGAAAGAAAAGTAAATATGGCAAGCGACCAGCTTGGCTTAACAGTGAAATCCTTGCTCGTCTTAAACACAAAAGAGCAGCTTACAAGAAGTGGAAGATTGGACAAATGACCAGGGGGGAGTATAAAAATATTGTTCAGGCATGCAGGAGTGAAATTAGGAAGGCCAAATCACACTTGGAGTTGCAGCTAGCCGGAGATGTTAGGAGTAACAAGAAGGGTTTCTTCAGGTATGTGAGCAACAAGAAGAAAGTCAAGGAAAGTGTGGGCCCCTTGCTGAATGAGGGAGGGAACCTAGTGACAGAGGATGTGGAGAAAGCTAGTGTACTCAATGCTTTTTTTGCCTCTGTCTTCACAGACAAGGTCAGCTCCCAGGTGGCTGCACTCCGCAGCACGGTATGGGGAGGAGGTGACCAGCCCTCTGTGGAGAAAGAAGTAGTTCGGGACTATTTAGAAAAGCTGGACGAACACAAGTCCATGGGGCCAGATGCACTGCATCCGAGGGTGCTAAAGGAGTTGGCCGATGTGATTGCAGAGCCATTGGCCATTATCTTTGACAAATCATGGCAATCGGGGGAGGTCCCGGATGACTGGAAAAAAGCTAACGTAGTGCCCATCTTTAAAAAAGGGAAGAAGGAAGATCCGGGGAACTACAGGCCAGTCAGTCTCACCTCAGTCCCTGGAAAAATCATGGAACAGGTCCTCAAGGAATCAATTCTGAACCACTTAAAGGAGGGGAAAGTGATCAGGAACAGTCAGCATGGATTCACCAAGGGCAAGTCATGCCTGACTAACTAAATTGCCTTCTATGATGAGATAACTGGCTCTGTGGATGAGGGGAAAGCAGTGGATGTGCTATTTCTTGACTTTAGCAAAGCTTTTGATACAGTCTCCCACAGTGTTCTTGCCAGCAAGTTAAAGAAGTATGGGCTGGATGAATGGACGGTAAGGTGGATAGAAAACTGGCTGGATGGTCGTGCTCAACGGGTAGTGATCAATAGCTCCATGTCTAGTTGGCAGCCGGTATCAAGTGGAGTGCCCCAAGGGTCGGTGCTGGGGCCGGTTTTGTTCAATATCTTCATCAACGATCTGGAGGATGGTGTGGACTGCACCCTTAGCAAGTTTGCAGATGACACTAAACTGGGAGGAGTGGTTGATACGCTGGAGGGTAGGGACAGGATACAGAGGGACCTAGACAAATTAGGATTGGGCCAAAAGAAATCTGATGAGGTTCAACAAGGACAAGTGCAGAGTCTTGCACTTGGGACGGAAGAATCCCATGCACTGCTACAGACTAGGGACCGAATGGCTGGGCAGCAGTTCTGCAGAAAAGGACCTAGGGGTTACAGTGGACGAAAAGCTGAATATGAGTCAGCAGTGTGCCCTTGTTGCCAAGAAGGCTAACGGCATTTTGGGCTGTATAAGTAGGGGCATTTCCAGCAGATCGAGGGACGTGATTATTCCCCTCTATTCAGCACTGGTGAGGCCTCATTTGGAGTACTGTGTCCAGTTTTGGGCCCCACACTACAAGAAGGATGTGGATAAATTGGAAAGAGTCCAACAGAGGGCAACAAAAATGATTAGGGGGCTGGAGCACATGACTTATGAGGAGAGGCTGAGGGAACTGGGATTGTTTAGCCTGCAGAAGAGAAGAGTGAGGGGGGATTTGATAGCTGCTTTCAACTACCTAAAAGGGGGTTCCAAAGAGGCTGGATCTAGACTGTTCTCAGTGGTAGAAGATGACAGAAGAAGGAGTAATGGTCTCAAGTTGCAGAGGGGGAGGTTTAGGTTGGATATTAGGAAAAACGTTTTCACTAGTAGGGTGGTGAAGCACTGGAATGGGTTACCTAGGGAGGTGGTGGAATCTCCTTCCTTAGAGGTTTTTAAGGTCAGGCTTGACAAAGCCCTGGCTGGGATGATCTAGTTGGGGTTGGTCCTGCTTTAAGCAGGGGGGTGGACTAGATGACCTCCTGAGGTCCCTTCCAACCCTGAGATTCTATGATTCTATGATATTTTTAAAAAAACCTGAATAAATAAGTTAAAAGACAGAATTGCTTAAGTAAATGTGTAAAATATAGTGTCTCTTCCTGGTTAGTAAAACCAATTCCACCAAATGTAGCCTAAAGGCTATGTTTAGTTGTAGTTCAAATGTTTTAATGGTTACCAATGAATGAGCGTCAACCTCACCTTGGGTGGGAATTAAAGTACAGATACAAAGCTAGATTAAAATAAATGATTTAAAACCAGATTACTTGCTTGCTGATTAAAATTTGACTTCTATCACTTGGATTTTAAATCAGTCCACCCTGGCAATGTGCAGCACAGTGAGGTTAATGAAACTTTTCTGTCTTGACTGAAAACATAACTGATTGATTTTTTTTATTTCAATAGTTGAACCCATTGTGAGCCTAACAAAGGGACCAAGCTCTTTAATAGATGGTGAAAATCAGACAGTAGCAGCCATTTGTACAGCAGCCACTGGAAAACCTGCTGCAGATGTTGTTTGGGAAGGAGGTCTTGGAGAAATGGAATCCAGTTCTACTTTATTTCCAAATGAAACTGTGACTGTTGTCAGTCAGTACAAACTCATACCCACCAAATTTGCCAGAGGAAGACGCATAACTTGTGTTGTGAGGCATCCGGCTTTGGAAAAGGAGATGAGATATCCTTACACATTGGACATCCTATGTAAGTCTACAACAAGTTAACTATTGCTTCTACAGCTGCTATTCTGTCATATTACAACTAGGCCTTATAGTACGTTCCATTAGTAGCTCTGTAAGCAGTGTACAAAGAAGGTCAGTATCATTGCCCCATTACACATGGGAGAAACAGAGCTAGGGAGAGGTGAAGTGAGTTGACTAAGGACTTGCAGCAGGCCACTGGCTGAGCTGGGAGTAGAACCCAGGTCTCCTGAGACCCAATCAGTTGCCCTACTTGCTGTGACACATTGCCTCTTAACTTTTAATTAACTTGATTTAATTACCCATTTATATTCCTCCTATGTTTCTTCATGGACCCTTTCTTTTTAACAAATGTGACTAATACTTAGATGTTGAATTGAGGTATTTAAAAATACTTGGTGGTTACCATTTCTTTCACACTTGGAATACTACAAGTCATGATATTCCCAAAGAACTTCAGTGATGAAAAATGTTATGGGGTAGGTCACTCAGTACACTCCTGAGAGTGTTAGAGACAGCGTGGATACATTGAGAATCCCTCCACTTGGAAGTCTATTTTCTTTCTTAATATAGATTTATTTATTTTTTGGTTTGTTAAACTTGACGTCCCTAAAAGAAACAAGTGACAGAAGATGATAAATTATCAAGCCCCCCTCATTATTTGAGCCTATGGTCTACCTTGTAATAATAATCTTTATAATTTCATAACTGCACCTTCTCGCTCAGCTGTAGAAATGTGCAGAGCTTTCATCTGTTAGCAATGTTTGTGTCTTCATTGCATCAAATAAGTTTCTGTATATGACCAGATTGTTTTGGATTCTGCATCTTTACTATTGTTAGCATAACACAAGCAAAACGTATGGCACATGTACTACTTTATTTGATTTGTTACTGAACTGAAATTTATCAGACCTCTTTCTAGCCCTTTGCTGTTGAACTTCTGGCTACTTGAAAAACTCTGTCTTGATGGTCACAGATTAAAGCCCTAACAAATTAGGGTTTGTTTACAATGCCTTGCAGTTTGGATTGTGGGAGTGTGAATATCATTGCACACCAAGTGCTGAGCTGCAATTCCCCCATGTGGATACTGTGGGTGTGAACTAAAAGGTTCTTAAAACAGGACTACAGTAGTGTGAATTTAGGAACCTCTCAGTTCACACCCTCAGCATCCATGCAGGGGGGTTGAAGTGCAGCACTTGGGGTGCAGTCCTCTTCGCACTCCCATAGTCCAAACTGCAGTTTGAAGACATGCCCTTAGCATATCTCCCTAGATTGACCACTAATAATGCTGTGCTCTGATGGCCTGCTGACTTTGACAAGAGATGCCCCCAAAATAAATTCCAGTCAGTTTCTCCCCATTGAAGAGTAACTTGTAACTTCCCATAAATAAGTTGAATTTCTTAAAACTTTACATTGTGTGCTATGTTGGTCAATTGATGTGCTGTTACAAACTTTAGTCCACATAGCCTAACTTTAGGCATCTATTTTGGGTTATCAAATATCTGACCAGAGTTTTCAAAAGTCCAGAAAAATTTGGGTCCCCAAGGATTCAAAATGTTAGCTTTCGGCATCCATTTTCAAACACAAACTATAACACACTAATGGGTGTGCAGGAGAGGGGGAAAGGAAGTGTAGGATGTAGATCTCCGAATAGAAAAAGCTTGTAGTTTACATCTATTGATGGGTTAGAGTAACTTAATTACTACTTCAGAAAAGCAACTGAGTGGTAAAAATATTTTAAAGGTACTTTCTCTCCTTACTGAACATCAGGTCCCTTGCTGTACTCTGTTCTGTCAAAAAATTACCATTAGTTCCTAGGTGGTGGCATAAACACATGACCAAAAGAGAATTTTCTGTAAATTTAAACAACTGTTTCTTTTTAATGGTTACCACTTGTAATTGATTTGGTATATTAGGGACAGGAATGATATTGACACTGAAGTATAATTTATTGATTTTTGGCCTTCAGTCATCTTGGGGAAATACCATAATAAATAAACTTAGGGTAAAACTTTTAACATGGAATCAGGAAACATTTGAAATGGTATTAAAATTATGACCTATTCCAAGTAATACAGAACCTCCTCTAACATAGCCTTACAGTATCCTATCAAGTAAACCCACTATTAAAAACTTGTAAGAATTGTAAAGAACATTTTTGAAAAACAAGTATGTTCTATTCAATCAATGAACTTTTAACAATTTTAGAACAGTCTGTATTGGAGGATTGGTTGGTTTTAATGTCTGTAATTGAATTTGGAAAGAACTTTAGACTATGGTACACATCTTTCCCCCAGTATTAGTTAGAAACGAAGAAACGTTAACACCTTCCAAAACAAATTATAAAAAGATACGGGACTTCATACTCATGAGAACTTGCCTAGTGTTCTTTAAAATTGTGTTGAGCATAAATAGAGAAGCAGTTCTGCTTAGTGCTTTGTTTCAACATATGCCAGCAGTCTTCAACTGAGTTCTGAATCTCTACACTTGGAGCAAGTAGAGTATTGTACTGGAGTAGTCCTAAATAAATATAAGAATAAGAAGCAAGTTGTGAGAACTGTTAATACCCCATCCAGGCCCTGTGCCCTGATACGCGAATAAGGAAGGACGTTATCATAAGGGGTTTTTTTATGTGTAAATATAAAATGAAGATTAACTGAATATTAAGGCAGTCCTGTTGAGGAAGACTACCAGTTTTTAAACTGCTACTCCCTACATGTCATTGGCATTAGTGCGCAGTCTGGAGAGAAAAAAGCTGCGTCCTTACCTTATTGATGACAATAGCTGAAGAGAGACCGGCCTACCAGGAAATTGCCAGTGTCTATAATGTAACCGTTCTGGCCTAGCCCAGTAGCAATAACCAATATCCATAATATGCCTCAAACATAAATGAATAACACTAAACTATAGAAGAGTTGGGAAGATGTGGCTTCAGTGAGAAGAGAGAGATTTCAAGTCTTGCTCCCCTTTTCAACCTTTGTACCACCTGCATTTGGAGGAAGTAGTTGAGCCTGCTGCCCTGGACTGAGAGCAACTCTCCCACTCTGAATTCTGACCCCCTGTTACTTTTTACTGTAGCAGAGCCTGTCAATTGGTGTGTCAGTTATATTTGAATGTTTACATTAAGTTGCAGAATACTGTGAATTTGCCCCAATCATAGCAGTGGAAGCCTTCCAGTAAGTGTGTATTTAAAACTGTCAGACATTTTCTACAGCTGGGTTAGTGTGAGATTCTGTGGACAAGACTGCTGTCCTGAGGGGCTGAAAGAAGTTGGGAAGATGGGATTCAGATTGGAGCCATTACCACCATTAATTGCTTTTTGAGTCCTTTGAAAAGAAATAAAACCAAATTAAACACAGACTACGCTCAAGTTCCTTGTTGGTTTGACTAGTAGTAGTAACATAGGCACAGTGCAGATACCTACTACAGTATAAATCATTAGTCAGAAGTTACTCATGTCGTATGTGCAATTCATCATTTACCACCGTGTAATATGAATTTTTTTGAATTCACAGAATTTGGTATATTTGAACTATTGAAGTTAGCACTGCATTATGCTAAAAATGGGCATTGTTGACTTAAAGACTATATAATTATCTCAGCTTATTTCAGTTAACAAACTAAAAACTTATGGGGCCCACTGATTTGCTTTATGTTAAACCTCTGATACCAACTACCCATGTATACATGTAATTTATTTACTAAGCTTTCCTGGTAGGACTACCATTGCTCATTGGAGATTAAGCACTGCCATACTGTTAGTTAACTACAACATGTAGACATAGCATTCTAAACAATGCATGTCTCCTTTAAAGTAATGTACTTTGAATATTGGAATGTGAAATTACTCCTATTTTATAGATGCCCCTGAAGTTTCAGTAACTGGGTATGATGGAAACTGGTTCATTGGACGAGAGCATGTTCAGCTCCGGTGTAATGCTGACGCAAATCCACTGCCCATGGAATTTACATGGACCAGGTAAGTGTTCATGAACACCAAAGATGAATTTTTCCATTTAAGTACACAATTAATATTTGAATAATGGAGAGTTTTGAAAGATGTTACTGGCTTAGGACATAGTGGAAACAAGGCCCTTTAACTGCTACTAACTTGTCTGGTTCCAGTACATGACTAATGCACATTATATGAAGTTAGAAATGACTGCTATTGAAATATGTCCCATACTGATGCATCAGACATATGGATTCAGACATGTGGATGTTGTAAAGAAAAACATTGGCCTTATCTAGTTGATGGCTCCTAAGGAAAGGGGAGCAGTAGCAATTGGGGTGGGAAAGTACAAGTAAAGAATTATTGTTACTCTGAAGTCTGAGCAGTTACCAATGCTTTAGGATAAATCCACTTATTTTTATAAATGGAATAACTTCTTTGACAGGTGATTGTGATATTGAGTTTCTTGGTCTTAGTGTAAGACATTGCAAGCACCTGTTGTCTAGCCTTCCTCCTGCGTGTGAGTTGGGGACGTGTGTAAAGCAAAGAGGCAAAAAGACTGGATATTATTTGAATAAAATTATATAAAATTTATATTACATTGAAAATTGGGGTAGAAAACACTTGAAGTATCATTTCAATCATCAAATTTACCATGCCCTTATAAAGAGTAAGGCGCTGTATCTACTTCCAAATGAGATGCATGAGATGGCTTGCCTCATGACTCAAAGCTTAAGTCAATCTGTGTTGATATCTGGTATCTCTGTATGGCTTCCTGTTGCGTGATAAAAGCTGTATTTCATGATTCCAATATGAATTGGATGCCTTTACTGAGAGTCCTGCTGCCTGCCATCTGTAGTCTTGCATGTTAAGTACGTTGCCCTGGAGGGAGCCACCTCTGGAGCAAATATATGACCCAAAAAGGTAACTTCCCTTTTTTCCTCTTAAAATAAAACTTGAAGTAACTTCACTTGGTCTGTCTGTCTGTCTGAAACAAAGAAAATAACTTGTGTGTGAGTGTTTAAGTGTATGTAATGCACAGTAATAGTGCTATGAGAATCACTGATAGTAATAATGCTATAAGAAGCGTTAAAGATCAGTTGTGGTACCACCTTGTAGCCTCAAGTTGCTTCCTGGATCAGTTAGAAGGAAAAAGACTAATAGTTTTAGCTTCGTCTACACTGGAACTCGGTTGGCGAAACGTTTGTCGTTTAGCAGTGTTAAAACACACACACACACACACACACCCCCAACAGCAGAAGTTTTACCAATGAAAAGCGCCCGTGTGAACAGTGCTTTCTCGGCATGAGTCGCTCATTGCACGACTTTAAGCGGCACGGCTGTAGCGGCACAGGAATGTCGCTAAAAGCAGCGTGGTGTAGACAAAGCTTTTTAAAATTGTATTTGAAATGCGTGGTGAATAATAATAAACATATAACCAAATTTTCTTGAATGGAACCTCCTAAACACAAAACAAAATATGCTATCCAAGTATTAACTTAAAATTTAAGACACAAATGAAGTAGTCTCAATTGAATCACATTTAAACCAGTTTGATTTAAAAAAAAAAATCTCCTCCTATCCTCTCCAACATATTATGGTGCAGGTTAAAAGTAATAAGGACAAATAACTAATCTATTTTTAAAAGATATGTTAACCTTCTCAGTAAAGGGGCTTTCATAACACTTAAACCAATTCCCAGATTTAATTTCATTCCTCATTTGATATAGAAAAGTCTAATATGGTTTGTTAAAGCAGAGAACATAATTTCAAGAAATTGTAGATGAACTTTTATACAAATTTCTTGTAATAAACTCTTCGGTAGAAACTTAATCATCATAAGAATGCCGACTTTAAAAAGTTGAGGTTGCAATTTATTGGCAGGATACTGGGCTACAATACAGAGGGTCAGACCACTATTATGCAAGGCTGGAGAGCTGGGTCATGTGTGGGGTATTTACTTGTACTTGCTTCTGAAAAATGAACAAAGTAGTGGCATTTGGGGAAGGCAAAAGGTAGAATGTCATCTGTACCTCTTTGTCCCAGAAAAAATTTCAGTCTAAGTTGATTTCAAATCTAGTTTAAATTCTAAATAATGCTTTTGAAGAAATACAGAATTGATCTGGTGCACAATAGCTGTATTTTTGCGTTTTGTCCACTGAATTTTAAAGTAAAGGGGCTAGGTTATATTCTCAGTAGTAGTAATAACACACGCTGAACGATCTTAATAATCTGGAAGTAGATGGACAAATCTGAACACAATGAGGTTAATGAATCCTTGTTGGGCTGGGGAGATGACAAATGAATGTTTATTGCGGCAGTGTGTTGTGTTCACGCAATGAAATGACAATAAAAGTCCATGCATGTACAATGAAAAATAACTGAAACAAGTACAGATTTGTGCATGTTTAGCCATTTGACTCCTATGGTGGGAAGACTTTGAGATTGGCAAGCAGGATCGCTATTCAGCTGCAGAAATAAAACCTTTCTATAGTTGTCTAGCAGTCACTGGCCTATAGTCAACAAGATCTCAAGTGGAAGAAAGTCTGAGGATGTTCATTCACTGTACATGTTGAATTTTTAGGGTACTGTTCATGAAAAGTTGTTGTAGCATGTGGTGTTGCATGGCAGACTGTGTGGACACTTCACTCATGGGAATCACCCCCCCCCCACCTACCTACCTTCTTTGAGCAGTGGCCCTGTGGGTGCGCTACGTCAGTATGCGCTGCCTGCTCGTGCACTCTTGATCAGCGATTTTTGTCAGTGGTTCTGCACCTCTGCCCTCTTCACCCTCACACCCCAATAAACTGCCAGTGTCTTGCAACAGAGCAGTCCCTGCCCAGTAGTTGAACTATGCAGCTGGCTCCCTTTGCTTTCTTATGCCTTTCTCATTTTAGTTTCTTCTTAGTTTTTTTCCTGTTAGCACAAGTTCACGCTTTGAGAGGGTTCACCCCTTCTTTCCTCTGGGTCCCTGTTCTCTCCCTCCCCCCGCCCGGCCCTCATCCACAGCCCCACATGTGGGTTATGCCAAAGACCCTGGACTTCAAACCTTTCCATATGTGCCACAAGTTCTTCCCTTGGAGTGATGGAGATTCAACCTGCCTCTCTGCTGCTTGGGGTAATCCACATTCCCTCTAAATGTAAAGTCTACTTAAGATTTAAAAACAGATCTAAAAAACTGAGGTAGGAAAAACATAGATTCCTATTTATGCAGTGCTTTTAGAGACCCAGGCGGTGAGTCACCCCCAAATATATTGGTTCCATTGACCAGCTCTGCTTCGGCAGTAAGCAAAGACGCTGGACTTCCCAAGAAAAGACCCCGTTCTCCAGAGTCAGATGAAAAAGGGAAAGTCACCTCCTTGATCTGGGTCTCAAGAGACCTCATGTCCAACCACAGATATTGCTGAGGCTCCTTTTCCTGCAGAACTGTGCCCACAGTAACATATCTAGAAGTCATCTAGAGAGCTTCCGACACAGCGTTCATTTTGAGATTTGGAGGCAAAGTCCTTATTGGTACAGTCTTCCATAGCCAGAAGTGAAAAGTGTACCATGCCTATTCTGGTGCTGCATCCGGCACCACCCCATATGCTTACTCCTGAGAAAACACATCCACACGTCCTGGTACTGTCCAGACTCCTATCTCACAAAGACCTCCGAATCCTCAAGGAGCCCGAATCACCATTATGGAAAGGTACTGAGAGGCACTCCCCACTGGTACCAACTCATTTCTCTGAGCTTGCTTACCCTCCATCCTCTTCTTCGATGGTAACTCACCCTGTGGTAGCAACACCATCCCCACACAGGCTCTTTGAGAGAGACTTCAAGCTGGTACTGTTACAAGATTCTCTGGAACTTCTTCACCAGCCTCTTTCTAACCCCAATTTTTATGTATGTGCAGGTATCCTTCTGGGGCCCCGTACCAGTCTGTCCATGAGTACCTACAACGTTTTCCTCCCCATTTGGATAACATCCTCTGATTCAGGTGTCTGTACGAGGTTTCTCCACCTTCCAACCCTTCTCCCTAGAAACTGACATTGAAGAAGGAGCTCATAGCAAGAAATATGCCAGTTAACAAAGCAAGGATAATGTTGGGATCTTGCATTATTCCTTTATGCCTCATCACAGTGCGCTTGCTGGAACCCATGGGCTTCTTATGGCAACCTTTGTTACCCAGGATGCTATCGCAAGAATTTGCTTCAGGAACTTCAGCCAGTGCATCTAGGTTGTGTCCAACAGACCCATCCTCTACAGCAGGAACCAGTGGAAGAGGAAGAAACCTCACCTTCCTGCAAATCCTCCTCATCAGATGAGGGTCATGCCTACTTCAGCATCCTGTCCTACTGACTTTAAGGCCTTTCAAGAGCCCATGAAACGGGTAGGAGGCACCTTACAAATCCCGGTAAAGGAGATTTGGATTTCCTGACACTCCTTGTTGGATAACCTACATTCACCTCAGGGCAAGATTGTCTTGCCCATCTGTGAAGGTTTACTTATTCTGTTCCGTGGCAAATGGATTGTCATAAACTCCATCCACTGTTGCACTTCTGTAGAGATGAGTCTACAAAAAGTATTATATCCCTCCCAGAGGCTCAGTATTTATTCTCTCAGCTCTCTGGTGGTCAAGACTTCTAATGAATGGAACAGACATCATTAGTCCTGTTCAACACCACTGGACAAGTATCTAAAATGACTGGATCTGCTGGGTCATAAGAATTGCTAGTTGGCCTCCTGGTAGTTCAGAATGGCCTGTTATCAAGTCCTGATGGCTAAATGTGACTTCAGTTTATTAAAAATGTTCATCTTATTGAATATGTGCCACAGGAGCAGAGAGAACAATTTCAGGCCCTCATTGCAGAGGGTCAAACAGCTGCCAAGGCATCTCTCCAGGGTTTGTACAATTGTCAGTTGCATGTAACGGTCTATGGTTATGGCAGTAGTCCTGTGCCAACCTTCCTAGCTGTGGTTTTGAGGCCTCCCCTGGGAGGTACAAAATACTATAGAGGACCTTCATTTTGAGGGCCCTCAAGTTGTTGAGTGACAACCTGAATGGGTCTCTCCATTCTCTGAAGAACTACTGGGTGACACTAATTTCTCTAGGCAGCTATATACCTGCAAATAAAGAAAATACATCGGGTTCTAGACAGCTCAACATTTTTGCCCAGTCCACTACCAATCTATGAGAATGGCTGAACATCCCCTGCACATGCACACACAGAAGAAACCCAAATTCCCTAAGGAAGGGGTTTCCCCTTCAGCGACCTCCCAGCCAGTGACATCTTCAATGTCTGTTTTGATCCATTGGTTGATGGTGGTAAACTACTTCTTGCTGTGGATCTTATATTGCACTTATTCCCCTCCCACCCTTATGGGGATTCTCTCTCCTATTACCTATCTTCCTGGGAGCTCATCACTTTGGACAGATGGATCCCAGAAGCAATTTTTAAAGGCTTCTCCATCCAGTCCAGCTCCTTACCACCGCATTCCTCTTTAGGGACCCTTCTCACAAAGACTTCTTAAGGCAGGAGGTAAAATTCCTCCTGGCTCTGGGGGAGATTGAACCTGTCCCATCAGACTTAATTGAAAGAGGATTCTGTTTCATGAGGATAGAATTCTCTTCTTGGTATTTTCTTGTCCAGAAGAGAAATGAGGGGTGGGGGGAAGCAGACCAATTCTGGACCTCAGGACTTAAAAACACCTCCAGCCGCTCCTGATCATTCAGAATATGACCCTAGGCACAATAATTCCCTCTGTCTGGGAGGCTTTATTCCTTGAACCTTCGGGATTCTTCTTTCCATGTCGCCATTCATCCCTCACACAAGCAATTCCTATGCATTGTGGTAGGCAAAGACCACCTTCCCATAAAAAGGTTCTGCACTGCAAAATTTATCAAGAACCTATTTAACCTTTTGTCTCCTATCCAGGAACTAATACCAGCATGGACCTCACTCTAGTTATCAATGCTTCGAGATAACCGCCATTCGAACCTATGGGGAGTTGTTCCTTCCTTCATTTGGCCCTTAAGATCTTATTCCTCGTAACCATTACTTTGGCCAAGAGCGTAAGAGCTTGGAACCCTGATGGTGCACCCACCAAATACAGTGCTCTACCAAAATAAGGTGACTTAGTTCCTAAGTCTTTTCTGAATTGCATGTTAAGCAGAAGATTAATCTACCAGTATTTACCCCCACGCCTCACTCTTATAGAGAAGAAGTGAGTCACCATACACTTGATGGTTAAAGAGCTCTGTGCGGGACATAAATTATGCGTAGTGGTGCAGAATTCTCCCAGGAGTAAAAGATTCAAAATTCCAACGGACTTGTAGTAGAAACAAACGAATTGACTCGACATTGATATTGTTCCTTTAACTGAAAGGATTTAATGTAACAAAATAATTGCATTCCACAGAGTAAGCTATTTTAATCATAAAATAATTATAGTGAAACTTTTTCAGATAATACATTTTGCATTTAAATTTTATTGTGTACATTCTGAGAATGCTTAAACTTCCAAATATTGTCTAATTCAGGTTGGATGGGCAATGGCCTGAAGGTTTAATGTCTTCAAATAATACTCTGCATTTCAACAGTCCATTGACTTACAATTATACTGGGACTTATGTCTGTAAGGTGACCAATTCCCTTGGACAAAGAAGTGATCAAAAGACTATCTACATTTTAGGTGAGTTGTTTCTCCCTTCACTTCCTGAGCATGCTTTGTTTAAAATACTGTGTCAGAAATTGGATTAGGTGTCTAGTTGAATGAGGTTTTTTAGCCATGTTCTATAACAGGTTACCTAAAACTCAGTCTTTGATTAAAGATAATATAAAACTGGGAAGGACAAATGGAAATAAACCATTACCCTTCTAGTACTGCTGCTATTTCCAGGGCTAATATTGTTGTTCCATCATGCATGCTGTCTGTAAATCGTAGTATTTAAAAGGACCACCGTAGTGTCTGAGATGATCATCTAGCCCTAAGTGATGGTAATAAAGATACAGAAGTAAACTCTGCCACCTCCAAGTGACTGCTTGTTGAAATAGGACTTAGTTTAAAAATCTATGTTCCAGTGAGCCACAAAGGGAACTTTTATTGATGTTAATTTGTTGCATATAGGCTGGATTTAAAAATATGATAAATACATACGTAACCCTTTTAGAGAAATAGAAGCAGATCATAATGCAAATATAATTTATTTAAAAAAGAAAATACTTAATATTAATCATAGCTACGGGAAAGTAGAGAATACATCAGATGCAGTGAATTCCTTGTGTAAATTGGTTTTAATTTCTGATTTTGCTAAGATTAAAAAAAATAAGCAGCTATGGGACTCTGGGGAAGCCAAGTGTATTGTGCACCAAATGCAAATGTTTTATGTTCTGGATGCTTCACAATGAGTTTTCAGTTTGACTTTCAGCAGTGCCGAGTACTCAAAGCTCTCATGGGGTTCAGTGGGATGTGAGGGTGTTGAGCACCTTCCAAGATCAGGCCATTAATGTATATTCCATGTGCCTTTTAATGTACATTCTGTGGGGTTGTGTTTCTATTTCACATGCATTACATTGGTGGTTGTATTCAAATGTTTTTCATGATGGGGCTAGTTTGATGTTTTCTACTATAGTCCTTGGAGGTGAAATTGGAATGGGAGGACTATAATCTCCTCAAATCTAAGTTTTCTCTCTAGATCAGTGGTTCTCAGGCATTTCACCATCAGGTCACACTTTTATCAAAGCTTATGAGCTCAGAACCTTTTGTCGTAGTTTGCTGAAGACTATGTTCATGTATATCACTCGTTAATGAATGGGGAAAACGCTAAAGCTTGTACAGCCATCGTAGCTGTTATCTGACCAGGTTTCATTGAGATGGAAAAGCTAAGCTCTGTGTGCAGAGTTTATCCAGGTGCCGAGAGATTGACCCAGTCTGAAACCTGAAAGCACCCTGTGAGTCCCATGAGGAGACTGGGCCTCATGGGGGAAAAGGTTGAGGGGGATTGCCCTATGATTCCTGTCCCTCTAGCCTTTTACCCCTTCAGCCTCTGCCATCCCATTCTATCCCTATCACCTCCTCGCCATTAAAGTGCTGAGGCAGCTGCTTTCTGCCACCCCTCCTCTGCTTCCTCCTCAGTTTTTTCTGCCCAGCAACTCCACACCAGTGGAGGGAGCGGAGGAGGAAAGCTAGTCTCCCTGTCCTGTCCTCAGTTGCAGCACAGCTACCCAGGTGGCAAGGAATATAGTCACTGTAGAGGAAACTAGGCTCATTCCCTGCAGACCTGCTGGCGGCATGAGAAAAAGTGTTTGGTTGGATCTGGAGAAACAGACTGGGAATCAAAAATATGAAAATGCAAATGGTTTTTAAAGATTGTAAATCAAAAAGTAAGACAAGACTGTGGAGGGGGGTGTTATCCAGATGCTGTCTAAGATCCACAGGTTGAGAGCGTTGGCTCTAGATGACACTTGAAAGAGATTGCAGGTGGTGGAGGAGGGGAAACTGCCAATGATGGTTTTAATGCCGAGCTAATTGTTTTGTCCTTGAGACTGAAATTCTAAGGATATGTTAGCTTTAAGTGCTGTGTGAGTAGTACTGAAAAAGAGAAAATCCTTTGAACATCCCCCACCCAAAAACCCAGAGCCCTAAATCACCTCATGCTTGCTGGTTTGAGAAGGGATTAATAACCTCCGTAAGGCTTGGAATTGTTCATCCTAAAGTGCATTCCTACTCTATAGTTACTGTATAAAAACTGGCACTTTCTTACTGAATAGACGGCACTATGTATATTTAAAGCAATTTTTCCTTGCTTTTGGTGACAAAAATAAGTTGTTTTTAACCTTTTTTTTTTTTAATTGAAGAGGCAACATAAATTTGGGAGAGGGAGCTGGATTATGTTCCATCCACTCCCCATCAATAAACTATTCCTAAAATGATGGGACCAAACCTTGCCCTCTGTTACAACTGTGCAATTCCACTGAAGGTAGTGGGGCTATACAGGTACAACTGAGGGTTAAGTATGAAGACATGTTTGCAAGGGAGATTGCAAAGGTGTAACCACGTCCAGAATTTGTCTTACAGAATCTGGTACTGGTAATGATGCACCGGGAGCGGGAGGGGGGTAATACATTTTTGAGAGTAAGAAAAAAAAATTGAGACTTGTTCAGAGTCTTGCACATCCCCCTCCCACCTGGAAACTTACATTTCTTCTTTCTTTTGTAGCCAATGGTGAGAGTACGGTACCTGCTCCTCCCCAGAAGCCACTGCAGTGTCACTGCTATCGCCGCTGTCCAGAGGACTCAGTCAACAGCACCTGCAGGTTGACGGGACAACTAGTATTTCCGATATTTTGGGGGGAAGGTTATGCACAATAATCAACATTTTAAAACGTGGGTGCCTCAAGTTAGGCATCTAAATCTGTGTAGGCACCTTTAATACAATCAGTATAAAATTAAATGGGCGGTGGGCGCTCTATAAATCAGTCCATTTTTATTTAGGTGCCTAAATATAGATTTTAGGGGCTTAACTTGATGCGTTCAAGTTTGAACATTTAGGCCAATACTTGTCTTAATAATTTGCGTATGAAACATAGTTGAACTATGAATAGGTTATCAAAAAGTTCAAGCCATAGCTTATGTATGGACGGAGCAAATTGCTCTTCCCCTGTTCATAAGGACCAGAAATTGTGCTTCTCCTGAAGTAGTGTAATGCATGGCCTCTTTGGAGGGTTAGTGGTGGTTAGCGGATAAATAATGGCACTATCTAGCCTGAGATGTGTATGTGGTTAGCCTTTCCTGTAGCAGGATGAGGGGAAAATGCTGCTCTCAGACTGGTGTGGTGAATTTCAACTCTGTTGTTCTCTTTTCCCCGTATATGTGTAACTCTGAGTTCTGCTTCTGTAAGGAATGTGGAATACTGCAGATTTCGCTATGTAATGTTAAGTTCCTACAGCTTTTATGCTTTCATCAAAGTCCAGTAGAGTATTGGGTATTGCAATAACTATATAGAACCGGGACATTCCAGTTGGGTATGCAGTTCAATCTGAGGAGGTTACAGGGAGTCGGAATATTTTAATACTACTGGACTACTTTTCAAGGCAGTGTTATAAAAGAACAGGATGGGAGGAATCTCCAAGGTTGTTCAAGATGTTGATAGATATTTGGAGGGCGGGGTGGGGGGTGTTAAAAACAGCTGCTTCTCAGTTCGACACTATTCTGCACAGCCTGCAATTTCAAGACTTGTCAAATTTAAAAGTGCCAAAGCTTTGATAAAAGCCTTGGATAGTATTTTTCTGGTCCACTTTCAGCTCCTCTTCCAAGTCCTAGCGCTCTGTCTAGAAGCAGCATTTAACTGCTATTGCATGGTATTTTGTTTTAAGGTTTAAAACTCCACACTTGGCTACCAGTTTGCAGGTTCTCTGCTGTGTGAATCCGTCATTTCCTGTTCATGTCTAAGGAGAGCCACTGTTTTTACACATGCCAGCTTTCACAGCAGAGGACCTGTTCAGCAGTAGCTAAAAAGTTGCAGCTGATTAGAAAATAAGAAAACACAAAGGTGTCCACTTTGGAATAGGAAGGGGTTCTCCTGTCCCTGTAGTTAATCTACCCTCATCTCCGAGAGGCGATTGCTACGTCGATGGAAGAATCGTTCCTTCTGTTGGCCTAGCACTGTCTCCACCAGGGGTTAGGTCATCCTAGTGACGTCTCTCAGGGTGTGATATTTTCACACCTCTGAGAGACACAGGGATGCCGATGGAAGTTTTCAGTGTTGACCAGCCCTTGGGTATATTTTTAACATAGTGCTCCGGAGCAAGGAGCACAAATCCCGCTCACAAACATCAGGATTTATTCAGAGTCCTTCCATGTCACACTTTTAAAACATATCCCTTTAGTTTTACATCATAACCTGTAGCTGTTTTCCGCTATGTGTACTAAAGCTAACCACTTACCAACAGTTTTAAAAAAAGTAAAATGCCAGACTATGATGTCATTTCAGCCTAAATGAGAGGGGAAATCAATGTTAAATTTATGTTCTGTTAACATGATTCTCACATTGTTAAACCCCCGTCGCAAAATCATCCGTATTGGAGTTGCACCTCTCTGGAGCTTTATTTCCAGTTTTAATGAAGGTGTCAGATGTTTAAACTGGAATTTACCTCACAAAACCTTATTCTCCCTCCAGCCCAGCACAACCCTTCTACCCCTAAAACGCTTTCATTTCCCCCACCAGTTGCCCTTTCCTATGTTATCTGAACACAGCACTCTTTGTTAATGTCACACTGAGCAGTGGCATACAAGAAAAAATTGCTAAGCCAGTACCTGGAAAATGGAAGCTTGTACCATATTTCTTATACTCTATTTCTTTTTAAAGATACCCTATGATTTATCAGCAATAAAGTAAACATATAGTTCAAAGGGACCTCTTTCCAAATATAATATAAAAGGACTCCTTTTCAAGGATGGCGATTTAATATTTGTACACCTCCCATCATTGTAGAATCTATGTCTGAGCTCCAGGTGACACTGATTTTCCTTATATTTGCAAAGTCCAGTTACTTTTTAATATTTTTTCTTTCTAAAGTCTTCCATACATAATTCAGAATTAAGGACGAGAGATACAAAGGGATCTCTGTATTGAGAAGGGTGCCCAGCCTCTGAAGGTGGGAAGGAGTGAGTGAGTGATATTAGAGAGACGAGGTGGGTGAGGTAATATCTCCTATTGGACCAACTTCTGTTGGTGAAAGAGACAGGTTTTCAAGCTACAGAGAGCTCTTCTTGAGATCTGGGTGGAGGGATACTCAGGTGAAGGAGATAGCGCTGAGAGAGATTGCTAGGTCACCAGTCCGCTAACTGTGTTGTAACCAGTTCTCAAGAGATTTGGCCGAGCCTACCCTGCTAAACTGGGACTCCTTTTCCTTTGGACCCTCACACCATAGAACCTTTAATTGTCCCCCTCACTGTAATCTGAATTGCTGTTTGCACAGTGCAATGCCTTAAAACAATCAGGAACTTTCATTCTGCTTCTCTATAAATGATAGCAAAACGAAAATAAGAAAGAAAAACTTGTAGCACCTTAGAGACTAACAAATTTATTTCAGCATAAGCTTTCCTGGGTTAGTACCCACTTCATCGGATGCATGGAATGAAACATACAGTAGACAGATATTTATACAGTCAGAGAAACATGATAAGGTGGAGGTGCATAGACCAACTTTAAGAGGCTAATTAGTTGAGAGGAACCATAACAGCAGGGGAAGAAAAACCTTTGAAGTGATAAACAAGATGGTCACACAGGTGTGAATGAGGATTGTTAACTTAAGGGAAATAGATACCTTATCATGTTTCTCTGACTGTATAAATATCTGTCTACTGTATGTTTCATTCCATGCATCCGATGAAGTGGGTACTAACCCACGAAAGCTTATGCTGAAATAAATTTGTTAGTCTCTAAGGTGCTACAAGTTTTTCTTTCTTATTTTCGTTTTGCTGACACAGACTAACACGGCTACTACACTGAAATCTATAAATGATGTTTCTCCTTATCAGAGTTCAAATGAAGGAGATGCCACTGTATTTGTGTGACGTATAGGTGAACTGATTCTGGTAAAATCTTCTTACAGTAGTTCAGTTAATTATCTCCACTCTGTCTCCCCTAATCACCAAAAGGGCTTCCTAGCTTTTATGAAATCCATCTCAGTCTCTCAGCAATCCTATCAGTCTGTTCAGTTGTTGGCTGCCTTCAGATCTCATGAGTTATAAGATTTCATTGTGCACAGAGTTGGAGCAGTGTATTCTACGTCACCACTAACCCAACAATGCAAGTGAAATTTCATTAGACCAGCTGGCCAGAGCCCAGCAAAAGTTCAAGCTTGAGACCCATCTTGTTGGAACACTACCAAAGGTAGGGGACCTTTCATGGGTCAGGGAACAGATTTTCTGAAAGTTCAGTGAGAAAGCATTTCCAGGTGTATTCAAATTGAGACTTGGATATAGAGCATAGCCCTGTAGCAACTGCAGTGAGGTACAGTATTGAATTTCCTTCTGAAAAAAGCAACCTGCTTCTCTGCCAGAAAATGTGGGTCCGCTTTGACAGGTATTTACTTGGGGTGGTATGACACTACTGCCTGCCAACCAGCTGTACTGTTATCCATCTGGATGTTTGTTTAAAAATGAGGACATCTTGTGGCCACTTAGAAACCCCTCCAGGATTGTATTTCTTATACTTTTTGCAGGGACTACATCATGTAGGCATTACTTCCTTTTCAAGTCAACATTCCAAAAGCGTGTGTCTATCAAATCCAGCAAATCTCTAGTAGTGTGAACAATGGGCAATTTTATATAGCATATGTTCAGCAATACGTTAGCCCTACAGATAAGTTAAGAACACGCTTAATTATTTTCTCTTAAAGCTAGCATGATTTTAACATTAAAAAAATGATTGCGGTCATTTATAGCAACAATGGTAGCCCTTTTAAATACAAGTACTGTAGTGCAATCGTTTTATCGAGAAAGTGCAACTTACAAATGCAGATTATTTTTGGTTACATAACTGCTCTCAAAAACAAAGCAGTGTAAAACTTTAGAGCCTACAACTCCACTCAGTCCTACTTCTTATTCCGCCAATCGCAAAGACAAACAAGTTTGTTTACATTTACGGGACATAATGCTGTCTACTTATTATTTACAATATCTCCTGAAAGTGAGAACAGGCATTCTCATGGCACTTTTGTAGCTGGCATTGCAAGGCATTTACATGCCAGATATGCTAAACATTTGTGTGCCCCTTCATGCTTTGGCCACCGTTCCAGGGGACGTGCTTCCATGCTGATGACACTCGTTAAAAAAATAATGTGTTAATTAAATTTGTGACTGAGCTCCTTGGGGGAGAATTGTATGTCCCCAGCTCTGTTTTACCCGCGTTGTGCCATATATTTCATGTTATAGCAGTCTCGGATGATGACCCAGCACGTTGCTTGTTTTAAGAACAGTTTCACTACAGATTTGACAAAACGCAAAGAAGGTATCAATGTGAGATTTCTAAAGCTAGCTACAGCACTCGACCCAAGGTTTAAGAACATGCCTTCCAATATGTGCCTTCCAAAATCTGAGAGGGACTAGATGTGGAGCATGCTTCCAGAAGTCTTAAAAGAGCAACACTCCAATGTGGAAGCTACAGAACCTGAACCAACAAAAAAAAAATCAACCTTCTGCTGGTGGCATCTGACTCCGATGATGAAAACGAACATGCGTCAGTCCGCGCTGTTTTGGGTCGTTATTGAGCAGAAGCCGTCATCAACCTGGACCCATGTCCTCTGGAACGGTGGTTGAAAAGCGAACTTTTGTTGTGATTTGAAGGGGGAAACTGTATCACTCAGCTATCTTTATTCATATTATTACACAAAAAAAGAATATTCTGCCATTGTTTAAAATCTAGCAGTGCCGAGGTCAAGTGTAACTCCTTAAATACTTTGGGACAGAAGAGCAGGGGTCCATATTAAGAATGAGCTAAATGATTCAATTACAACAAAACCTTGGTGTGAATCTTTTTCCTCCATCCATGAACTCAATCCAAATTTAGTATTGTGTTGAGGTAAGCCTCGCTTTTCTCTGTACTCTGAAAATTAATACAGTTCATGACTCCTACGTTTTTCTCTCTGCATCCTGCCTTCATCTGTTTTGAATGGGAATTGTCTGTCTTTGTGTTTTGCAAAAGCAGCATAGCCTAAATTTTCCAAGGTGTCGAGCGAATTTCAGGTGCCCAACTTGATCCACTTAATGGGGCCTGATTTTCAGAGTGCAGGTCCTCAAAACTTTCTGGAAATTAAGGCCTTGTTAAGGTCTCAGGTTGGTCATTCAAAATCACTAATAACTTTTTGAAAATGTCGGCCCATGTACCTTTATGTTGCTATATATGTTATGGTAAATAATCACTGATAATATTCCAATCTCTGCTGAACCCCTTTAGCACTGTCTCAGCTAGCCCAATGAGCTTCAGAGAGGAAGCCCCAGAAAATGGGAGGTTTCCACAATAAATTGAATTTACTTAAACCAAGAACACACTCGATATTAGAAAATACTCACTTTACATTTGTCTTTTCATTTTGCAATGTTAAAAAAATGGAGCTACATTGTACAGCATACAAGTGTATTCACTGGCTCAGCCTAAGATCTTGCATATGTGCACAGAAAATTACTTGTTTTAATAGGCCCTGTACTTAACACAGTAAATGAGCTTTAGAAAGTGGTTCTCTATGGGAGTTGGGCGAATCCTACATTCCATGTTGCAGAGTGTCCTCACATCTTTCTGTGCAGTGTTGTAGAGAGGGCCGTCACTGATGGGGTAAGAAGAGTGTCTCTCTGTGATTTCTGCTGTGTGGGGCACATCCCAGATGACAACAGGATCAGTTTTGCTGACTTGGAGGCTTGTGTGATCCTTTCACAGAGCAAGGATTTGTCCCATTGTGGGCCAGATTCTGTGCTTTGTTGTAAGTGCATGGCTCCCACTGACTTCAGAGTAGTTGCATACACATCTGAAGGCTGAATTTGGCTCAGCAGGAGTATAATGCAGTTCTTCTAACTGGGTTTCATGTTACTATTACCACAATATTTTTTTTGCCAGAAAATGAGTTTGTGTTGAACAAATTTAGAGTGGCTCTTTGGTTTATGGACAGTGTTCTGCTAAACTTGGCTTTTATGAACATATTCCTAGGGTGATAGATACGACAAAATGTAGGAAGTAGATGCATGTTGAGAGTTTCAGTAGTTTCATAACTAGAGAAAGTCTGTAGAGCTTCACATAAGCATCTGAATGGTCAGGTTTCTATACAAACTCTAATTGAAGTTTTCCCATCATTACTAAGAACCAATGCAGAAGTTATTTTGCTGATTTGATTGGGACCATATGGGCAATATAATTTATGCTGCCGGTGTATTCAGAAATGTGCACAAGGGATGAAGTTTAAAACAATAAATGCTACAGGCTTCATTTGCAAATGAATGAGGGAATAATTTCATCTGTCCAAATCTTCTTTGCATTACAAGTTACTTAGCATATTCATTGAAAGATGGTGAAGGATTTATTATGCCTGGTATTTGTAAGGTCCTTCCATGGTAGGTGGGTATTTAAAGCATTTTTGTTATTTATTTTAAAAGAAGAGAGGGAGAGAGAAATAGTAAAACAGATAGTGATGTCATGCTACCATGGAAGCCAGGGGAGGAAATTTTCAACAACCAAAGTGTGGTAGCTAAGGTGTTGCATCTTTCATGAGAAATGGCTCTTCTCCAGTAAGGACATTTGCTTGAACAGCTGCAAAGCTCTTGGTCCCCCATGCCTCTCTTCTGACATTTAGTAAAGGTCTCAGTTAACGAAACAGAGCAGCAATACAGGGAGTCCTCAGCCTTACGACACAATTCATTCCTCAGAATTGCGTTGCAAGTCGAAACCGCTTTTCCCGTAGGAATCAATGGTTTAAGGGGGGATTGGTTCCTGAACCAAGACTTGATACACTATTTTCACCACAGTAATCCAGATGAATTATAGATGACTAATGTAGCAACATCAATCCATTTATTTGGTAAACAGCATTAAAATAAACATATAAAATCACATATGCTTTGACTTTCCTGAACGTTTTGAAGAGCTCTTGGCTGGGGGCTTCGCTGAAGTCTGGGCTGCAGGTTTCTCTGGAGTCTTCTCTGCAATCTTAAAGAAAGTGTCCAAGGAAGTTCGGACAGATACTCTCCTCTTCTCCTTGTAAATTTCTCTGTAGCAGATGTACATGTTGGATATGCCCCTATTTACAGATGCACTGCGTTATAATGAATTGAGCTGGAAATGGGGGGGTGCCTTGCAGTTGCTTGTCTGATTGGCTTCCATGGCCAGGGTAGCTCATTGCCAGGTAGCCTTGCCGCTTGTTTTTGATTGGCTGAGCCTGGGGCCGGGAGCCAATCAGGAAGCTTGAACAGTGAAATCAGTGATTGGCTGAGGCTCAGCATGTGATGTGTGCTGTTCTCCCTGCCGGCTTTCATCGTAAGGGCAAAACAAGAGTCGTAGGGGCAAATCGGACAGTCAATTGAAAAGTGTCGTAAGTGGCGTCCAACGGAAGTCGGGTTTCGCAAGTCCGAGGACTCCCTGTACAATGGAGAAGATGGAATGTTTGCTGGCTGATTGGACTGATGACCTCCAGGAAAAGAAAACACCTGTGAGTTTAAGCCTGATTCAGGAGAAGGCCAAAAGCCTGTATAGCGATTTAAAGGAAAGAGAGGGAGAGAGCTCAACAGCAGAAAAGGAGACCTTCCATGCTAGTTGTGGGTGATTCCACAGATTTCAGAAGCGTGCCAATCTACGTAATGTAAAACTCACAGGAGAAGTGGCTAGTGCGGCTGAAGAAGTAGCTGAAATGTTCCCTACACAGCTAAACACAATTGTTTCGGAAGGTGGCTACTCTCCACAACAAGTTTTTAACGTCGATGAGATGGGCCTTTAGTGGAAGAAGATGCCAATGAAGACTTATATTTCTCATGACAAGAAGGCTGCTTCTGGATTCAAAGCCTTAAACGACCGCTTAACCCTTCTGCTTGGAGGAAATGCAGAAGGCGATTATAAGCTGAAGCCCTTGCTTGTCTACCACAGTGAAAACCCAAGAGCAATGAGGGATAAATTCATGGAGATGAAGTCCATTAATGGCTATTAACCAGGATGGGTAAGAAATAGTGTCCTTAGCCTCTGTTTGTCAGAGGGGGGTGATGGATGGCAGGAGAGAGATCACTTGATCATTACCTGTTAGGTCCACTCACTCCGGGGCACCTGGCATTGGCCACTGTCGGTGGACAGGATACTGGGCTGGATGGACCTTTGGTCTGACCCAGTACAGCTGTTCTTATGAGGAGCTACGTCAAGTCTCCTCTCCCTGTAATTTGGAGGTCAAACAGAAAGGCCTGGATGACACCCACTATTTTCTGAGAGTGGTTTGTAGACCATGCCGTCCGTCAATGTAAGGCTTACTGTCAGAAGGCAAATTTGGCCTTTTAAGATTCTCCTTCTGCTGGATAACGCAAGTGTCCACGAACTGGACTATGAAGCCCTCTGCCCGAACGTCAATGTCCTATTTTTGCCACCCAACACCACATTGTTGCTGCAGTCTATGGACCAGGGTGTATTGGCCACATTCCAGGCTTATTACCTACGGAGGACATTCTCCATGCTGATTAAGGAGACGGCAGGTGAAGGAAAGCCCAGTGAACTAGAGCATAATCGATGTGGTACATGCGTGTTCAGATTGTTTTTAATGATGGAAAGATTTTAATTTCTGACATGGCTGAACTGTGCAGCTGGAGAGTGCTGTGCACTCCTCTGTATGTAGAGTGCGTTCGATTTGACCTGTGAGGATCTGTTCCCCACCACCACAGTAGAGCTCTTCCAGGAGTTCTAGGAGACACTCTCTCTTCTACTCTCTTGCCCAGATCTCTAGGAGGCTTTCCGAGGGTCGAAGGTAACTTTTACATTGAAAATTCCCCCTCTTAAATGTCATTTTTCCTATATAAAACTTTCCCCTTTTAATTTCATTCCAGATTCTTCATTCATTGTATCATGGTCTGAAGCTTGTGAGACATTCTTCTATTGCTGTCTCCAAAAAGAATGATCTCCTCCATCCCTCAAAGTTTCTGAGTGCTCTCCCCCTCTGCTTTCCATATCTAACTTGCTTTGTCATTTTACATCAGAAGTAAAATTTTCACAAGCACTTAAGTGACTTAGGAGTCTATGTCCCATTTTCAAAAGTGATTTATGAGTCTGTCGTGTTGAAAGTCAATGTAATGCCAAAATCTCCTGTGTCTTCTCTTTCCCTTCTTAATAGTACCTCTTCTAATGATATTCTTTTCTTTCTCCTCCTTTTGGATATTGACTTTATTAGAGACCATCAATTGTTGACTTCTTTTGTTTTTCAGTTGATTGCAATTTATTGTTTTGTTACTGTGTCCCTCAGTTACCCTTACTCATTGCTTTGAGTCTAAGGCACCATGTAAACAAATAAAATGTAGTATAATGTAATATTGTACTCTAATGGATTCCTTTCAGTCTCTTTTCTTGGCAATCCTATCATTCCTATCCTGAGACTGAGTAATGAATGAAGTCATGGGAGTTGTTACCCAAAAGGGTGGTTGTCTTCCTTACTTTACTCTCATGCACCACATCCAAGTAGTATAAAAGTAAATTGTGCGCTTCTATGAGAAAGTAATCTGTAGTGTGCAACTGGTTACTTTTCAGATCCAGAAGTTAGTAACTTGTCCTGTTCTCGAAAGTAACTGTGAAACAAGCTTGCGCTGACTAGATTTCACACAGTTAATTTAAAAACGTGCCACCGCAAATGTTTGGTGTTTTCCTGTCCGTCCTCCTGTGCCACAGCTAATATTTCCAAATTGTATTTATGCATTCAGTGTGTAACGGAATGTTCCCCTTTTCCTACAACTTCTTTATTGTCATTTGTGGTTTTGTTTGTTTGTTTGTTTTGTTAACTATTTTTTACTTGAAAGAAAGAAAAACCTATCTGAAATTCTGCTTTATTTAAGTCTTGTAAATCCATTTAGTTACTACTTTTATCTGTTTCCCTTTTATTGTCCTTGTTTATTTGTTCTTTTGTTGTGAAAATATCTAATAAACATAAATATTAGAAAGAAAATAAGAGGTTAATAAAACATATTGCTACATGACTTGATTGTTTGAGGATAAGGGGCTATTTCTTTTTTATTATTCATTTTATTTCTTGCAATCAAGACAATTTTCATTCATTTTGATAGGGTAGTGAGTCCCCAGAAAGTGATGAGAAATTAGCAGAGAAGATTTTCAGTCAGATGCAGGCACTCTCTTTGTTTCCCTGATAACATTCATGCATTTGACCTTCATTAGGAAAGGACATTTATCACCAGCACCATCTAGCCATCTGTTAGTATACTTGTCCTCTGTTGTACATGTTCTTGTAAACTGAAGTCTTACGGATCAATTTAGGCTTATAAGCCAAGTAAACAGTTACGAAGGATGTTGTTGATAACTCAAGAACTCATACGCAACAGAGTGTTGCAGTTTGTAATATGGTTTCAGTAAGGACCACAAATCACTCTTAATAGTGTTTCGCGGTCATTATCTCAACGACGCTGGCCTCTTCAGGTCTGCTTCTGTACAGTGTGTGCATGCAATAGTGGACCTGCTTTAGCATTGATGCTTTTACTAAGATCGGCTTTGCATCATTGGAGACCCATCTATTAGGCTAGACCAGTGGTTCTCAACCTATTTACCACTGTGGGCCGCCTATGCAGCTCTCTGTGTTATGTTGGCCATATCCACAAAATATATTATACTACCTCTGTGGCCCTGAGGATATCACATTGGCCACAGCTGTGTGCTGATTGGGCTGCAAGCGGCCTGCAAGCCATGAGTTGAGAACCACTGGGATAGACATTTGTGCAGAGGGGATGAGCCTTGGGTGAAGATTGTTAATTATGGGGGTTAGGGTTTTGTGTGAAAATGTCAGCTTTGTGGACTGGCTTCTTTTGTTTGAAGAAAAGTTCTCGGTTTGTGATTGCTGTCTGTCTTTGTTGGATTTAATTTTAACTATGTGTGGGTGCCAAGAGCCTGGGTTAAGCATTCGTTTGTTCTGTATGTTGAAATAACACTGCGTAAATAAATAAGATTTTATGTATGTGATGATAATTTAGTCATATGCATTTTGTTCCATTGCTGTTCAAAGTGTGTTGATTTATCAATTGTATGTTTGTGGGGCACAGCATATCGAATAGCAAATCTCTCATTTTAAAAAACTAATTCTGCTTCGCTCTTTCCAATCTTCAGGACTGATGGCTACTGTTTCACCATGGTAGAGGAAGATGAATCTGGACGACGTACAGTTTCCACAGGATGCCTACGTTTAGAAGGCTCAAACTTCCAATGCCGGTGCCGGGTAAGAACCAGTTATGATCAAGGTTTGGTCTGGCTATTGTGATAGTTTTCATTCAGCTGCAGTGTAGTCAGGATGAATGGCATTTGCTCCCCAAAACTCTTGCAGCTTCTTCAAGCACACCATATTGCTAGTTATCTAATGTTAGCCCCTGCTTTCCTGGTGAAACTACCACTCGGGTAATTACATTCTGATTCTCTAAAGTCCCCCGGCAGCTTGAATTAGGTAAGACATTTGTTACTTCCTTGCTACTGGGTGTTGAATGAGGGCACAGGGTAAGAATAGCAGTGTAGACACTCCTGCTCCGGCTGGAGTCCAGTGCCTCGACACTCTACACCTGGCTGGGTTTCAGAGCCCAGACTTCAGCCCAAGCAGGAACATCTACGTTGCTATTTTCAGTCCTGGAGTGTGAGCCCAAGTCAGTTGACCCGGGCTTTGAGACTGGGCTGCCGCGTTTTTGTTTGCAGTGTAGATGTACCCTGAGTAATTTTTCTGCTCCCACACCCAAATCTGGGCCTGTCCAGGGGCCAAACCAGCTATTGGTTCAAGTTAGAGCAGGCTAAGAGTTGCTCTTATTTGCACCTGCTTGTAATAAACTCCTAGGAGCCATTATTCCAGTAAATATCTCCAAAGTGTAGTGCACTGTGTTCTGTCCCCTCCTGCTCCCTCTTCATGCCCTTCACAAATCTATTTCACTGGAGGGAATAGATGGCAGAGTTGACTACATTGGCTTTAAGCCGTCTGAGGATTCCCCTACATGAAGGAAATCATGCGCTAAAGCCAAGATTTTCAAAAATAGGCGTCTAAACTGAGGCTTCTAACTGCTTACTAAATAAGTAGCCAGATTTTCCAAAATGCTGAGTATCCTAAAGTCTCTGTTGAATTCAGGCCTGACGTTAGGCATCTGTTTCTGGAAATCGTGGCCTTGGGGAAAAATTCTGTCTGCTTTGCTCTGGAAAGTGGGACAGAGGCTCAGGCCCTCCGTCTCATTGTACATAAACGTGAAATGTGTCTGCCCCAAAATTCAAATGGAATGCTTGAATAATGTAACACTAACGCACACGTTCTCTCTCAGCTCTCCCGTATGCTCTTACGGCCAAATACATCCTTGTATAATTGTAATGACTTGAGTGGAATTTCACAAGGGATGAATTTGTTCTTTAATGTTTAAATGAAGTGTTATTTGGCTTTATTAGGATGGCCCAAATCCTTATTGCAGTCCTATTTGAAATCCTTCACTGGTTGTGATGCTGTTTACATGTCAGGTCTGTCTCCTCCAGCGCTCAAACAACAGTGTCTGTTTAAAAGAACAAAGTTCCTCACACAGTTCTCTGTGAATTTCTCTGTTACAGAATACACCCAGAAGAATGATCATATGCTGCAAATACAAAGATTTCTGTAATATACAAGTACTGAAAAATAGAGGTAAGAGGAAGAAGAAAATCTAGCCTTAAATCAGTAGATGCATGTATTTTTCCTAGAAAAGAAAAGAGAATTAGATGAGCTGCATGGAAAAACAATTTTTTTTTGCATCCTGTAGCTGTTCTGTTAATATACGGAAACAGTATCTACTTGGTTGTTGCTGGTATTTACCTCTATTTGTATTCCCATCATGCCTACAGGCATCAGTCCAGGATTAGAGACCCATTGTACTAGGCGCTGTGTGTATTAAAATAACAGTTCTTGCTCCAAAGACCAGATCCTCAGCTGCTATAAATCAGTGTAGTTCCATTGAAGCCAGTGGAACTAATGACGATTTATAGCCACTGATAATCTGGCCCTCCAAGAATAAGGACTAGGCGTTAGCATGAACTTCCACCTTATCATGTTTCTCTGACTGTATAAATATCTGTCTACTGTATGTTTCATTCCATGCATCCGATGAAGTGGGTTCTAACCCATGAAAGCGTATGCTGAAATAAATTTGTTAGTCTCTAAGGTACCACAAGTATTTGATTTTCTTTTAGCATGAGCTCTGTGTTTCAGAGGTATAGAACAAACAATAGAGTAACACTCTGCACAAATGCATGTCCAGTTTTGGTTGGAAGTTATA
Organism: Chelydra serpentina; assembly: GCA_037349315.1. Taxonomy (NCBI): domain Eukaryota; kingdom Metazoa; phylum Chordata; order Testudines; family Chelydridae; genus Chelydra; species Chelydra serpentina. The sequence continues at coordinate 49,552 of JBAIAC010000097.1, forward strand.
CAATAGTTTGACTTGTAAAATACAGCAGTTCCTGGCTAAGCATGACGTTTATAGATATTAGCATAGCTTTTGTGCCAGATTTGTGTGGTCAGCATCAAATTTGGTCCTAGGAGACAGAGTTTGCAATTTTTTTGGTGTTGCCTGTTTAAAGCTGAGAACAAAATTTGGACCGTAGTGTTGAACAATAAATAAGACCTGTTTCAAATCTCAGTCTAAACACACAGATACATTCTTATTGCTTACTTAGTTACTTACCCCCTCGCCCCCCCCCCAACACATGCATATAGAAAAGACTATTCCCGCAGTCCTTACTTACGTAAGGGCTTACTTCATTGGGATTCTGCACAGCAGGGCTCCAGGATTGGGCCCATAGAATGTAATCTGTAAAATAATTCAGCGTTGACTGGTGAGCCATGAGATCACTGAAACCTCATAAAATTCTGACTCTCGACGTAAGAGCTCTGTGTCATTTTGTTGGTCTTTATTAAGAGAAAAAAGTCACTTGGACAGAGAGAAAATCCCACAAGTAAGTACATTTGTATGTTTGTATAGTATAAGAATAATATAATTTGATTTTGGAAAATCAAGTCCATGGTTTTCCCCCCACACGCTAGTAGAATTAAACCCTGCAGATTCAAAATGGAGCAACCTTGTTCTAACTTCTCTCTCTCCTTGGTTTTATATTACATTGTCCATTCCAGCCTAAACTGGATGGAAATGTAAAAATCAGGTAGTTAGCATAGTCCAATATCTATTTACTGTTTATGCAAAAACTCAAGCTCCTTTGCTCATGCCAAATTTCCTTTTTGTTTTGTTTTGTTTTTGTTTGCGGGGGCAGAGGACACTGAAGTACTAAGGTGACAGATAGCTAAGATGAATAAACACCAAATAGCAGAGAGACTATTTTTGAATACATTATTAGATGAATCGCTTTTGAGCTGCTTGAATACTGCAAAACTAGTCGTTTAATTTGTTGTTTGACAAACAAATGGCAGTGTGTTCATTTAACATTTAACAGGGAGGAAATAGTAGAGGAAGCAATAGTGGATGGGAACCTGGGAGGCAGTGACCATGAGATGGTCGAGTTCAGGATCCTGACACAAGGAAGAAAGGAGAGCAGTAGAATACAGAGCCTGGACTTCAGAAAAGCAGACTTTGACTCCCTCAGGGAACTGATGGGCAAGGTCCCCTGGGAGAATAACATGAGGGGGAAAGGAGTCGAGGAAAGCTGGCTGTATTTTAAAGAATCCTTATTGAGGTTGCAGGAACAAACCATCCCGATGTGTAGAAAGACAAGTAAATATGGCAGGCGACCAGCTTGGCTTAACAGTGAAATCCTTGCTCGTCTTAAACACAAAAAAGCAGCTTACAAGAAGTGGAAGATTGGACAAATGACCAGGGAGGAGTATAAAAATATTGTTCAGGCATGCAGGAGTGAAATTAGGAAGGCCAAATCACACTTGGAGTTGCAGCTAGCCGGAGATGTTAGAAAGTGAAGGAAAGTGTGGGCCCCTTGGTGAATGAGGGAGGGAACCTAGTGACAGAGGATGTGGAGAAAGCTAGTGTACTCAATGCTTTTTTTGCCTCTGTCTTCACAGACAAGGTCAGCTCCCAGGCGGCTGCACTCCGCAGCATGGTATGGGGAGGAGGTGACGTGATTATTCCCCTCTATTCGGCACTGGTGAGGCCTCATTTGGAGTACTGTGTCCAGTTTTGGGCCCCACACTACAAGAAGGATGTGGATAAATTGGAAAGAGTCCAACGAGGGCAACAAAATGATTAGGGGGCTGGAGCACATGACTTATGAGGAGAGGCTGAGGGAACTGGGATTGTTTAGCCTGCAGAAGAGAAGAGTGAGGGGGTTTGATAGCTGCTTTCAACTACCTGAAAGGGGGTTCCAAAGAGGCTGGATCTAGACTGTTCTCAGTGGCAGAAGATGACAGAACAAGGAGTAATGGTCTCAAGTTGCAGAGGGGGAGGTTTAGGTTGGATATTAGGAAAAACTATTTCACTAGTAGGGTGGTGAAGCACTGGAATGGGTTACCTAGGGAGGTGGTGGAATCTCCTTTCTTAGAGGTTTTTAAGGTCAGGCTTGACAAAGCCCTGGCTGGGATGATCTAGTTGGGGTTGGTCCTGCTTTGAGCAGGGGGTTGGACTAGATGACCTCCTGAGGTCCCTTCCAACCCTGAGATTCTATGATTCTATGAACATAATTCCTCCAACACTAGCAGCTAGACAGCAAATTTTAGAGCCTGCCTCAGATAATGGGGCTCTGTGGTCTGTAGCTGTGGAACAGCAGCAAAGTCAGCTGCTTTTTGAAAGCTGTGATTCTTGGTGCCAGAAGCCAGGGCAGCTTGCCACTGCTCTATCACAATCTGAACACTCACCAAAGGGGCAGCAGTTTAGACTGTGAATTCTCCCACTGGCCATAACCAAGAACATGCAGCTAATCTATAACGGTTGACGAGGTCTGTGTTAATAGCCATTCTTCCTGTCTTGGATTGTTCATAAATGTGGTGCAGTGACTCTCGGAATTATCATCAGGATTTAACATAAACGGTGATGTTAAAATAAATAACTAAAATTGAACAAAGGACTTGTTGAAACAAAAACGCCTAAGACCAATCATACCTAGCCAATTTATTGTTACTGCTCCTAAAATAACACCTAATATTTAAATTTAAAATAAAAAATCAGTAAACATTTTGGCCCTGAAAACCCCCGCAGCTTTAATATATAAACAAATTAAAGCAAAAAAAATTATCACAATGTTTAACAACATTTGTTAAAAAAAATATAAAACAAAAAACTACCCTAACAAAATTGTTACTGTTCCAAGCTAATAATAGCTGCATATACATTAAGGCCACCACTTTGCTAAATATGTATTTTAATTACACCATAACTGCAAAAAATCACATTATTTATTGGCCTGCAAACAAAGCCCTACAATCAAACCTTAGGTATCAAATTCTTTTACTTAAACCACTTTATTACCTAACCAATTTCAAAATTTGCGCTTACTCCTACCCAAAATTCAACAAATTTCTAACTTACTGGGTCAAAATATATATCAAATTAAAAAACATGCATTTTATACAGCCTATAAAGTGTCTGTTTTGTTTACTAATAATAATATAATGTGCTCTATAACTAAGGCAGTAAAACAATCCCAGCGTATTATTACAATAAAAACGTTAATGCTTGTATTGCTTTTGTTTCGTCTAAAAATGTGGTGGTGGTGGTAGTGTTGTTGTAAAAAGTAGAACAACAAAAATGCCGTTCATGTTCATACTAATCATGCATTATTGTTACATCTAGCGAAAATGTATAGGGCTAGTCCTAATCCTTTTAAGATAAAAACAAAAATACAAGGCATAATGCAATTAAAAGTTTTAAAATGTTGTTTGTGCTAAAAACAAGCACAAAAATGTAAAAACTGGGTTAAAAAAATTAAATATAGGCCTCTTAATTATAAAAAAACAAAGCAACTGTCATGCTAAGTCTTAGCCTAATGTCGCAAAACCTGTAAAAGTAAAGCTCACGTCAAAAGCGGGTAAAAAAACAGCAAAGTAAAGTCAGCGTAACCCAGCCTTAAAATAGCAAGGTTTTAAAAACAAAAATACAAAAATAAGCAAAACAGAAACTGCAAATGTTTTTAATTAATGCATGCCAATAAAATGTATAAGTGGTTGTGTATTATTGCTTGTACTTTAAAAAAACGAAGGCAAAAATGCTCTCTGTCAGCTGTGTTCTTCCCTTGCAATTGCTTAAATAAAGCTGTCTCTAATTTTGTTGCTTCCAACCTAAAAATGAAGTTCGTTTCTTCCACACACAGAACCAGGTCAATTAAGCTTTGGGTCAGAACCCCACGCTATCCGAATTTGAATTTTGGTATTGAGAGTTTGGTTGGTTAAAAAACAGTTGAAACGGGTGAGTGAAGAGCATATGAGGGGCCTTGGCAAAAAACCCCTGGAAGATTTGTGTTCAGAAAAGGGGATAAGCTTTAGAAAGAAAACAGATTTCTCAGTTCTTGATTTGAAGCTAATGGCCAGTGATCAGGAGGGAGGAGCACAGCCCTTACCAGAGGCTACAGAAGATGCAGAAAAAATTAGACTGCAAAAGGCAGCAAATAAACTGCAACTTGAGGATGAACAGAATCTAGCAGATCTCCGATTTCTGGAAAAGCAAACAATAGGATCAGAATTTATTTATACCTTGTCCCAAACTCCTCAATAGTCCAAGCAGTCACTGAAAGAAGATAGCAACATCCACCCCTTCTGATAAGGAAGGTAAACATTTGGATCTGTTTGGAATATTTTTACTTCAACCAGCCTGCGGTGCCACATAGCAAATTGTCAGAGTATTCATGTCTAAATACGATTTTGTTAATTATTCATGGAATTCACTGACAATCTCCCACAGGAGGATAAAGCGCAGTTCCAAGCACTTATTGAGGAAGGTGAATTGATTGCCAGATCATCCCTCCGATCTTCAGTGGATGGCGATAACACGGACACCTGATGGATGGTGAAGACTATTGGCGTGCCTACCGTGTTATAACTTCAGCCCTCTGGATTCCCCAGGGAAGTCCAATGTACCGTGCTCCCTTCAAAGGGCAGATCCTCCAATCAGTTCAGTGTGAAGCCGAATGATTCGTTACGCTCATTGAAGGACTCAAGGACAACCCTCCACTCACTGGAGATCTATACCTGAGTGCCAAGGAGGAAATTCCACAGGCCCCAGCGATATAAACAATGACCAGCACTGCAACTCTCAGTCATCTGAGGGGCTATGAGCCAGCACTGAAATGACAGAGGGTGCAGTGGAGCAAGTACAATATTCCCTCCATCTTCCTCTTTACAACCCCAGCCTCCTGCTAATGAACACTTTTGACTGGGCCTTAGAGATCTGCGAATCATTCCAGATATCGTGTCCCTTTACTCAATATTTGGTGCCCATCTAGCTCATTTCTCCCAAGCTTGGAAGATGATAATAGACAAATGAGGCGTCCTTGTGGCACTTTAGAGACTAACATTTATTTGGGTATGAGCTTTCGTGGGCTAAAACCCACTTCATCAGATGCATGGAGTGGAACATACTGTAGGGAGGTATAAATACACAGCATATGAAAAGATGGGAGTTGCCTTACCAAGTGGAGGGTCAGTGCTAATGAGCCAATTCAATTTAAGTTGGAAGTAGGCAAGATCTATACCTGAGCCCCAAGGACTCCTCATTGTTTTTGCTGACACAGACTAACACGGCTACCACTCTGAAATAGACAAATGGCTTCTCAACATCGTTCATACTCGCTACACCATAGAGTTCCGCCCCCTCCCCCTTCCAAAACTCCATTCCCCATCCCTCTTCAGGGACCACTCTCATGAGCACTGTTCCCTCTAAGCTGTGCGCATGTGTGCGCGCACACAGATCCTAAACCGCGCGCACATGGCGAAACACCGTGCGCACAAAAATTTGCACAGAAGCACAACAATTTGCATAGAAGAATTTTTTTGCGCACACAGCCTGTCAAAAATTTGCACAGAAGAAATTTTTTTGCGCACGTGGACTGTCAAAAAATTAGAGGGAACATTGCTCATGAGAGGTTGCTCATTCACAAAATAGAATCCCTCCTTCACCAGGGAGCCACAGATCCAGTGCCTCCTTAATACTGGGAAAGGGTTTTCACTCAAAATATTTCCTCATCCTCAAAAAGAAGGGAAAATGGAGACGCATATTAGATCTCAGACAGCTCAATGTCTTTATCCACAGATGGAGATTCATAGAATCATAGATTCTCAGGGTTGGAAGGGACCTCAGGAGGTCATCTAGTCCAACCCCCTGCTCAAAGCAGGACCAACCCCAACTAGATCATCCCAGCCAGGGCTTTGTCAAGCCTGACCTTAAAAACCTCTAAGGAAGGAGATTCCACCACCTCCCTAGGTAACCCATTCCAGTGCTTCACCACCCTACTAGTGAAAAAGTGTTTCCTAATATCCAACCTAAACCTCCCCCTCTGCAACTTGAGACCATTACTCCTTGTTCTGTCATCTTCTACCACTGAGAACAGTCTAGATCCATCCTCTTTGGAACCCCCTTTTAGGTAGTTGAAAGCAGCTATCAAATCCCCCCTCACTCTTCTCTTCTGCAGGCTAAACAATCCCAGTTCCCTCAGCCTCTCCTCATAAGTCATGTGCTCCAGCCCCCTAATCATTTTTGTTGCCCTCCGTTGGACTCTTTCCAATTTATCCACATCCTTCTTGTAGTGTGGGGCCCAAAACTGGACACAGTACTCCAAATGAGGCCTCACCAGTGCCGAATAGAGGGGAATAATCATGTCCCTCGATCTGCTGGAAATGCCCCTACTTATACAGCCCAAAATGCCATTAGCCTTCTTGGCAACAAGGGCACACTGTTGACTCATATTCAGCTTTTCATCCACTGTAACCCCTAGGTCCTTTTCTGCAGAACTGCTGCCCAGCCATTCGGTCCCTAGTCTGTAGCAGTGCATGGGATTCTTCCGTCCTAAGTGCAGGACTCTGCACTTGTCCTTGTTGAACCTCATCAGATTTCTTTTGGCCCAATCCTCTAATTTGTCTAGGTCCCTCTGTATCCTGTCCCTACCCTCCAGCGTATCAACCACTCCTCCCAGTTTAGTGTCATCTGCAAACTTGCTAAGGGTGCAGTCCACACCATCCTCCAGGTCGTTGATGAAGATATTGAACAAAACCGGCCCCAGCACCCACCCTTGGGGCACTCCACTTGATACCGGCTGCCAACTAGACATGGAGCCATTGATCACTACCCGTTGAGCACGACCATCCAGCCAGTTTTCTGTCCACCTTACCGTCCATTCATCCAGCCCATACTTCTTTAACTTGCTGGCAAGAACACTGTGGGAGACTGTATCAAAAGCTTTGCTAAAGTCAAGAAATAGCACATCCACTGCTTTCCCCTCATCCACAGAGCCAGTTATCTCATCATAGAGGGCAATTAGGTTAGTCAGGCATGACTTGCCCTTGGTGAATCCATGCTGACTGTTCCTGATCACTTTCCCCTCCTTTAAGTGCTTCAGAATTGATTCCTTGAGGACCTGTTCCATGATTTTTCCAGGGACTGAGGTGAGACTGACTGGCCTGTAGTTCCCCGGATCTTCCTTCTTCCCTTTTTTTAAAGATGGGCACTACATTAGCTTTTTTCCAGTCATCCGGGACCTCCCCCGATTGCCATGATTTGTCAAAGATAATGGCCAATGGCTCTGCAATCACATCGGCCAACTCCTTTAGCACCCTCGGATGCAATGCATCCGGCCCAATGGACTTGTGTTCGTCCAGCTTTTCTAAATAGCCCCGAACTATTTCTTTCTCCACAGAGGGCTGGTCACCTCCTCCCCATACCGTGCTGCGGAGTGCAGCCGCCTGGGAGCTGACCTTGTCTGTGAAGACAGAGGCAAAAAAAGCATTGAGTACACTAGCTTTCTCCACATCCTCTGTCACTAGGTTCCCTCCCTCATTCAGCAAGGGGCCCACACTTTCCTTGACCTTCTTCTTGTTGCTCACATACCTGAAGAAACCCTTCTTGTTACTCCTAACATCTCCGGCTAGCTGCAACTCCAAGTGTGATTTGGCCTTCCTAATTTCACTCCTGCATGCCTGAACAATATTTTTATACTCCTCCCTGGTCATTTGCCCAATCTTCCACTTCTTGTAAGCTGCTTTTTTGTATTTAAGTCGAGCAAGGATTTCACTGTTAAGCCAAACTGGTCGCCTGCCATATTTACTTTTCTTTCTACACATCGGGATGGTTTGTTCCTGCAACCTCAATAAGGTTTCTTTAAAATACAGCCAGCTTTCCTCGACTCCTTTCCCCCTCATGTTATTCTCCCAGGGGACCTTGCCCATCAGTTCCCTGAGGGAGTCAAAGTCTGCTTTTCTGAAGTCCAGGGTCTCTGTTCTACTGCTCTCCTTTCTTCCTTGTGTCAGGATCCTGAACTCGACCATCTCATGGTCACTGCCTCCCAGGTTCCCATCCACTATTGCTTCCTCTACTATTTCTTCCCTGTTTGTGAGCAGCAGGTCAAGAAGAGCTTTTCCCCTAGTTGGTTCCTCCAGCACTTGCACCAGGAAATTGTCCCCTACACTTTCCAAAAACTTCCTGGATTGTCTGTGGACCGCTGTATTGCTCTCCCAGCAGATATCGGGGTGATTAAAGTCACCCATGAGAACCAGCGCCTGTGATCTAGTAACTTCTGTTAGTTGCTGGAAGAAAGCCTCGTCCACCTCATCCCCCTGGTCTGGTGGTCTGTAGCAGACTCCCACCACGACATTACCCTTGTTGCTCACACTTCTCAATTTAATCCAGAGACACTCAGGTTTTTCTGCAGTTTCATACTGGAGCTCTGAGCAGTCATACTGCTCTCTTACATACAACGCAACTCTCCCACCTTTTCTGCCCTGCCTATCCTTCCTGAACAGTTTATATCCATCCATGACAGTACTCCAATCGTGTGAGTTATCCCACCAAGTCTCTGTTATTCCAATTACGTCATAATTCCTTGACTGTGCCAGGACTTCCAGTTCTCCCTGCTTGTTCCCCAGGCTTCTTGCATTTGTGTATAGGCATTTAAGATAACTCACCGATTGTCCTGCTGTCCCAGTATGGGGCAGGAGCCCTCCCCTCTTGCACTCACCTACTTGTGCTTCCTCCCGGTATCCCGCTTCCCCACTTACCTCGGGGCTTTGGTCTCCTTCCCCCAGTGAACCTAGTTTAAAGCCCTCCTCACTAGGTTGGCCAGCCTGCTTCCAAAGATGCTCTTCCCTCTCTTCGTCAGGTGGAGCCCGTCTCTGCCTAGCACTCCTTCTTCTTGGAACACCATCCCATGGTCAAAGAATCCAAAGCCTTCTCTCCGACACCATCTGCGTAGCCATTCGTTGACTTCCATGATTCGATGGTGTCTACCCCGGCCTTTTCCTGCCACAGGGATAATGGAGGAGAACACCACTTGCGCCTCAAATGCCTTTATCCTTCTTCCCAGAGCCACGTAGTCTGCAGTGATATGCTCAAGGTCATTCTTGGCAGTATCATTGGTGCCCACGTGGAGAAGCAGGAAGGGGTAGCGATCTGAGGGCTTGATGAGTCTCGGCAGTCTCTCCGTCACATCACGAATCCTAGCCCCTGGCAAGCAGCACACCTCTCGGTTTTCCCGGTCAGGGCGGCAGATAGATGACTCAGTCCCCCTGAGGAGAGAGTCCCCGACCACCACCACCCTCCTCCTCCTCTTGGGAGTGGTGGTCGTGGAACCCCCATCCCTAGGACTGTGCATCTCATGCCTTCCAATCAGTGGAGTCTCCTTCTGCTCTGTTCCCTCAGATGCATCATTCACTCCACTCTCTGCACTAGTGGCTGTGGAGAGAACATGAAAACGGTTGCTCATCTGAATATGCGTTTCTTGTACATGGACTTGTCTCATACTCTTTCCTCTTCTGGAGGTCACATGCCGCCAATTATCCTCACTGGCCTTCTGTCCCCGCTGCGTAGCCTGCTCTGAATCCTCACAACACTGTGCCCGCTGAAGCCTATCCTGACGTCTATCCAGGAACTCCTCATTTTCTTTTATGGAACGCAGGGTTGATACTCGTTTCTCCAGACCTTGAATCTTCTCCTCCAATATGGAGATCAGCTTGCACTTTGTACAGACAAAGTCGCTTCTTTCCTGTGGAAGAAAGACAAACATGGCACATCCTGTGCAGGTCACGACAGCGGATCGCTCAGCATCCATAGTCCCTTCCTTCGAAGAGTTTCCTCACTTGTGGCAGAAGCTACTCAGGGAAACCCGCAAGGGGGATGCCGCAGTAGGCTCTCTCCAGGCGAACTCCCAGGCTAACTCCACCTGTTTGCTTCTCTGCTATGCGCTGCTCCGCTGGTGCGCAGCTGACTGACTGTCTTTTTAGAAGAGCCTGCAATGAAGCACTCCCAAATCACACTATTCAAACAGGAAATCAAACACTCAAGCACACGGTCAAAGTGCCAAATTGTCCCCTCAACAGATACTCACTCCCCCGTCTGCAGCCACCTGTTTGCTCTGCCTCTCCCTTTTGTTTGGGTAAAAAGAGTTAGAAATGGCAAGGATAGCTTGCCCCCTTCCAAACTCCCTCTCAAACTCCCCTGTTCGCAAAGCTCCCTGGTCGCTTGCTCACTGCTTTATAAAGCCCTGGCCTGCCTGATTGATTAGCCCCGCCCCCTGGTGTAGAAGCTCACAGCTTCCAACTGCCAGCCACAGCACATGGTCCTGCAAACAAACAAATGAATGAACACACAGACAGACACAAGTACCCCCAAACACACACTACAGACAGCCACTTACCCCAAGGGTCCTGGATTTGCTCCTGCTTTACCTGGAGCAATTCCTCTCAAACTCCCCTGTTTGCAGCCCCTGTTCGCAAAGCTCCCTGGTCGCTTGCTCACTGCTTTATGATTCAGGACAGTCACCATGACTTAAGTAATTCCCTCACTGAACAAAAACTACTAGTTCACAGCTCTTGATATGAAGGATGCCTATTTCCGCATAGACATCCATCCCTCAGACAAAAGACGCCTGAGGTTCACTATAGGAATGAATCACTGTCCGCACAGAGTGCTCCCTTTTGGCCTTGCAACAGCACCAAGGGTACTCAGTCATGGTAGCTCACTTCCGTTGCCACAGATCATCAATTTTCCCCTACCTCGACCACTGGTCACTGACTGGGAAATCTCAGCAAGAGGTACTGACAGCCACCTCATCCCTCTTCAATCTCTCATGCTCTCTGGGAATCTGTGTGAACACAGAAAAGTCCATTTTAGTTCCCATACAGATTATTGGGGCAACGCTGGACTCTCTCAGTTCCAAAGCATATCTTCCTCGGGACAGATGCCAATCTGTAAAGGATCTGGTCGCTCAGCTCCAGCTGAGCCTGGAGACATCAATCCATTCATGTGTCATCCCTTTAGGTCGCATAGCCATGTATGTATCCTGTATCTGTGACACCTTTCACCAGACCCTGCCTTTGTTGCCTCCTGGGTGGGCTGCACATGGTGTACATTCCAGGCAGATAGAGCATGGACAAGCTAGTCTCACTCCCCCCACAGAGTGCAAGTGTGTATGGTGGTACCCTTCATTTCCCCACCACCACCACCCAAGAAGACCTCTAGACAAGCATACTGTGACACCCTGCCACCCCCTTAGTCACCACTGTCCTATAATTAGGATATATTTTGCACAAAGTATGCCTTGTTGAGGTATCCTTCTAAAAGTCTTGATCTGCTAGACCTATCTCGTTGGATTGTATGTGCTGTCATCGTATGTGAAGTTACGAAGTTTGGCTGTGTATGTGTTACTGAAACATATTGTGAGGTTGAAAACACCCACAAGCAGCCTTTCAGGTATAACAGTAAAAAGGCCACATAAGCCTCAATGGCTTATTGAGGAAATGCACACACACACAAGGATTACCCCAGCAACTGTGAACACTAGGAACCTCTCCGAGATAGCACTACACAATGCTACTCAGGTCACCGCAAAAGAGCTTTCCAGTAAGTGAGAAGATCTAAAAGGGGGAAATGGCATCATGATGGTACCTCACTCTCCCTACAACAACACACCTGGAAACACCTGAGGAACAAAGACTGACCTAGGGGAAGTGATGGACCCAGGTGAAAGGGATTTCTAGCCTGTGTATGAAAACCTGGGAATCCCAAGCTGCAAAGCAAAGGCAGCTTGTGCCTTAAGAATCTGCCAGCCTGCTCATCACTCAGGGTGAGAATTTGCTAATTTATATCCTACCTATCTAATATGTGAAACTCAGTTTGCGTTTTTGTTTATTTACTAGGTAATCTGCTTTGATCTGTTTGCTATCACTTATCACTAACATCTATCCTTTTGTAGTTAATAAACGTATGTTGTTTTAATCCAAACCAGTGTGTGTTTGACTAAGATGTCTGGGGAAAAAATCTATAGCGTGGATACTACAGATGTGCATGGTCCTCTTCACATTGAGGGAGAGGCGGGCTGGGTATGAAGCCGATATACTGGCCAGCTTTGACCAGGGCAGGACGGTACTCCTCTGGGGTCCTAGGCTGGGAGGCTGGTGGTTACAGAGCCTGCATGTAAGTGCAACTGGGTGTGTCGCTACCTGGGTGAATGATGATGAAAGTGCGAGCTTGGAGAGCTTTTTATCTTGTCACAGCAACACAGTGTGAGGGGGGAGCCCAGGCCGGTGGGTCAGAGAGCTCAGTGGTACCCCAGTTCCAGGTGGCACCCCGGGCGCACGCAGACGCGCGCACGCACACACACACACTCTCTCTCTCTCTCTCTCCCCCCCCCCCCCCCAAGAGTCATGGATGCACTTAAACCTCCTAGAACTTCACGCAATGTGTAAGGCCTGCAAGCAATTCCTAGGATTCATATGAACCCTGCATAGTCAAGTGATGTCAGACAACATGACGACATCAACAAGAGGGAGCGAGATCCACCCCGCTGTGTATAAAAGCTGTTAATCTTTGGAACTGGTATATTTGCCACCAGATCACTCTGTGAGCAGTGCACCTCCGAAAGAGAGACAACGTGAACAGACATTGTAACATTGCACTCCATAATGCTTTATGGAAATATGCTTATGAGTATGAATATATGTAACTGGAATATGCTTTATGCAAAAGGTCTCTTGTAAGGTATCATTACAAATCTTAGTCTACTGAGTGAGTTCATCCCATTTGTGTGAATAATCTGTGATCTTAAACTGAATAAAGGTATCGTCACTGTTAGGCCTCAAACTTCCGCTTTGCAGAGGTAAAAAGGGCCGGCTTTGCAGAAGTTTGCCCCCATTACCTGGTTCTGATGCCATCTGAAGTGTTGTAGATACGAATCTTACCTTTAGTTCTTTAATAGAACAAACAGTTGTGTCAGCCTTGATTTGGGGGGGGGGGGGGGAATTGATTTCAGTCTCTGCCCTTAAATCGAAGGATGATGATGATCCTGGTAAATTGGGGTTGTTAAAACCTCTATCCTTTTTCCTTTATAGGATGAAACAAAGTTTTTTCTCTTCGGGTTGAACTTCTGGATCACTAAAATCATAATCTGTTCATTACTTTAGTGCATCGTCTCTCCTTTCTTATCTTAAATTCACTTAATTTATATATAGATGTGTTAACAAATCACCATGGACCTGAGTGGGCCACAGTTTGTTGCTTTCAAAAGATTTTTTTACAAAACTAATAGTAAATATATTGAACAGAACTTGGGAACACAAGTAAATTATTACAAGACACAATACATGAAATGCAGATGAAGAAATCAATTGCAGTAAGTATTGTGTGCATTGAAAAGATAAATCAGTCAATGTAATACAAGAATTTTATAACCGATACTACACAATTGTCAGTATTACGTATTTTTTTTTAAATTGAAAAACATCGCCCAATAAGAGTCTGTAAACATTGCATTTGTCAGAGGCACTGAATTTTTTGGATCTTCTAGTTTTATTTGTTCAGTTACTACCATTTCAGGCTGAGTAGCTTAAATGTTACGTGGACCATTCTCATTAGTTTCACTATTGGAGTTTAGTTGCCTCATTAGTAACAAACCGTGTTAAGAACGAGTTAAAGAAAGCTTGATACATTGGTATCTATTGTGTAAGCAGGTTTTTTTAATATTCTCTCTAAAATGGAAACTGAAGTCAGGAGTCAACATTTTTCAGTTTTAAAAACTTTTGGATGAATTAAGTTAAGCTTGCAGCTGGTGATAAGCTACTAATTCGTACAGCGCTTAAGAAATCATACCTAATATATTGTTTGTGATTTTGCAATTTAAGAGATCATGAAGTCGCTTCATTTTAAACCACTTGCAGATATTAGGCAGTTTTATATGATTCCAGGCGGTTTTTACACATAGAAGCGTGTACATCGCCAGTTGACTTAGAAAATCAAAAGAAAAAAGATTTCGTACAACCCAAGCAGCAGATTTTATAAGTGATGCTTCAGTGCATGCCCTTGAGAGCAAGATAATACTCAGCATGTGTGCCATTAGGAAGGAGACATGGAACTTAGTTGTTTTTTTTTAATTGCTTAAAAACAAGTTAAAGTAATCTACATTCTGGAAATGTACTAGTTATTACATACTGCAGAAAACTATTTTTAGTGACTTCAGCTAGTTTCTGTAGAATATTTTTCTCAAACGGTGGTTTAAAATATAAAGTTGCATTTTACACTGCTGACATTCTCTTAAAAGAAAATTCATAACCAAAGAACTGCATAACATAATTTAACTTTGAGGTCCTTCACCGTTCCCCACTTAGGCTGTTGAGGTTCTATTAACATGGTCAATGTTTTGGGGAGAATAATTAAAATCAATAACTTACTTTCTGCTAACTTAGCACACAATGTCTTGGTTTTTATTCTTTATGAGTTTCCTTCAATGCAATGAACAATTTCAAAATTTAATAAAACTTGAAGTAAAAGGTGAAGATACTGTTTGTCCTTCGCCAGTATTAATTTTTCAAGCAATATTTCTTATCTTTGGGGGGGGAAAGGGATAGCTCAGTGGTTTGAGCATTGGCCTGCTAAACCCAGGGTTCTGAGTTCAATCCTTGAGGGGGCCACTTAGGGATCTGGGGCAAAAATCTGTCAGGGGACAGTACTTGGTCCTGCTAGTGAAGGCAGGGGACTGGACTCGATGACCTTTCAAGGTCCTTCCAGTTCTAGGAGATTGGCATATCTCCATTTATTTATTTATTTATTTTATTTAGGAATTGGTTAGTGGTTGGTTTTATATTGGTTTTCGTGTTTTGCGGTAGATAATATCCTCCATGGAGGAGATAAAACTGGTTGGAAATAGTAAACTATAAAATCTACATAAACTGAAAGGAACTTCTCCGTTCTTTCAGGAGAATTAATGGTTATTTTAAAATTTGACAGTGATTCCTTTTGTGCTACAAAAGCAGTTGCCCACTCTGCTTATCATATAGCCCAAAATGAATACACAGAAGCCAATTCAGAATTAGTTGAAAAACTATAATCTGTATTGCAAAAGTACTTTATAATTGCTCAAGCTTCTTAGAAATTTAAGAATGAAAAACTATTGTCTGTTAGTAGAGACCTTATTTACATATTCATCAACTTGGCTTTCTTATAAACCCTCTACTGATTTAGCTTGCATTGACATTCTTTGCCTCCTTCTGTGTCTTGTCTACCCCATTCCTCTTTCCATTAGATCCTGCTCCTCCTACTACACGACCACCCACGGTTCCATGGCATCCTTCAACTGATGTCACTACGGGTTTACCAACAGAACCAAAACGAATGCATTTTCCAACATCAACCATGCCAGAAATGCAGGAAGACAGTTGGGGAACCATCATCGCTAATGCAGTGTGTGGGACTTTCTTTCTGATATTTGTAAGTCTTTTGGTTGGAATTATCTGCTGTATGAGAAGATCCCTTACTTAACTTGATTCATACAGTTCCATTCATTAGTTGATCACTTTCAGATTGTTCATATTTTTACTTGAGGAAAAACAAGTTTTTTGAAGTTGATGCTTTTGATATTGTAAAAATCTGGGTTAAATGTATCTGAGCTGCTTTATGATTTTTCAGTGCTGTACTACTGTCTTTGAAAATATTGGAATGTTGATGCATAATGCTTTATTCGTCTCCTGCACATGTAAGAAGCAAGTGCTAAATGTAAGTTACCATACAACAATGTTAGAGTTAAAAAGCAACTGTCTTGGCTTTGTGATTTAAAAACAGTTTACTTGAGACTATGATCAAGTATAATTTTTAAGCACCTTTTTTATATATATACACATTGTAGACAAAAAAATGAGTGAATTAGTCTAAGGTAAATTCAATTCTTAAAAGCAATTTTTACTGTAAAAAACATAGATTTGCTTAAATCTGTTTTTTTCAAAGGTATATTTTACTTTTCAACACAAAAATGAATATCTCTTTGTTTTAATGAGCCTTCCTGTAATGCATAGTTAGTGGTAATTTTTTTTTAAAGAAAACATGTTGCATTGAAAAAGTTAGAATGATCAGTGAAGGCGTTTTAGAGGAATAAAAATGAATATATGGAAGGCTTTGTCTTGTTGCTGATTTTTGAGAACCATTTTTTACACTACAGTTCATTTCCAAAAAGTACTATTACAGTCTACGTACAGAATTAGTCAGTTATAGTCCTGCACTTCACATGCAATCAAAACCGGATTCTCTAACTTAAAAAGAGAGAATTTTCAACTAGAAATAAGATGATGCCAGGAAAGTTTTCACTGGGGATTGGGAAATACAAGGTTAGGTCTCATTTCAGATATAAATTCTAAGTGTATGGGGAAAGCAAATGGAGTTAATGTAGCTAAGGTATATAAGTTTAAGATTTTAGGAGAATACAGCATAACATGGTGTGCAGAACATAACAGGTAAAGGGCACATTTTTACAATGCTCTGTGATTACATCATTGCTTTTAAGAGTTGAGCATACTTTAAAAAAGCATTTTTATGAAAAGGGGTTAACGTAAAAATGTGCTATTTAAAATAAAGGAAGTAGGGAAATAAATATTGCTATATGATGCTGTTGAAAAATAATTTGTACAAGAATCCTCAGGATTCCCAGAACAGCAGTTGTCTGTATTACTCAGTTGGGTTTGTTTGTATTGCATTGGTTTGCTTTGTTGCAAATAAACAAGTGGACTTTTGACTAAGACAGTAAGCAGTCTTGTAGCTAGGAGAAGCAGATGGTTGCCAGAAATGAAATTGCACGCTTGGAAGTCAGTTTCAAGAGCTGGAACAACCTTGCCCCTCCTATAGTAGTAGGTTCACTACCTCAGCTTTGCAAATGAATAGAACGGAATCTGAATGAAATTAATTCAGATAATCCAGTTTGACGGCAGTTAAATTGTAAAAATTAGAGGTGATAAATAGTTCTGTGGTGAAATCCTATTTTAAGCTCTCAACTTGACATGCGTTCATGAGTTAAGCTCTTACCCAGGAAAACTTGCCTTAATGTTGAAGTCCAGAAATGAAAAAACTTGGTTGGGGGCGGGGGGAATATTGCCACACAAATAAAAATTTAACAAGCTTGAACCAGAATTTCAAGGATGCTTAATGGCTACTTTTTTGAATGTTTCTTTTAGTAGTAACAGCCCTGCAAAATGACAGTATTTAGAGCTTTACAACAAATACAATATCTGTATTAGACTTTTGACAGTCTGTGATTCCAAATGACTGCATGTCTTACATGGTTGTTAATACTTGCAAATAAAAATAGGCATTTATCTAAAACAATTCCTGAGTGGAGGTTTTCATTCTCTTAAGTGTTAGTGATGTCACTAACTCTAACAATAAAAGGGAAGTAGCTCCCTGCTATATGTGTTAGTAAGGTACCTTGTAATCACCTAGAAAAATTATGCTTATCTCAAGCCGTGGCAAAAATAAGATGGAGTAATGACAGGGCCAGGAGGGTCATAGTTTAGGGCCACCAAGCTGCAGAGTCCCCAGTAATGTTTGTCTGAAGCGGTGTATGACTATCCATTTGAGCAGTGTCCAACAGCTTCATCAGAAGGCATTTTCTTTCTGTGTGCAAGCATCTGTAGACTTCCATTCTTCTCATGTATACCATTGATCCTTCTGGCCAAAGGAGAGACGAGCCTAGATGCCAACTCAGCTGGTTGCTCCCCCACGTCTAAAGAGTAGAAATAGGAAGGCAACATTTCAATTTTAAAGAAACGGAACATTTTGAATGACCTGAAATGGAAATCATTTTGTGAGAGAGGTTGAAATTTTTGTTTTCATCCTGATTCAGAATACAAACATTTTCCCAATTTCCCATGGAATATAAATTCCAAATTTCAACCAGCCCTAATAATTAGTATTAGTACTTGTAGTATCACAGTGCCTAGGTCACCCAGCCATGAAACAGGACCTCATGGTGTTAGGCACTGTACAAACACAAGACAGAAAGACAATCCCTGCCATGAGAGTTTGATAACTTTTGGGATATCCCTGCCCTGTAATAAGTTGAGAGGTAGGTGAGACAAGGCAATCTCAGGAGGCAGTAGTGGTCTTGTTTGTGGGTGTGCTACATTTATTTGTTATTTTTACAATCCTGCTGGTCTTAGTGTTACCTCAGGATCATAGGAATGTAGGGCTGGAAGGACCCCAAGAGACCATCACTGAGGCAGGACCAAATATATCTAGACCACCTCTGACAGGTGTTTGTCCAACCTCTCCTTAAAAACCTCCAATGACAGGAATTCCACCACCTCCCTTGGAAGAGTATTCCAGAGCTTAACTACCATTAAAATTAGAACTTTTATATCAGGATAGCTACAAAGAGTCCTGTGGCACCTTATAGACTAACAGACGTATTGGAGCATACGCTTCCGTGGGTGAATACCCACTTCATCGGATGCACCCACGAAAGCTTATGCTCCAATACGTCTGTTAGTCTATAAGGTGCCACAGGACTCTTTGTAGCTTCTACAGATCCAGACTAACACGGCTACCCCTCTGATACTTTATATCAGGATAATTAACTGCTGGAGTTACCTTACATTAGGAGATGCATTATGAAGAATTTTCAAAGGCAACCAGAGCCTAGGATGGACTGTGTTTGACTGGCATAGTACATATTTGAATGAATGAATGAATGAAGCTGAAATTTTCACAGGGACTAAGGGAGTTGGACATCTATGGTAGGATTTTCAGAAGCACATAAATGACGTAGGAACAAACATCCCCATTGACTTCTAATTGCCTTATGCTCCTAAATCACTTTGGTGCTTTCAAAAATCACAACCTCAAAGCCCATTGAATTTGTGCAGAAGTTGGTTGCCTAACTGCCCTTTGTCCCTTTGAAAATCTCTCCCCACAAACACGTGCACAACTGCTCAAGTCTTTAAAACCCTTTGGAAATTTCCAGGCTAAATAAATAAATATAAAAAGACCAAGCAACCATTGGATATTCACTAATAGGAAGGAGAATGGCTTGGATTTTCAAAGGTGACCATGGGAGTTGGGTGCCCCAATCCCACCTCAATTCAATGCAAGTTGGGCTTCTTAACTTCCCTAGGATCCTTAGAAAATGTGAGCTCTAGTGACAGCACAGTTGCTTAGTCATTAGGACACCCGACTTCTATTCCTTCACTTCCCATTTCTGACCTTTATGACCTTGGACAAGCCACTTCCCCTCCTGATGACTCAGTTTCCTGCTCTGTAAAATGGGTATGTTGATGCTCACTAAACTTTTGAAAAGCTTGTTGAGCTATGTGGACAGGATGCGCTATCTACATAAATGCTATCCATGATTCAGGAGGAATGAGTCGAAGAAAGGATGAGATGGTGGAAGAAGGTTGAGAAAAGGGGGGTACATGTGAGTGAATGTCATGAGGATATAGAAGGAAGATTGAAAGAGTTTGAAGAAAGTCTGGGTAGATACAAGCAGCTGGCAAGAGAGCTCTGAGACTGGGATGAGACCTAAACAGTTGGGTGACTAGAAACATTCCATATAGGTCTATAATATGAGGTAGATCTCGCCGCATTAGAATAACATGGTGGATCTGCAATATCTATCTATCTATCTGCTAAGAATCAGGGGCTTGAATGCGTACCTTGCAGGTAGTAGGTATTTTTCTCTTCCCTCTGTTCTTCCAAATTTCCATCCTTGAATTTGCTTCCCAAGTACTTAGTGCACACAAATGCCTCTCGACCAGGAAAGCCGAGGTTTGAAAAAAGAGCCCTTTCAAATGCCAGCTTCTTGTTGTCCCTTTCCTTGCTGATGGCAATATTTCTCAATTCCCCCACTGTTCTGTTTGCTCCACCAATGAATCCCACTCACTTTTATGTCTGTTCCTTCACCCATGGTCATTTTCATGCTGTTTTCTCTGGTGACCTCCTCCATCTGGTGTTTCCTTCTTAAGCCAAAATGTGCTGTCTTTGGATATCCCAGAAGGCATCTGGTGGTCATCACAGCCACTCTCCACCCTCCCTCCAAGTACCCATCCACAACTTTGACCCAAAGGTATCAAGAAAAAATGACTCCTAACAAGTCAAATCTAAAAGTGATTAATTTAACTGCAGAGCTAACCAAAAAAGGCACACATCAATTTCACAACATTTTCTAACATTTTCCAAGTTATTTTAATTTTCAAAACTGATCCTTTTAAAAATTCATTTAGTAATTTATCCTAAGCTTGTTTGATAGTCATGTATATTGAAAATGTTTTCAAAGTTTCTATTGAAACAATTAAGCGAAGTTTTCATTTTCTGACAAACCTGGTTGTTAGAAAATGAAGAACCTTTTGGTAACGTCCTTGATAAAACATTTGATTGAAAATTATATATATAATAAGTTGACAGGTTTATGCAAAAAAAACCACTTTTTCTAAAAAGGCATTTTTAAACTTAAAAAAATACTCTTGTTAGATTACATCCAGCTCCATTAAATAGTGACTCCACCTATAAGTAAGTGTTTATAGTAGGGAAAAGGGCAAGAGGCAACATCAATATTTAGTTTTCCATAGGGTACTTGACATTTCAGCGATTGGTTTTCTTAGTGAGAGTAGCTGTTTGCTATTGTTTTACCTGCACTGTTTCCACCTTTATCATGCAATTTCTTCGCTTCCACTGCAGCATAGATGGGGTAAGGGTTTGTCCCACTTGTGGAGGCGACCTGTGTTGAGATAACTTGGTCTGATCACACTGGAAAGGTAAGAATTGATTAGCACAGAAAGACACACATTTTGGTGATGCTCCCAGCAATTCTGTTCCTGCTGAATTAGTTCAGGCTAGGAATTAGAAAGACCCTTTTTTTACTGAGACCACCGTGATCTTTGTTGCTGTTGCTTCATTCTAGTATGCACAAACAACAGAGTATTTACAGTCCATGGTGGAGACTTTTAAATGGGCCTATGGGAATTAGGCCCCGATTTTTAAAAATATTTAGGCACTTAAAGATACAGATCAGCATGTGAAGGACTTTTCCAAAGCACCTAAGCAAGGTAGGTACCTTAGGATCTATCTATGCTAGAGAAGGAAGGTCTGATTACCAGTTTGAGGAGACATACCTGTGCTGGCATGATACAATATTGTTGTAGCTACAGCAGCAGGAACAGAGGGAGCGTTATCTGCTGTGGGTGCGTATGTAGGGTCTCCATCAGAGCTAACATGGGTATGTTTCCTCTAGCTGGGAATTACACTTCCAGGTCCGGTGAAGACAGAGCCCAAGTTCCATAAAAATTAATAGGAATTAGGAAGCAGTAAAGCTAGGCAATTTTTTCCCCTCGGTGAATAGTAAATGCAAAGAAAATATCATTTTCAGAAAATTGAAATGATTTGTGAATTCAGGTCAAATTTGGTGAATTCGTTCATCTGAGAAAACATGATATGCCCAAACTGAAAAGGAATGTGTTGTAATGGTGTTCGCATGTGACAAGTTTGGCATATTAAAGGGCAGGAAACTGTTCAAGTAGAAAGTGACCATAAACCACTAGAGACCATTTAAAAAAAAACAGGGCTGGTGGCCCCAAAACTCTTTCTGCTCACGCTACTGAAACTGCAGCACTACACCTTAAAAATACACTATCAGAAAGGGACTGAGATGTACCTCTCTGATTTACCCAGAGCAGCCTTGAGCATAAGAATTCGACAACTGAACAAGAATACGAGATCCTCAAACTGACAAACAAAGAAATCATCGACCAAGCCAGTTATGTGTCAGTTTCAAGACAGGGGCTAGACTGAATCTGAGAAACTTTACAAGCCAAAGATTTACAAATGCTCATATCGATCATTCCATCAGGTTTGCCAGAGACCAGGGGAGAAGCCCCACCTACCTCCCAACGATATCGGAACCACTAAGTCGAGCTGAGCATCCAAGATGGCATCAGCTATAAAGGGAGTCAAATCACAATACCCAAATCACTGAGAACAGAATCTGTCAATAATACATCAAAGTCATTCTGGAACAGAAGTGCGTCTCCACAAAGCTAGAGCTGTAATATTGCCCAAATATCACCAAGCGTATCCGAGAGCTGGTGAGCAGTTGTAATATATGTGTGGGGGATGCAGGCCAAGCAGCAAAAAGAGACAATGAAAATAAACAACATCCCCAACAGATTTTTGGAGCAAAGTAGAAATGGACCTTTTCACCGCAAACCACACAAACCACCTCATTAATGTAGGCTACTATTCAGACTTCTGGGAACTGGATGAACTGTCAGACACTACTTCAAGGCCCATTATAGACAAAGCAATGAAATGTTTCTGGAGGCATTGTGTCCCAAACTGTGTCGTTTCCGACAATGGACCCCAATAGTCATGCAGTGAGTTTGCTCTGTTTACCTGGGACTGAGATTTCGTTCATACCACTGTGACGGTGTTCCCCATAAAACTTTATGGGGAGTTGCTTATAAATGTATATATATAACTAGAATATGTTTTATGCTACATGTGCCATGTAACATATCTCTGTGAAAGTTATGACCTACTGAATTTATTCCTCCTGTTTGTAGGCATGTATCATTGTTGTGGTTGAAGTTATGAACATTGGTTTTATATTTGCTAGTTTTATGCATAGCTTTTGTAAGAACAATGGACCAGGTCCAGAGGAAGGAATGTGCAAGTTAAGGACAAGTACTTAACAGACAAAAGAAGGTGCAGACCCCAATCCACATCGGGGCCCCAGTCAAGGATGCAACTGGTTAGACTGGTTAGGGCGCATGGACAGGTGACTTGCCCATGTGATCCCAACACTCCAGGGCAACTGGATCCTACGCAGGGAGAGGAAGAAAGGCTATAAAAGCCCTTGCAAGACCCTTCCATTTTGTCTTCAGCTGGCTAAAGGGAGAGGCTCTCCACCCCCCCAAGGACATTCCTGAGGGGAACTGAACAAAGGACAAAGACACTAGGGGGTGTGAGCGGCCGCTGGACCCAGGCTAATTCTACAGCCTGTAAAAAGGAAAATATCCGAATCTGGTGAGGCTTTTATCTGTGTTAACTTTGAATAGACATAGACGTGATTGTTTTATTTTATTTTACTAAGTAACTTGCTTTGTTCTGTCTGTCATTACTTGACATCACTTAAATCCTACTTGCTGTACTTATTAAAATCACTTTTTACTTATTAAGTTTCCTTGAGTACGAGTTGGTACCTGGGGAAAGCAAACAGTTGTGCATATCTTTCTATCTGTGAAATAGAAGGCGAACTATTTATGAGTTTACCCTGCATAAGCTTTATACAGGATTTATTAAGGGTTTGAGCCTCCTTGGAGTTGAGCAGCTGGGTGTCAAAGGCAAGAGCGCTTCCAGGGGCCTTACAGTGGTGAGTGGACTTGGTTCGGACCTGGGTCTGTGTTTGCAGCAGATCAGTGGAATCTGGCTCAAAACAGACAGGATTCGGGAGTCCCAAGCTGGAAAAGGCCTGGAAGCAGGGGCAGAAGTAGCCTTGGCACACCAGGTGGCAGCACCAAGCAGGTCTCTGTGGCCCCAACCCGTCACAACCACATCATCACGCTGTGAGCTTCTACACCAGGCTTGAAACCTAGAAGCCTCTGTTCAGTGGCTGAGCCTTAATCAGGGGGGCCAGGGCTTTATAAAGCAGCGAGCAAGCGACCAGGGAGCTTTGCGAACAGGGGCTGCTAACAGGGAGTTTTGAGAGGGAGGTGGGAAGGGGGCGAGCTATACTTGCCATTCCCAAAACCTTTAACCCAAACTAAAGCCAGAGGCAGAGCGACCAGGGGAGTGGAGCGGACAGTGGGCTGCAGACGGGAGTTTGAGAGGGAGAGCAAGAGATCCCGCGGCTGAACAGGCTACCAGGCGAGAGTGAGTACTAGCTGTTGGTGGGAGTGTGTGTGTTTGACTGTTTGAATTTACATTTTGATTCTGATTTCAGGTGATTTCAGTTTCAGCTGCTGGGACTGAGTGCCTGACCCTGTTCCCTTGAGTGTTTGAGAGGGAGTTTGACAGAGGGAGGCCTACGATGGTTAGGAAGGCCCGCAACACCTGTGCCAGCACTGCTTCGGTCTCCTCCACCTGCGCCTGTAGCCAGACAGAGCGCCTGAACATGGATGCTTCGACCCAGATCCTGGTGTGGTTTTGCAGGGACTGTAACTTGCAATTCCCACTTACAGATATCCAGGCTGGGGGGACCATCCAATGTGACAGGTGCCTGCTGGTGGAATCTCTCAGGCAGCAGGTGGGAGAGCTGCAGGAGGAGATGGCTAGATTGAGGAGCATCCAAGCCCATGAACAATTCCTGGACAGTGTCCATGTGGAGACAGCTGAGGTAGCTGTCCCAGTACACAGGACTGCTGACACACCACTGGTGGAGGAGGAAATGGCTCAGGGTGGACACTGGCAGCTGGTTACTTCTGGCAGCAGGCAGTGCTCCACCCCTGCTCCAAACCCTGCTGCCGTGGTAATAGGAAACCGTTATGCTCTTCTTGATACAGGAGAGAAGGAATCTCCCCCTACAGCGGAGAAGCCTCGTACCCCTAAGGCTGGGAAGTCTGCTGCCACCACTGCGAATAGGAAACGTAGGGTAGTGGTGGTCGGAGACTCTCTGCTGATGGGGACGGACGCACCCATCTGTCGCCCTGACATTTCATCTCGGGAGGTATGCTGCCTGCCGGGGGCCCGTATCCGAGACGTTACAGAGGCATTCTCAAGGATTATCCGGCCCTCTGACTACTACCCCATGCTACTCATCAATGTGGGCACAAATGATACTGCGAGGTATGACACTGAGCAGATCAAGAGTGACTACAGGGCTCTGGGCGTACGGGTGAAGGAGTTTGGAGCGCAGGTGGTATTCTCTTCGATCCTTCCTGTCAAAGGTAGGGGCACGGGCAGAGACAGGTGCATCGTGGAGGTGAATGCCTGGCTGCAAAGATGGTGTCGCCAGGAGGGCTTTGGCTTCCTCGACCACGGGATGCTAATCCAGGAAGAACTGCTAGGCAGAGATGGCGTTCACCTTTCGAAGAGGGGAAAGACCCTATTTGGATACAGACTGGCTAACCTAGTGAGGAGGGCTTTAAACTAGGTTTGACGGGGACAGGTGAGCAAAGCCCACAGGTAAGTGGAGAACATGGGGACCTGGGAGATGGGTCGGAAATAGGAGGGAGCGTGGGCTCTAATGACAAAGAGATAGGAGGGTCAGGGCAAAACTGGGAGGCAAGATCAAATCAGTATCTTAGATGCCTGTATACAAATGTGAGAAGTATGGGTAATAAGCAGGAAGAACTGGAAGTGCTAATAAATAAATTCAACTATGACATTGTTGGCATCACCGAAGCTTGGTGGGATAATACACATGATTGGAATGTTGGTTTGGATGGGTACAGCTTCTCAGGAAGGACAGACAGGGGAAAAAGGGAGGAGGTGTTGCCTTATATATTAAAAATGTACACACTTGGACTGAGGTGGAGATGGACATAGGGGACGGAAGTGTTGAGAGTCTCTGGGTTAGGCCAAAAGGGGTAAAAAACAAGGGTGATGTCATGCTAGGAGTCTACTACAGGCCACCTAACCAGGTGGAAGAGGTGGATGAGGCTTTTTTTAAACAACTAACAAAATCATCCAAAGCCCAAGATTTGGTGGTGATGGGGGACTTCAGCTATCCAGATATATGTTGGGAAAATAACACAGCGGGGCACAGACTATTCAATAAGTTCTTGGACTGCATTGCAGACAACTTTTTATTTCAGAAGGTTGAGAAAGCTACTAGGGGGGAAGCTGTTCTAGATTTGATTTTAACAAATAGGGAGGAACTCGTTGAGAACTTGAAAGTAGAAGGCAGCTTGGGTGAAAGTGATCATGAAATCATAGAGTTCACAATTCTAAGGAAGGGTAGAAGGGAGTACAGCAAAATAGAGACAATGGATTTCAGGAAAGCGGATTTTGGTAAACTGAGAGAGCTGATAGGTAAGGTCCCATGGGAATCAAGACTGAGGGGAAAAACAACTGAGGAGAGCTGGCAGTATTTCAAAGGGACACTATTAATGGCCCAAAAGCAAACTATTCCGCTGGGTAGGAAAGATAGAAAATGTGGCAAAAGACCACCTTGGCTTAACCACGAGATCTTGCAAGATCTAAAAAATAAAAAGGAGTCATGTAAAAAATGGAAACTAGGACAAATTACAAAGGATGAATATAGGCAAACAACACGGGAATGCAGGGGCAAGATTAGAAAGGCAAAAGCACAAAATGAGCTCAAACTAGCTACAGGAATAAAGGGAAACAAGAAAACTTTTTATCAATACGTTAGAAGCAAGAGGAAGACCAAGGACAGGGTAGGCCCACTACTCAGTGAGGAGGGAGAAACAGTAACAGGAAACTTGGAAATGGCAGAGATGCTTAATGACTTCTTTGTTTCGGTCTTCACCGAGAAGTCTGAAGGAATGCCTAACATAGTGAATGCTAATGGGAAGGGGGACGGTTTAGAAGATAAAATAAAAAAAGAACAAGTTAAAAATCACTTAGATGAGTTAGATGCCTGCAAGTCACCAGGACCTGATGAACTCCATCCTAGAATACTCAAGGAGCTAATAGAGGAGGTATCTGAGCCTCTAGCTATTATCTTTGGTAAATCATTGGAGACAGGAGAGATTCCAGAAGACTGGAAAAGGGCAAATATAGTGCCCATCTATAAAAAGGGAAATAAAAACAACCCAGGAAACTACAGACCAGTTAGTTTAACTTCTGTGCCAGGGAAAATAATGGAGCAAGTAATTAAGGAAATAATCTGCAAACACTTGGAAGGTGGTAAGGTGATAGGGAATAACCAGCATGGATTTGTAAAGAACAAATCATGTCAAACCAATCTGATAGCTTTCTTTGATAGGATAACGAGTCTTGTGGATAAGGGAGAAGCGGTGGATGTGGTATACCTAGACTTTAGTAAGGCATTTGATACGGTCTCACATGATATTCTTATCAATAAAC
The DNA here is from genome assembly GCA_037349315.1 of Chelydra serpentina. Lineage (NCBI taxonomy): Eukaryota > Metazoa > Chordata > Testudines > Chelydridae > Chelydra > Chelydra serpentina. The sequence goes on from JBAIAC010000097.1 coordinate 76,513, forward strand.
TAGGGAAATACAACTTAGATGGGGCTACTATAAGGTGGGTGCACAACTGGCTGGATAACCGTACTCAGAGAGTAGTTATTAATGGTTCCCAATCCTGCTGGAAAGGTATAACAAGTGGGGTCCCGCAAGGGTCTGTTTTGGGACCGGCTCTGTTCAATATTGGCATAGAAAGTACGCTTATTAAGTACGCTTATTAAGTTTATACCAAACTGGGAGGGATTGCAACTGCTTTGGAGGATAGGGTCATAATTCAAAATGATCTGGACAAATTGGAGAAATGGTCAGAGGTAAACAGGATAAAGTTTAATAAGGACAAATGCAAAGTGCTCCACTTAGGTAGGAACAATCAGTTTCACACATACAGAATGGGAGGAGACTGTCTAGGAAGGAGTACGGCAGAAAGGAATCTAGGGGTTATAGTGGACCACAAGCTAAATATGAGTCAACAGTGTGATGCTGTTGCCAAAAAAGCAAACTTGATTCTGGGCTGCATTAACAGGTGTGTTGTGAGCAAGACACGAGAAGTCATTCTTCCGCTCTACTCTGCGCTGGTTAGGCCTCAACTGGAGTATTGTGTCCAGTTCTGGGCACCGCATTTCAAGAAGATGTGGAAAAATTGGAGAGGGTCCAGAGAAGAGCAACAAGAATGATTAAGGATCTAGAGAACACGACCTATGAAGGAAGGCTGAAGGAATTGGGTTTGTTTAGTTTGGAAAAGAGAAGACTGAGAGGGAACATGACAGCTGTCTTCAGGTATCTAAAAGGGTGTCATAAGGAGGAGGAAGAAAACTTGTTCATCTTAGCCTCTAAGGATAGAATAAGAAGCAATGGGTTTAAACTGCAGCAAGGGAGGTTTAGGTTGGACATTAGGAAAAACTGTCAGGGTGGTTAAACACTGGAATAAACTGCCCAGGGAGGTTGTGGAATCTCCGTCTCTAGAGATATTTAAGAGTAGGTTAGATAAATGTCTATCGGGGATGGTCTAGACAGTATTTGGTCCTGCCATGAGGGCAGGGGGCTGGACTCGATGACCTCTCGAGGTCCCTTCCAGCCCTAGAATCTTTGAATCTATGAATCACCATATCGCAGCCAGTCAAATGGGAAAGCTGAGCTAGCAGTTAAAATCGCCAAGTGACTATTATAGAAAGCTGCAAAACACTAAGAAAATATATGGCAAGCCATCCTTGAATGGAGAAACACTCCCATAGACGGCATTACTAGCAGCCTAGGATAACATTTGAATTCAAGACCCATGTGTATCTTGGTCCCTATAGTCCCAGCATTACTGCAATGGACAGCAGTGGAAGGAGCAACAGACCAAAAAAGGAAGAGAGACACAAAGGCCAAAGCGCATTTTGATTGACAAGCCAAAGACCTCTAACACAAGGTGACTGGCTCTTTAAGGGGTGATGGGTCCAGCCCCACCTGTGACACACTTGGCTTGCCTCCCCAGGTGGAGAAAATAAGCAAAGTGACATGAGGGTCAATCAGGCCTTCTCGGGTGGGGATTAAAACAGATGCATAAGAAGCAGAGCTATGAAGCAAGGCTGGCTTCAACTATGGCACAGCCCCTGGAAGGACAACTGTGGAATGCCCTTAACGAGGGAGAAGCTATGAGGGAGAGTTGTGAAATCCCTTAGCCCAGGGAAAGACTTAAGAAATTGGACTCCAAGAAAGGGCATATTATTTTAAGTAATTTGGGCTGCAAACAAGTTATTAAGCAGGAGGGAACTCAGGGTAGCATGCCGGCGGGGCCATGCTGTACCACAAGGGGATGTGCTCCAGAAGTACAACTGGAAGATCCTGTCAGGCTCAAACTATTTCTTTAGGACCAGTTGTGCACTGGAAGCAAGTAACATGTATTGAACAGATTAAATCCTTGTTTGTATAACATCGTATTGAGTGGGCAGATATTTCACCTAAACTGCAAATACATTTGCCCACTCCAAACAAGTCAAAAACACGGATGTGGAGGATGGTAAAATATGCAGTGACTTGATTAGCACTAGAAGGAATTCAAGCTGATGAGTGATCAGTAAATGTCGGAATAGACTCTCAAAACACCACACCCATTGTAACAAAGACTTGCACTCACTCCAACATCAAGGCGCCTGCAAGTTATACGCAAGTTTTTCTTTCATGTCTTAGTATCGTACAACCCTGCCAAACACTTAGGAAATTACCTTAATTGCTAAGCAAATTAAGAATTTGTAAATTAAAACCAAAGCGAGTTGGTGTTAAGTTTCTATATGATGCTATAGAGTGCAGGGGAGTATAATAGAATGTTTGCTATGTAAGCCGGTTATGGTATTCATGTTTAACTTTGTTATCTCCGATAAATGTAATAGAAATGATGTTACAATAAATAACTTCTCAGTAGGGGGTGCTGTGGTGTGATTATGCGTAGGCACTGAGAGACCTCTATAGAGGAGAGAGAACAGCATGTGTGGAGGAAGGACTAAAATCTGAATGTTGCACTGCCTTGGCACGCTCTCTTTTCATGCTTGATCGGTGAATATTTTTGAGCTGTTCTCTGCAACTCTGAGGGCAAGAAGCGGCTTGTTTTATAAACGAAAGCTCAGATTCTCTTGTAATCACTTGTGTTAAGGAGCTGGGGCTTTAACTAAAAGACCAAATATTACTTGCAAGACTCAGGATTAAATCACCAGCCTTTTCATGTGGGGAGGAACATGGGGAAGGGGGAGGTTGGGGCTTCTTCTGGCTCCCTCTGCCTTTCACACACATCTTTACACTATGTGGGGGTGTCAAGTTCAGAGTTGGTAGCTGACCCTGATGCTTTGGAAAGTCGAGGTAGGTGCTGTTCACAGCCCATGGCTGCCTCCCCCAGCAGTCAGTCAGACAGGATATCTTGTACTCTTTCGGCTGCTTTGTAGATATAGCTCCTATTTAAAATGTTACTTGCCTTTAGAGTGGCTAATACTCACGATCAGTTTTCCCTAAATAACATTGCAATTAAGTTCTGAGATCAGGTTAGGATTCAGAAATATCTGTGGCTTGGTATGGAGAGTTTTGTTTTTTTCATATACAGAGACGGTTTCCATCTTTTCAAGGATTAGAAAAATAGAAAATTCCAAACAACATCCTAGAATTATTACGGAGATAAAATGAACTTGTCTGTGTAACTGGTGATGAGTGGACAAAAGGAATCGTGCTTAAGGCCCTCGCAGCTTACAGGATCAGGGCCTTAATTTGTATATGAACCAAAAGTTCTTTAAGGACAAATACAGATGACTGTGTTTTGGATTTTGCACTTGATCACTGAATTACTGGAATTTGTAAAATGCCACGTGATCAAACAATTCCTTATCGTGCATACTTCGGGAGGAACATATGTGTTATTTATCTCGGCAATGGTGTGAAATAAACAGAATCCCAGAAACTTTTTTGGTGCATGCCCACTCCAGATATTTGTTAAATAATAACTGTTGTATAAGGCTTAAACTTCCCTGTTTTAGCCCAGTGTCACCTTAGTTGAAGACTCAGATGCCTAAGACATGCATATCTAGTGTAATTCTCTTTGAAAAACTACAGTATCTTAGTAAAGCATAGAGATAGACCTTTGCATAGAGTTATGTTAGACTGGCAGTTCATAATTTATTCTACTTTTTGGCACTATGAATGTATCTATCGAAGAGCAGAGCTGAGTCCTGAGAATTGGAAATAGTACCAAGATTTTCAAAAGTAATTAGTGATTGAGTATCAGAGGACAGGTCTACACTACAGCTGGAATCGACGCTCTGAGATCGATCAACCAGCGGTCGATTTAGCAGGTCTAGTGACGACCCACCAAATCGACTGCAGATCGCTCTCCCGTCGACCCCTGTACTCTACCCAGGATGAGAGGAGTAAGAGGAGTCTACGGGACCCCCCGTGGTGTAGACCCCACAGTAACTCGACCTAAGGTACGTCGACTCCAGCTACGTTATTCACGTAGCTGGAGTTGTGTAGCGTAGGTCAACTTACCGCGGTAGTGTAGACATAGTCTCAGGTTTTGGATGCTTGCTTGATTCATCTTAAAAGGGCCTCGTTTTCAGAAGGTTCTGAACATCCACCCTCTGAAAATCAGGCCCCTTGATGTGTCTTATGTTGGGTCCTCTTAATCACTAGTCACTTTGGAAAATCTTGGCCATTAAGTCTTATGACAAGAGGTTCAATGCTGTGCATATATTTGTGGCATTTTTAAAATGTCTTTATGCAACTAGTTTTTCCCTCCTCTTTCCTTTAAAAATAATCAGAGGGGGAGCCGTGTTAGTCTGGATCTGTAGAAGCGACAAAGGGTCCTGTGGCACCTTATAGACTAACCGAGGTATTGAAACATAAGCTTTTGTGGGTGAATCCCCACTTCTTTGGATGCAAGCAGTGGAAAAACTGCTTGCATCCGAAGAAGTGGGTAGTCACCCATGAAAGCTTATGCTTCAATACCTCTGTTAGTCTATAAGGTGCCACAGGACCCTTTGTCGCTTCTAAAAATAATCATAACTTTTGTTAATTTACAAATGCACATTCCCAAACAATGTCAAGAACTGCACTTTTCTTGCTCTTGGTCTTTCTAATGATGGGAAGCATGAGCAAGCTAACCTTCCCTTGCTTCACCCTTCTCATTGTACAGTAAAAGCCAGCGTTCTTATCTGCTGGAGTTCAGACAGTGTCATGCAAAATGGGGGGAGGACGGGGAACAATTGCTGGAGCTGTTTCTGCCCATCCCTCCACTGTGTGAAAGGGGCAGTTTGGAACATTGCATTATTTCATGGAATAATCTAGCACCAAGATTTTTTTTAAAAAGTCAAACCTGAAGTTGGGCTCCTAAATCCCCTTTTAGACACCTAAAGTAAGAAATCTGATTTTCAAAAATGCTGAACACCCTGCAGCTTCCATTGTGGCCTTTGGGAATTGCAGGATGCTCAGCACTTCTGAAAATCATGCCAGTTACATAGGGCTTGTACACACATAGATGTTGCACCCATTTAACTTACAGTGGTATATTTAAAACGGTACAACTTTCTATGTAAACCAGGCCTTCGCTGCCTAAATTTGGATTTAGAAGCCCAACTTTAGGTTCTGATTCCTGAAAATGTCGGCCTACAAATCTAGGAATTTTCTGCAATAGTGCTAGCTTGTTAATTTTCAGCTAATGGTTTTTCTTATATGAAATCTGAATAATGTTAGGTACATTGGAATGTCTGTCATTGTTTATTCTTCTAAAGAAGAGAAAGTTATGGTGTAAATAGGAAGATGGTGTTTACTTCCCCATAATGCCACCATTTTTGCTGACATTCTGCATTTCTAGAAAATGCAGCTTTTTTTGCTTTGTATAATTTTGCGAGCAAATATGATTGCACCCTTTTGCTATGTTGCTAAGCAAGTTTTCATTATTTTTAAATGGGGTTTTAACATGGTAATACACACTACTAGGAACAACTTTAAATATACTTTCAGGAACTAAAAATGTGTTTGGAAACACGGACCCGTGTCACCCTTCTGCACTCTGCAACTTTTCTTTATCTTCTTTCTCACAAAGTTTATTTGTGGATTCTGAAGGAATTAAGATGATAAATACAGTTCTCAGGTAGCTCCTCTGTGACATTTTAACCCAGGTTCAAAGCCTCTCTTGTAGTTCAGCTCCCTGAGAGAAGCTTTGATGTTCTTACACTCATTCAGCCCTCTTGGACTAGGCCCCAACTATTTACCTTGGTGAGGTTTTGGTGATTTTTTTGGGGGGTGGGGGTTAAAGGGGTAGTCTAGAATACAGCAGAATATCTTAAAGCAGAACCTTGTTTGCTTTGAGATGCTAAGAGAGAAGTTAATCACCTGTGATCTGTCATATACCTCAGCATAAATTGCAGGGTCAAGATACAGCATCCATTGTTCTTTTTTTGTCCCTTTCATCTCTCTTTTCATGTTGTAAGCAGGGGTACTGGAACAATTTTTATAATGGGGACGTTGAAAGCGGAAACCGTGTATTTGACGGTTATTGCTACTTCCAGCCAGAAGGTGTTGCTGTACCTCAGCACCCCTAGTTCCACCACCCCTGACTGTAAGAACAACTTGCATGAGTTGATCATGCAAAATCTTTGTCGCTGTACTCACACTAGTTACCCGATTGAATCCAATGGGAATACTTGTGTGAATAAAGTGAACGGGATTTGATCCATAATGTAGGTCAGTGGGAGCAGACTTGTGTCCAAATGTTTGCTAAAAAAGGCATTATGATAAAGCTAAGCTCAGCTTAATACACTCCCATGATTTGAGTGTGTAAAAACAGATTTTAAAAATGTATTAATGATGTTTTGTTTTGTTTTAAAAAAGTGAACGGTACAGAGTTTAAGTGTAGAAGTTTCTGGTTATCAGGGAATAACGTACAGATTATCAAGGGGTGCGAAGTTTGGTTTAAGATCGGATGGTGTAAAGAATACGTAGTCTGCAATATTACTAGAACTGAATACATTCCACGTATTCAGTAAAGAGGGCTCACTTCATCAGTAATTGTTCTGAATTCATGAGGAAAATCTCACCTTGTATGAACAGGAGTAACAGTGAGAGACAAATCTTCTGACACCCTCTCTTCCACCTAGTGTAATCACTGAATATTAGCCACATGATTTCTAGTCTGATAACGAAGCAAATTATTCATTAGAACATGGTTTGAAAATCCTGGATTGCAACAGGCTAATCTAGTCATATGACTTTTTGGTAGGACTTGGTGGTTATAGGTGTATAAAAAAACTTGATAGGATGTGTAAACTTGCTTAGAAAATCAGCTTCAGGTGGGTTTTTTTCCCTTAAGATTGGATTCAAGTTTAAATGCTTAGAATCAGAATCAGAAAAATATTTGAAAAATAGGCTTTCATCCGTCACAATTTCAAATACTAGCTGACACACAGCATTCCATTTATGCACAGCTAGTGCTAATGCTGTGATGAGATCTGCTCTATACAGTAAATCAGAAACATCACGGTCCCTGACTGCTTCATTTCAAATAAACAGGGACATCTGCCTATTGTCCGCAAGGAGGTCATTGATTCATGCAGTGTGTGTCCCAAGCTGAAAATCAGATTGTGAGGGATTAGACTGATTTGAGAACTCCAGATGAAATGAAAATTGCTGGGCTACAACCTTGTCATAAATTTCCCCCTGGAAGGAAGGCTCTCTCTTTTCCAATGATGCAGATTAGTTGCATACCTTCTCCTTGCCTCCTGAGTCAAATTTTTATTTGAAATCTGTGTGGGGTTTTGTTGCTAAATCTGTGCAAGAAATACTGACCTGAAGATCAGCTCAGTGACTTCAGTGAAATTCTGAAACAATATATATAGAGAAAATATTTCTTGTCACTCTGTTTAAACAATATTTATTATTAAGGGTAAAGCAGAATTTCAGAAAAGTTGTTCCTTTGTGTTCTTTTTTTTTAATTGAAATATGGTCATCCATTTAAAAAAAAAATTGTAACACTTAATATTCTCTACCTATATGGACAACAAACAAGTCATTATAATGGGAGAATGCTTGGACCAGATCGCCCATCCCTCACCTATTCCACTGCCTGCAGCTGGAAGTTTTGGTTGAAAGAGAAACGCAGTACCGGGTCCAATTCTGCCTAAATAAATCCAAACTGCACAATCAAATAACTGTCAGCAGCTCCATCCTTTCAGTCCTTATCAACAGGATGTTAAGAAGTCTCACTACATTTAAAAAAAAACCAACAAGTAATTCCCCAGAATAAATGGGACATTTTCCCCCCAAAAGTGTTGATGTTTCTTTCACATGCTGAAGGGGACCTGTCACTTGTGTTGTGTATAAGTGTCTCGTACTCATATGAATGAAAGAAACAGAACTATTGTTGGTAACATTCACCATGTAATCTAATGTCTTTCTCCTATGCAACATTTTCATATGCAGTTCATAGCAGTTTCACTCACCAGTGGTTTCTCTGGTAAATGAAAGGCTGTTAAGACGAACCAAACTCGTTCTTCAGTGAACCTGTTCCTTTCAGTCACATTCATATAAAAATTCTTTATTTTTCAGTGAGAGAGGCTAGAAAAAGTGTACTTTGGCTTATCATCCTAGAATCTAATCCAAGCAAGCTCCTAATGAAACCAGAAATCCAAAGGGTGTATGAAAAGGGTGTATGCTATATGGCTTCTGTTTATCTCCAATTCAGTAAGTTCTGCCTACGACAGGCAGAAAGTCAAGAAAGTAGTCTCTTTACATAGGGACTCTTTCTAACCAGGGTACATCTACACTGAGAACAGAACACCTGGGACTGTGAAAAAAGTGGTCTCTGTACGAAGGTAGCTTTTAAGACAGTTTCTTTTAACTTCAGAGCCGCTCCTCAATATTTTTGTTTGGTTTTTTCTTTTGTTGGAGTGCAAATCTTTTTACAAATGAAAAAAAGTCACTTTTGCCTTTCATCTTCAGGCACAGTTTCTTCTGATTTTTTAATGTAACAATATAGGTCTTTACTTCAACCATAAGTTTTGTTTTCATAAAATTTAAAGCAGTATCTTCTTTTAAACAATCAAAAAATAAAATAAAATAAAAATAATGGGTTTTCACAGAAAGTAACATGCATAATCTTGAACCAGTTACTGAAATGGTATTTCCCCATGCCCAGAGGGAGCGGACGAGCCTTTTCTGATCTTGTGTGTCAAAGGCTGCTGATTTTGCAAAGGATCCTCTCCTCAAAAGACGTTAGTTAAATCTACAGTTGCTCTGAAGTATGTCTGTGTTCAGGATACATATTAGTGAAGGCTTCTGACTCCTCTTCATGTCCTCTGACCGCAAGGGAAAGTCGTTTTTTATGGGCTTTCGCAAGAGATGTCTTTTGTCGAATCAGAGGTTAATGTCCTGTGACTCTCTGATATTCTGGCAAGTGTTTTCTTTACTCGCAGGGTTGTGAGCCGAGAAGCAGGATTGTGAGCCCAACACTCTGTCATGAGTTTTCCCATTTGTCTTAGGCACTGTGGAAAGAAAATATAAAAAAGGATCACACCTGGGTCAGCTGGAATGCAAGACTGCTGTTGATGGCTGTCCCGAAAAACTCCAATGTATTCTAAAGACGATGCCAGGTGCCATGCAACAAATAAAGGTTTACACACTGGATGGGATGAAACTTTCTGTATATCGACTGCAGTTCTCAACAGGTCACTACATTTGAACATTTATGACAAATTGGGCTCCACATTTGGTTCAAAAATCCATCATCAGAAAAGCACTTTTCCCATCTCCCTTCCCTGAATCCTAAGGAAAACCTCTCTGATAACTTCCCCTTAATGTGGACGGCCTGAACCTCGGGCAGTAGGGCTTTGGGTGTGGAATGCTACATGGACGATAGGCTGGAATTCACTCTGCCAGTCTGCAAATTGAGCCCAGGGCTTCAGCACATCCTGAACATGGTCGCTCTTCCAGGTTGGAGCTGAAATAGTGGCTGCTGTCCTTCTGAGCCAGCTCGCAGGATTTCTCAGTCACCTGACTCTATTCTAGATGACCCGTATCACCATAGTACAAGGTGATCTGGTAGATGTCTCCTGCCTGCCACAATGCTGCCTTCTTTTGTGCCGGCCTACTGGGGGATAGTCACTGCTCCTGACATCGGAAAGGAGGTGCAGAGGACATGATGCACAGCTGTTCTGCCTATTCTTTGCCCCCAATCACAGAGGGCTCTTGCGGGCCAGCTGTGCTGGGGTGATTCCTAGGATTTAAATCACTGGAAGTCCCTGTTGCTATATTAGAAAAAACTGTTTTTGGAAAAAACCTTCCTGATGTTTGCATAAGGCCAGGAAGGCTTCCAGTGGCAAAAGGGTTTGGATTCAAACAATTTAGCGGCCTGATGGGGGCCCTAGATAGGAGTGTCCTGTAACCGGAGCCATCCCTTGGGTAGGGTGAATCGGGGTGATGCTCTGGGCCCTGCACTTTGGGGGGCCCCGCGGGCCAGTGCAATTGGCCTGCACGGTCGGTCCCGGAAGAGACGAATCCGTCACTTCTGCCCTGCGCCCTGCACCCCCCTAGGGACGGCCCTTCTTGTCACCACTCCTTGATACCACCTCCATGAGACCGCTTTCATTAAATGTCAAGAATAATGCAAACAGCACAGATCAGAAAGGTGGGTGTAGAGCATAAAATCACAGCAGCGTTTAGTAAATAACCAACTAAGCCAGAAGCTTTTCTGAAACTGACTTAGATAAAGATGTGTTGGTAACCCACGTGGTTGCATGCACTAATTCACTAGGTTTGCTACCTGGCAGTGTGGTCCCCATCCTGGAACTGGTTATGACACCTGCTTGGTGTGAAGTCTCCTTTAGTTTTTGGTCAGTAGCAACGCGAGACAGGTGGTTCCTTCACCGCGTGAACCACTGTTAAACAAGTACTCAAATTTCTAGGGAGGGGTGTGTGTTTTTTAACCCATGCCCCACTTCTCTGACTGCTTACAACTCTTGCAGCTTAAATCTTTGATTTAATTGCAGAATACTCAAACGAACACTGCTATTCCCAAATCACAGCTGTCTGCTACAGTAATAGCATTACACTATACCCAGTGGCGTAGCCAGATGCAGAGTACAGGGGGAGCGGAGCTGAAAAAAGGCACCTCCCCTTGTACTCACCCGGCGACGCGCTCCAGCTGTTCGGTGCGGCACTTAGGCAGCGGGTCCCGCCCCTTCACTTGCTCCGGGTCTTCAGTGGTACCCGCCGCCGAACAGCTGGAGCGCCGCCGGGTGACTACAAGGGGAGGCGCCTTTTTTGTAGCTCCGCTCCCCCTGTAAGGCCGGAGCAAAAAAAAAAAAAAGGCACGGAAAAATTTTAAAGGCGCCGCTTCTGCTCAGTGGGGGAGCAGCTGCTTCCCCCCCCCCCGGCTATGCTACTGACTATACCCTTCAACAAGACCTCTGCATAGCGTCATCGTAAGTCGGCAAGTTTGTCTGTGGTACATCAATTATTGGTCTACTGATCCAAACCACAATTATGATTCATTATAAATTCTCAGAGGAATGAGTTCAGAGCCTCTCCTCCCCTCAAAACCAGCATCCATAAAGGAAAAATACGAGTACACTTGGGAATGCAGTTTCCTAGATCCCATTTTTAGGAGAAACATACACATCTGTAGGCAAAGAGATGCATCAATACCTAGAGCCCTGCAAATCCACCGGTATCCGCTTTATATCCGTGGACCATTTCTGCAGATGTGGATACAAATTTTGCATCTGCGCAGGGCTCTGACGGTAAGAGCAGGCGGGCTGTGAGGAACCGTGGCAGGGTTCCTCCACCTGCCCTGGGTGGGGGAGCTGGGGGGCAGGGAAACGGGGGCTGCTTGGGCCTCATGCCCAGGGTAAGTGGAGGTTCCACCACGGCTCCCCACAGCTGCCAGCTCAGAGCTGCTGCCTGGCCACGGTAAGAGCTGGGAAGGCAGCTGTGAGGAGCCGCAGCGGACCCTCCACCTGCCCTGGGTGGGGGGCCCCGAGCAGCCCCAGCACAGCTCCACACATCTCCCGCTTCCCTTCGGCCAGGCCAGCGTGGAGCCCAGCCGGGCAGCTGCGGCGAACCCTCCACTTGCCCACGGTGCAGGAGTGGGGGCGCCAAGGGCAGCCCCCGGCCGTGTCTCCGCCTGGCCGAGGGCAAGTGGAGGGTCCGCGACTCCGCGCAGCCTCCCCACAGCTGCCAGCGCGGCTCTCCCCGACTGGGCTCCGGCAGGGGGGAGGATGCCTCAGAGCCTCAGCCCCGCCCCCAGTGTAGAGCCCTGCAAATCCACGCATAGATGCGGATAATGCAGATAATTTTTGCGGATAGCGGATTGGATGCGGATATACATTTGTATCTAATACAATCCCCTTTTTAAAAGGTACAGTACAATACGATTTGGATACAATGCCCTTTGGAAAAGGTACAGTGTAAAGGCAAGTGGACCCCAAAGTAGTCCATTTGCTGTATTTCTAAGCAAGTGTGCTATGTAATGTTTTTGTCTGCTGTTCTTGGATGCTGTGGTATTGTAATACAAATAGTAAAGAGAAACTTACTAGAATCATGCCCTCAGGACTGCACACCTGGGATCACACCCATCGCAACAGAACCAATGATGCTCTTATAAAAAGGGCTAATGACAATTGTAGCCCTGATTTAAACCAAAAAGCTGTCCCCAGGACACTGTGTATAGCATGTCATTTTACAAGTAGGTTGAATCTCTGGCCAGCCACTCTTTAACAATATTAATTCTGACAATGGAAAGGGAAAACATGCATAAGAGCAGAGCTAAAACATACAGTCTGTGTGCATTCAGCTTTCACTATGTTATTCTGGTAGGGAGTAAAAACATAACACATCTTTGTGAAAAGACTTCAGGCCAGATCCTCAGAGAATCAGAGCACCTGCTTCAATAGAAGCAATGCTTAGAAGGCAGCCCTTCTATCTCATAGAACTGGAAGGATCTTGAAAGGTCATTGAGTCCAGTCCCCTGCCTTCACTAGCAGGACCAGGTACTGTCCCCTGACAGATTTTTGCCCCAGATCCCTAAATGACCCCCTCAAAGATTGAACTCACCACCCTGGGTTTAGCAGGCCAATGCTCAAACCACTGAGCTATCCCTCCCCCACCTTCCATTTCGGTGCAACAGTGATGGGTGCTAAAATCAAATATAACTATCTCACTGATCCTAACAAGCACAGTGCTATGTTTGAAAATCCCACCTATCTATTCCGGATGAAATCATCACTGTTTTTGGGGCAGATAAATGGTCACATAATAAAACACTTGCTTTATTTTAAAGGACTTCTTACCTCGTCACTGCTCCATCTAGTGGGAAATGAGGGACGGAGCTTCTTGCTGCACACAATCTCCCGCATGTCCTCAAAGGAGGGGTCAGGGGGCACAAGATCATGGTATGGAAGCTGGTATTCTTCAACTATTCCTGAAAGAAACATTTTCCAGATGCATCATAACTGCAGGATAAAAATCCCAGGGGACTAAGGATGTCTGGACTGTATCAACTACACCCTTTTGGACTCTACCAGTCACACCTAGCTCTGTCTTGCTCAGCATAGACACTAAGAGTATTATCCACATGAGCTATTATTTCAATTTTGCTTTGGAGAGGGGGTCATCTTTTTGAAGAAAATGAAGTAAAATATAGGACAAAAGCCACAGAAAACAAAGTTGGGGAAAATAGGCTGTGCAGTAAGAGAAACAGAATCCTCAGCTCCAACCTACGATTCCCCAAGTTAATACATTCAGTTGTGATAAGCATATTTCTGTGGCTCAACTATATGAGATTCAAAAGATAAAAATTAATGAATCCCTTTAAAATAATGTGTGTATATTATACACACACACACCACAAATCATAAGAAAATTAATGAACTAAATGAAAGTGCATATAATCATAACTATCAACAATTTATATGCTTAATTTCTCTATTCTAAAAATAAAAAAAATAACAGCACTAGCTCAGATGCTTGGTGTACTAATTGTTGGTAAATTATGAATTTTTAATGGTGATCACTCTAATGGCTAAATATGAATAATAATTTTAGTAACATCGTCATCAGCAATTATTTCCCACCACTTAGAAAAGGGGAATATATGTGGTGTCGTACATATTACACTATAGTAGTAGCTGGCAAATATTGACTCTTTCATGATGATCACTTAGTACTTATCAAGAAAGTCTTTCACAAACAATTAATTTTGTATGCCCTTGACAAAATGTAGCAATGTGCCATTTCCTTTAGAGAAATAATAGTGGTTTATATTATTGTAACCATTTTCATCCAGAAGCATTTCAATGCCCTTTGTACACTATAAATACAGAGATCAATTGACCCACAACATACATGCAGCGCCTCTTCTAGGGTGAAAATAAACCAGACATTCTAAACCAGTAACATGAAACAGCATTGTTTTTGGAGGCAGTATGGTCCAGTGGATAGAGCATTGGACCAGGAGTCGTGTGTTATATTCCCACTCTACCACTGACCAGCTTTGTGACCTTGGACAAATCTTTTACCGCTCTGTGCTTCCGTTTCCCCAACTTCCTTGCACAGCACTTTGAGATCTATAAGTGGAACGTGCTATGTAAGAACCAACCTGATTATTTTAGATGGTAAAGCAAAAAAGAACATCTTCTAATGAAACAGCAGGGGGAATGCAAGAAGGGAGAATGGAATTATCCAAGTTGCAACTCTAAAAGTCATATTATTATAAAATCATTTCAGTGAAATATGCAACAAGCCCCAAGCTAAAAATACTCCCCCCAGATTAAATTAGAAATAGTACACGTGATGCGGATATCTCTGTGTGTTTTTTCTGGGGTTTGTGGCCTGTAATAATACCATTTGGGATCCAGATCTCACAATCTGAGCATGAGTGGATTTAGGACCTGATCCTGCAATCTCATCCACATGGGTGGATTCATGGGCCTACAAAGAGCCTCAATGACTTCCTATGGCATCCAACTGTAATATCGGGATCTCGTTCTGTACTTGGATGGCAGATGTCCAAGGAAAATTCAGGATGATGTTGGAATGGTGATGACTGAATAGGTGCCACTCTTCCCTCTTACTAATTCCTGCATCCTGGCTGCATTTCTGCCTGCCACGTAAGCAACTTGTGTTTTTTCAACGATAACAGAGAGAGAATAACAGTGAACTGCACGATAGTGGTCTGTTTAAATCATTTGTTAATCATAACACCCACGCAAAATCGCCCCGTTTTCTATCTGCTCAAACAGCAGAGTGTTCCTACTCCAGCAGAAACATTTACCACTCTGAGGCTATGTCTGCACTACCGCGGTAAGTCGACCTACGCTACGCAACTACTGAATAACGTAGCTGGAGTCGATGTACCTTTAGGTCGAGTTACCGCGGGGTCTACACCATGGGAGGGTCGACAGGAGAAAAACTCCCGTCAACTTACCTTACTCTTCTCGTCAGGGTTAAGGTATAGGGGTCGACTGGAGAGCGATCTGCAGCTGATTTGGCGGGTCTTTACTAGACCCGCTAAATCGACTGCTGGTGGATTGATCTCAGAGCGTCGATCCCGGCTGTAGCGTAGATCTGCCCTGAAAGAGCCCACAAATTAGCTCCATGTTCCCACCACAATGATGAATCATGGCATCTTTAAATAGGCTACTAAAATAGAGTGTAAATCTTTGTTGTTAAACTAAGACTAAAGCTGAAAAAACCCTCAGTGCAAGGAAGCAGAAATTAATAGACTCAGGACTGCCAATGTGTTTACCCAGGTTAGTTTATTGCAACAAAATCTACTACCCTGAAAGAAAGGATGGAACTTGAAGCTTCAGGTTATAAATGGAGTTTCCTGCTACAAGGAAAAGTCATGCCCTAGTTACCAACACTATGTTTGCCATTTACCTCCTGACTCACATCTCCTTGCTACCTCCCAAAGGATGAGTCCAAAATTGTACATATCGGCCATGATATATGACTGGAAGTGATTCCTATTCAAGCTTTCATCCAGCACCTCAGGAGGCATATAGCGCTTTGTTCCTACCCGGGTGTTTGGGTTTATGTCCACTTCATTTGTATCACTAAAAGGAAATGAAAAAGAAGAATCAAACATACAAAAAAGTAGCTTGAAAAAAAAAAATTACCTCTGAAAACCCAACTGGATGTGGAGAAATAACAAATTCACACAAAAATCATTCTTGAACAAGGTCAAAATAATGCATAATCGTAATGGAACAATTCTTCTAGAGAAAGCTACTTACTGTGAACAGCCACCCTTCTTAAAAGGCTTACTTGCCTCAGGCTGTATTAAGCATTCAAATGCAGAACAACAGAGATAAGACTCAACAGGGATGCTGGTAACATTTGTGAGATTTCATTTAGCATTAGACTTAAAGCTAATGCAGGCAATAACAATCAAATCTTCATTCAATGTTGTTTTCTTAACATACTGCTGTCATAAACATACAGCTAAGGGGTTAAGATTCCTCCTTACCTGTAAGGGGTTAAGAAGCACAAATAACCTGGCTGGCACCTAACCAAGAGGACCAATGAGGAAAGAAGATACTTTCAAATCTTGGGAGGAGGGAAGGTTTTGTTTGTGCTCTTTGTTTGTGTTTTATGTTCTCTCTTGGAAATGAGGGGGACGGGGCAGAAATCCAGTCTCCAATATTGCAACAAGTAGGTTAGTCAGACTGCGATTAGGTTTTCTTTTGTTTTGCTTGTGAACTTTCCCTGTGTTAAGAGGGAGGTGTTACTCCTGTTTTTCTGTAACTTACAGGTTTTGCCCAGATGGGGGGGATCCTCTGAGTTTTGAATTTGATTACCCTGTAAAGTTATTTACCATCCTGATTTTACAGAGATGATTTTTACCTTTCATTTTTAATAAAATCCTTCTTTTAAGAACCGGACTGATTTTTCCATTGTCCAAGACCTAGGGGTTTGGGTCTTTGATCACTTTGTAACCAATTGGTTAGGAGATTATTCTCAAGCCTCCCCAGGAAAGGGGGTGTACGGGCTTGAGGGGATATTTTGGGGGAAGGGGAACCCCAAGTGGTCCTTTTCCCTGGTTCTTTGTTTAAATCACTTGGTGGTGGCAGCGTCTACTTAAACCTAAACTGGTAGAAATAAGTTTAGGGGGTCTTTCATGCAGGTCCCCATGACTGTACCCTAGAGTTCAGAGTGGGGAGGGAACCCTGACAATTGCACTACCTAATGCTTTAGTCTTACCAATTAATGGAGGAGACTAAAAAACTGGGACAATAACATTTAACTCTCCGCCAAGCCGGACCTGTGAGGAAGAACAGACTGTTTCTTGTGCATTATTCCTGATCATAATTCACAACAAATCTAGCCAAACGTGTCATATGTCACACTGATAATGCAGTGAAGAGTGGAGATTTAATGCATAATTAATAGAAAATACAGACACCTTTGACACACACCACTGGATTTTCTCTCATTCACTCAGATGTAGCTGTATCAACTTTAATAGTTTTCAGTTCTAGATATGGCATAATTTGTGGATTATTTAAAAAGGTCAGTTGCCTCCCCTTCACCCCTTGACACCTAAATGGTTTATAACCACTAAGAATGATAAAATCTGATAGAATAACTGTATGACTTTTTAATGCTTTTTCCCCCCAATTCAATTCCACCCACGATTCTGAAAGTAACAAACAAGCAGATCCTCTATGAGATGTGTCATTGGTCACTTACGCAGTCATTAATGCATATGCATGTTGGGATACTTGTTTACTTCCTGAAGAAAATATGACATAAATCCAGGGATCTGCATTGTTTTATGAAAGTTAAGAATTGTAAAGAAACAGCAAAAAAAAAGGCAGCTGTACGGAAGTCACTGCCTCTCTCACTGGAGAACATTCCTGAACACATTTCCTATGAGTGTTGCACGAGTAAAGACTCAGCAGTAGAAAGAGTTAAGCGTATGAAGTGAATTTTGGTTGGATCACGATAAAAGAATGGCATTACTGTGTCTTGTTTTAGAGCAACAAATGATTGGCTCTAATTCTTCTTGATTTATACCCTTTGGGCATGTTACTGCATTTAGGCTATGCAACGCATACTGGCAAAGGATAAATCGTCTTCCTTGAAATTTACACACTGGTAAACCTTTACACTGATACAATTCCACGTTATTGTTTTCTAGGCATTTAGCAACATCATGATTCCTTTTTCTTTATGAAGTGTCTAATCAAGGATACTAGTGCAGATGAATCAGCTGATAGAGGAGAACAAAAGGCTGCCTTTATCTGTACGGAATTTAAAAAAACAACCACATTTTCCAATGTGTTCTCTTAAATTGCAACCTGCAATTCATACCCTCACTTTTGCGCTGAAAAAGAATAATCACAGAATTGCTAACATGAATTCCCACTAGGGAATGGTACTAAGAACACAAACTCTTTTAAAACCAACCAAACAGCTCTCAGACGGCAATGACTCCCTAACCAATCCCATGAGTGACCAAGACCTACTTGTTTTAGCTCTCTCTCTCTCTCTCTCTCTCTCTCTCTGTTGTTTAAACACATTTCCATTTTTAAAAATTGAATTTAAAGGCTATTTCAAAAATCAAATCTATAAGTCAGCAATTTGATTGGTAGGAAATGAAGCAAAACGCAGCACAACCAGCGCACTTTTCAATACTTCCTGATTAGTTACATGTGCAGATTATTTCATTGATTCTGTATGTGCTGTCAGTCAGTTATTCAGATGTTGGATCTCACATATGATCACAACTTTAACCCCAACCCCAGTCTCTGCTCTCTCATTTCAGCATGCAGTAATATTAATCAGTTGTCTATTAAGTACGACTGATTGAGAATTGAATTTGTGTGCAAATACTACTAGAACTATCATTTAAATACAAAACAGCTATTTATAAACATGCAATATATAAAATACCTGCCCCTAGTATAGTATAAGGGTGTATCATATATATTACACACCACAAATAATGATACAAAAAGATACCATAGTATCTCTCTGATCCCTTTCAATGAAAAAACACCCATTTTATTGCTGACATTAACAAGCCTGGGGTCAGGAAAGAATTCACACACAAAGAAACGCACCTAATTTTACTCACCTAATAAATGTAACGGCCAAGCCCAGGTCTGCTATACAGCAGGTTTCATTATTTTTCACTAGAATGTTCTTACTTTTCAGATCACGGTGGGCAATAGCTGGTTTGACTTGAGTACTGAAGATCTCAGTGTGCAAGTGGCACAAGCCACTAACTGAGGAATAGGCCAGTTGTAGCATGGTTTTTGTATCTAAGATAGTGGATTTCAGATAATCATACAGGGAGCCATACTCATGGTAGTCCGTGATAAGATACAGTTCGGTGCAAGACCCTGTACCTTGAATGTCCGCAGCAATGAACCCTATGGGGGAAAATATTTTCAGATTAATATTTTGGGGGGCTTTTGAACACCACACACGACTCTAAATTATCTCTCAGCCACTTGTGTTTTAGCGACAAGTTCAACTTCTTTATCCTGTCTATCTTGTATTCAGTTAATAAGGATATGAACCGTGCCGGCATCAGCACATATTAAAAATGTGGATTATACTGCATGAAAAAAGTATGCAACCATTACTCTGAGTGATTATATGGCTATATTAAGATCAGCTCACGCTAAAGGTTATCAATGCTTTCTGTCTAATCCCCAGAATAAGGATTAAATTGTGATCAAGCGGGGAGGGAACTTCACCAAAAAAAACCTCTCTGTCCTTTGCTTGTGCAAGGGCAGAGCAAAAAAGCGGCTCAGCTAAGCAAGGTCTGCTCAGTTCTTGGTCGCTCCAGGGACGGAATTGTCTGGGGAAGGATCACACACAAACACCCAGCAGCCACAAGAGAGAGAGACACCTCCTGACGGCTCTTCCTAGCATCGTGCGGCCCCACATCACCCCCTATAGAGAGCTCTGTACAAACTGCATAACTGAGTTTTAAACAAATACCCTGAGAATGCCATCAGTCTCTCTTATTTTTCAGTTCCACATGGTGTCATTTTTAAAATGTCAATTCAGTGGCCTGGAGTTTGCTTTCTAAATAAAACCCCAGACACAGGTGGAAGAAACAGGTGGATGGTTGTTGGGGATTACAGCCTCCCAGATCCAGTTACTCTCTATCTGCAGGGAGACCCGTAAAATGATTTGCTTTTTGACATCTGCCCCATGGAGAGAAGCATTTTGTGGTTAACTGCAAAGCATGGCAGGTAACAAAATGCATGAAGAAAAGAACATCAGCAAATATGAAGTTATTAGTAAGAATAACTAAAACTTAAAACGGTATCATCTCTATCTTTTATTTCACTCACTTACCCAAAATGTTTTCATGCCTCATCAAGACAGTCTGATAGATTTCTATCTCTCTCAACCAGCTGGCCTCCTCAGTGGTGAGGAACACTTTTACAGCTACCTTGTCTCCACGCCACTCTGCCATCCAAACTTCTCCATAGCGACCTTTACCGATCTGTTTCACCATCTGAACCTGCTTTGCTATAGTCCTTTGGACCTGTTAAATCCCAAGAAATGCAGTTTAAATAATACTCCACAACATGTGTGTTTCATCTCTCTTTGTCTATCTCCTTCTCTCATGCTAAAACATAGGAACCCGTGCACAAAGCTGGAATGCACGGGCCTTGCATAGAGTTGGGGGAGATGGAATCTCCCGCTGCTTCCCAGAGAATGGAGTACTAGCGCAGACACTCTTGTGGTCTGGCCATTCCTACAAGCACACATGACTTTATGCCAGTGGATCAGCATAGGAATAGATATACCTGACAGTTTCAAACATAGGAGCTTAAAGACAGGATCCTAAACCCATATTTAGGCACCTAAATAACCAGCAGAGCTGACCAAAAAACCCAGAATTAGCATCCCAGGAAACATTGATGCTAAATGAAAAGTTCTGGAAAAAAATCAAACTGGAAACGTTGAAATGCAGCATTTTGATATTCCCAAACTGAAACGAAATTATTTCGGTACAACGTTATTCTGTAGCGATCTGAGATGCCATTGTGCCTCGTGTTCCTGTTTTCCTCTAGGGGCCTGGCTCCCCAGGCGAGCTCCCTCTTCCATGATGCATCAGGGGACTCCGATGATGAGCAGGCCAGAGGGGAGACCCTGGTGCATCATGGAAGATACAGTCCAACCAGGGAGTCCAGCCCTCAGGAAAATTGAAACATTTCAGCAAAATCAATTTTCCAAAGGAAACCACATTTACTTTTGAAAAAACAGGGACAGAAAATTCCCAACCAGCTCTAGGAACCACCCTGATTTTCCAAAATGCTGTGTACCCAGCAGCTCTCATTGACTTTAACAGGAGACAATAGATGCTCAGCACCTTTAGGAATCAGGTCTAGGATTTTCAGAAGTGCCTAAAGGAGTTCAGCCCCCAACAGCTAGTAAAGTTTACTAAGTCTCTTTCAAAAATCCTACCCCGGTTTTTATTTATGAGCCCATATATGGGTTTGGGAGCCTAACTCTGGGCTCCTGTTTGTGAAAATGTCAGTCACAAATTTTTAGTTATAGTTTGCTAAAGTGCAGGAGTTAGGAGGCCTGGGTGGCTACAAATGTATCATCATTATTCATAAAGAGTATTTTCCCCTAAACATTAATTTTAGGAGCACAGCTTAAAAATCTGTGTTTGTGCACTGACATCAGTTTCGTCAAGTAGCTTCACTCTGAATAAAAGCTAGATAAAAAAGCACCTGTTGACATATACCAGAAGTTTAGTGCAGCCAACAGCATTGCAGAGTAATCTCTGATGGGGATGAGAGATCAGACACAGCGTTAAGGAAGACTGACCGCTCATACACTAAACAACTAATCCTGTTATGACTAAAAAATCCACCTTGGGCAAATATAGACTAACTTACCCTCTCGGGAATGAGCCATGTCTGCAGGCTATATATTCCTAGCAATTCACAGAAGAAAACGAGAGTAAAAGTTGTGATCCAACCTAGAAATGCATGGATGTTCATGGCTGAGGAGCTAATCAACCTCTATTTCCCAGTCACAAGACAGTACAACAGAATATTGAAATAGCAACCGCTTGTGCCTCAATATTACCCGTTCAATCCTGAGCTGAAACCTTCTTCCTTTTGTAGGATATTTTAAAATATATTTTAAAACAAAAAATTTTAATCGAGTCCAATGCAGGTGCATCTTCCTACATCAGGCATTAATTAGACCTTGGTCACTAGTTATAATTTGCTAGATATTTAAATATTTAAGTCTAGATTTTGCCTTTACCCATGTAAAGCTCTCATGAAATTCAGTGCACTCAAACAGCAGTGGTATCTGAACGCTTAATGAGTTACATTAATTCAATGTCCTCCCAAAACACTCTGACAAACAAGGCTGCTAAAAATAAATATTAAAAACTGGATTTCAAAAACATTTGCTACTCTTTCGTTTTCTCTGAAACTGACCGGAATTCAGTGGAAGCTGTCATAGTCCTTATGGTCCCAGCAGGTGGCCCATTTGATAATCCAGAACAGGACTGAAACTGTTCAGCTCCAGTCTGAATGCATGTGAAAACAGGGGCATTCCAAACCTAAGGTCTGTTTTCATTTATGTTAAACTATTATGTTTAAACTATTTTTAAATTGCCTAAAATGGAAAAAATACCCGAACCTACGTAACAACAACTCTGCAAGTTCCTTCTCTGATTTGCATACAAATGAAAGCTGAATTTTTACAGCCTATGTATGTATTATCACACTATCAGATGGTGGCTTCAGTGCAGTTATTTTGATTTACACCAGTGCAAGCCAAGAACAGAAATTGAACTTAAGTTGTTTTTAAACAGACTTATTCTCCTTTCTACTTTGAAGTAGTGACTGAACAGTTCTATTACACTGGAATTTTTCTTTAACATTTTGTAATGTAATTTTAGCATTGTTGCTTTCCAATTTGCCTACTTTAAAGAATGCATCCTGAAAAATAATGGAATTACATCAAATAACTTAATTTGTGTAAATATATGTAATAACATCATAAAGCACATGCAATTACAATATTTAATTATGAAAAGTTCCTTATTAAATTATATTAAGAAAATGAAAATCACATTTCTGTTATGAGTTTTCAAAAGGCAGACTACTACATGGAAGACCTTAAGTTGGTTTCTTTCTGCTAGAGCTGGTCAAACTATTTATTGTGTTCAATTTATTTTATTTCATGCATTTAGTTCTTTTTCTGTTCATAAATGGCTTGTGATGTTTAAAAAATAGCTTGTTATTCTAAATTGTTTGACAAACAGATTTTACAAACATTTTTTGTGTTATGGGTTGATTGTAAACTGTTCACAGTGAACAATCCATTAATTTTTCAATATCTGTATTTTTCTACACAAACACTGACATTGGTCAGCTAAGGAAATAGGGCATTTTGCTTCTCTTCTCTGGCAGGATGAGCTAAACATTTACAAACTACTTCCACTGTTGCTTGAATAGAATTTTGTTTCGTCACAAAAGTGGTTTTGCTTCTTGAATGAAAACATCTCGGCTAAAGGCACAAAACTTGCTGTCTGTAAAATTAATACAAAGTTTTGGTCACACAAACATTTGTGACCAGAGAATTTTGTGACCAGAGCTGTGATGCATTCAATCAAAAACCGAACACGTATTTATAAATGTAATTATAAAAATGTACGAGCAAGTTGAATTGAATGTCCTATGCCTAATGTGGCAAACTGCACACGCTATTGAAACAGCTCTACCTTCTTATACCTTGAAAATGGCTTTGTTCTGCGCTTTTGGCCCTGGTTTTGCAGCTGCTTGGAGGCCCACTGAGGTAAACAGAGCTCTGCCTGGATGCAGAGATTTGCCTGTGCAACCCAGCTTGCAGTGTAGGAACCTTTATTTACAAGGTTTTAAAACGCTTCCGCAGGGCTTAGAAGTTGAATGGCAACGTTCAACCTGCAGCAAACTTCTATGCTAGAGATACAATCACCTACATAAACCACCCAACAGCTCACAGTGGTTTATACTCTTTAACAGCAACATTTACACTACCTTAAATATATGGGCTTGACTAAGAGCCACCATATAATTATGAATAATACAAATAAATCTGAGAGAGAAAATGAACAAGGTTGAATGTCAGAGTAACAACAGTATCCTGGTTAAGGTTTCGCTTTGTTGTAACCTTCGTATCCAATATAATAAGCGAGCTACAAAAGAAAGACAATGTTGTTTATCATAAGCTGACATTTTACAAGTTCAAAAAAAAAAGTATGGTTTGCTTTCTCTGAAACAACTTTAAAATGTTTTATATTGGAAATAAATAATAAAGAAGCTGGAAATAAACACTTTTAAAATGAAGGGTAGTGTTTTTCACCAGACATTATAGTACATATTTGTTACAGGCCTGGGCATCCCCTCTTGGACAATAAGTATCAATCCACGCACTTCTAAGCTGCCTATTGCTGTGGGAACTATCTGACAAACATAGCAAACGTATATTATGGTCATCACAGCAAAAGCTTTAAGGCTGCAATGCAACTTCCATCATGAACCAGTTTTCACGGTCTTACAATTTTCTTAGAAAATCACCGTTTGAGGAAAATCTGTTTATGACTTTTTAGTTAGGCAAAGGGGCAGGAGGAAGGGAGGAATATTTCCGGATTTATAAAAGTAATTAAGACTCGGTCTAGTGACTACAAAGCCACCAGGGATGGCAGAACACAGTTGGGACAGAAAAGAGTACCAATGTCTCCTTTACTGAAGTACAGGGAGGGCTACAGGCAGGGCGAACAGAGCCCCAGCAGCTGAATTCTATGCTCTCTCAGCAGCAGATCCTGCAGTCTGCTGAAGAGAGTGGGGCTCACGCTGCCAGTGGGATCATTGGACCTGGACAGTTTGATGGAGCTGCGGTTAACCCATCCTGCCTATGCCCAATTTTAAAAAAACTACTAGGGAGGTGGGTAAAACACACATTTGGAAAAACCATATTGCTCCAACCAACTTTACTGGTTCTTTCCTTTTCTCCTTTTATTTCTGTCATTAAAAGCCTTAGGAAACTAAGTGCAAAAATCTATATTAAGGCTGTGTTAAGGCTATGGAGTATACGGTAATATTCTGTGTCCCGATTCGAAATGCAGCAGCCCATCTGCTTAATGATCTGGGTTGCTGTGAAGACATTTACCCCAGTACTCTGCTCTCTGCACTGGATCCCCAGTGAATACAGAATCCAGTTTACAGTCTCTGTCCGGTTTTCCTACTCCCTCCATGGAAATGCCTCTCTCATGCGATGGCCAAGATCTCCCGTGACAGCTATGTTTCACTGGAACAACGAAACTGCCGGTCAATACTGGGAGGTTTGAGAGAGCAGCAGACAGAGCTGGATCCACACAATAGTGCTCACGCCCACATCCAGTAAGAATAACGACGGACTTCACCACTTTGGGAATCAATCGCAAAGCTCATTCTTCTGCTTCTCTGTCCCTCAATGGCCATGTTGACATTTGGAAAACCGGCTGTTTCTCAAAACATATTTAGCTAACGTATTTTAATGCATATGATTTTAAACAGGACTTTGCAGCTACTAGGCACAGGACCGATGTATAACTTCTCAGCTATGCATTTGGAAAATGACAAGGAAAAGGAAAATAAATTAATAGTTTTGAAAGGTAGTATTTAAAATAAATATCTGGAGTCTTCCGCAATGCCATGAAGTGCAGGAGGTCCAAGGCTGTCAGGTTATCTGAAAACTAAAACACAGATGAATGGAAAAGCCATGAGCTGTACTCTGAAATATAAACCTTCTAGCTGAAACTGAGCTGTCTTTAGTACATAGGTTCTTGGGTCTCAGTCACAGTAACATTTGAGACAACTTACAAATGTTATACTCCATTCAACTGGCATACCTTCAACCTATGAGACTGCTATAGCGCAAACTACAGCGATTCTACGCATAGCTTTTCAATGCTAAGCGAAGCCAAGGTGTAAAAGGATCCATCCTGTCTCTACAAATGATGTACCAGTGTTTGAAATGTAACTGTGTGTTTATAAAAAGCACCACATCTAAGATCGTAGGCCGGATTCAGATCTCATTTACACTGGTGTAAATCCAGATAAATGCCATTGAAGTCTATGGGGTTAATCCGGATTTATGTCGGTGTACCTGAAATCAGATTCAGATCCTGGTACATGAAATAAAGAGCTAGGATTCTTAAGTATTTATTCTCCAACTGATATCTTTGTCGTTTCTGCAGACAGACACTCAGAATCGAATTCTTCCTTCACATACTAACGCAATGCCTATTAAATCCCCTTGAATTTTTATGCTGGTGTCTTTGCCTTATAGAGTAATGTGAGTATCTAAATTACATTCCCTTCTTACCATCAGAGGGAGCACAGACCCACTTCCTATGGTCTGAGACTGTTCAATCAAGTCTTTCAGGGATTCCCCTGGAGGAATGTAAATCTCATCCTGTTCAAATCCAAAGCTGTAACAAGCTCTGGTTTCTTGCCTTTTACGCCTACGATTTTAGTGAAAATTAAATTAGTTGATAGTACAATGAGGAACGGATGCTACGTAGAAAACGCTACTCACATTTAATTTTTAGTCATACATAAGTTCCCAGCAATTACCCGAAGTACGTGCTAGGCTCATCAACGACTATTTTCTGATCTATTCGTAACATTAGAACGCTTTAGGTCTATGAAAGGAACTATCATCCTGCTGGGGAATCCAGCATAATTTTGTATAGCCAAGTACCAACTTTAAACCCCTAATTCAGAGAATAGTCCTAAAAACAGAGATGCAGTAAGAACATAAGAAAGGCCGTACTGGGTTAGACCAAAGGTCCATCGAGCCCAGTATCCTGTCCACTGACAGTGGCCAATGCCAGGTGACCCAGAGCGAGTGGACCTAACAGGTAGTGATCAAGTGATCTCTCTCCTGCCATCCATCACCCCCCTCTGACAAACAGAGGCTAAGGACACCATTCCTTACCCATCCTGGTTAATAGCCATTAATGAACTTCATCTCCATGAATTTATCCAGTTCTCTTTTAAACCACCCTGTTATAGTCCTAGCCTTAACAACCTCCTCAGGCAAGGAGTTTGTTGACTGTGCGCTGTGTGAAGAAGAACTTTCTTTTATTTGTTTTAAACCTGCTGCCCACTAATTTCATTGGGTGGCCCCTAGTTCTTTTATTATGACAACAAGTAAATAACTTTTCCTTATTCACTTCCTCCACACCACTCAATTTTATATACCTCTATCATATCCCCCTTAGTCTCCTCTTTTCCAAGCTAAAAAGTCCTAGCCTCTTTAATCTCTCCTCATATGGGACCCGTTCCAGACCCCTAATCATTTTAGTTGCCCTTCTCTGAACCTTTTCTAATGCCAGTATATCCTTTTTGAGATGAGGAGACCACAATTGTACGCAGTATTCAAGATGTGGGCGCACTATGGATTTGTATAAGGGCAGTAAGATATTCTCCATCTTATTCTCTATCCCTTTTTTAATGATTCCTAACATCCCGTTTGCTTTTTTGACTGCCGCTGCACACTGCGTAGACATCTTTAGAGAACTATCCACGATGACTCCAAGATCTTTTTCCTGATTAGTTGTAGCTAAATTAGCCCCCATCATATTGTATGTACAGTTGGGGTTATTTTTTCCAATGTGCATTACTTTACATTTATTCACATTAAATTTCATTTGCCATTTTGTTGCCATTTAGTTTTGTGAGAGCTTTTTGTAGTTCTTCACAGTCTGCTTTGGTCTTAACTATCTTGAGCAGCTTAGTTTCATCTGCAAACTTTGCCACCTCACTGTTTACCCCTTCTTCCAAATAATTTATGAATAAGTTGAATAGGATTGGTCCTAGGACTGACCCTTGGGAACACCACTAGTTACCCCTCTCCATTGTGAAAATTTACCATTTATTATCCCATGGCAACTTAATTTACGCAAGAGCGTTTGGTGAGGGACTTTGTCAAAGGCTTTCTGGAAATCTAAGTACACTATGTCTACTGGATCGCCCTTGTCCACATGTTTGTTGACCACTTCAAAGAACTCTAATAGATTAGTAAGGCATGATTTCCCTTTACAGAAACCATGTTGACTTTTGCCCAACAATTTATGTTCTTCTATGTGCCTGACAATTTTATTCTTTACTATTGTTTCAACTAATTTGCCCGGTACGGATGTTAGACTTACCGGTCTGTAATTGCCAGGATCACCTCTAGAGCCCTTTTTAAATATTGGCGTTACATTAGCTATCTTCCAGTCATTGGGTACAGAAGCCGATTTAAAGGACAGGTTACAAACCCTAGTTAATAGTTCCGCAATTTCACATTTGAGTTCTTTCAGAACTCTTGGGTGAATGCCATCTGGTCCCCATGACTTGTTACGGTTAAGTTTATCAATTAGTTCTAAAACCTCCTCTAGTGACACTTCAATCTGTGACAATTCCTCAGATTTGTCACCTACAAAAGACGGCTCAGGTTGGGGAATCTCCCTAACATCCTCAGCCGTGAAGACCGAAGCAAAGAATTCATTTAGTTTCTCTGCAATGACTTTATCATCTTTAAGTGCTCCTTTTGTATCTCTATCGTCCAGGGGCCCCACTGGTTGTTTAGCAGGCTTCCTGCTTCTGACGTATTTAAAAAACGTTTTGTTATTAGCTTTTGAGTTTTTGGCTAGCTGTTCTTCAAACTCCATTTTGGCTTTTCTTATTACATTTTTACACTTAATTTGGCAGCGTTTATGCTCCTCTCTAGTTACCTCACTAGGATTTGACTTCCACTTTTTAAAAGATGCCTTTTTATCTTTTACTGCTTCTTTTACATGGATGTTAAGCCACGGTGGCTCTTTTTTAGTTCTTTGACTTTGTTTTTTAATTTGGGGTATACATTTAAGTTGGGCCTCTATTATGGTGTCTTTGAAAAGCGTCCATGCAGCTTGCAGGGATTTCACTTTATTTTTGCATAGTTGCCCTTTTTGAAATTAAATGCCACTGTGTTGGGCTGTTGATGTGTTCTTAGCACCACAGGAATGTTAAATGTTATTATATTATGGTCACTATTTCCAAGCGGTCCTGTTATAGTTACCTCTTGGACCAGATCCTGTGCTCCACACAGGACTAAATCAAGAGTTGACTCTCCCCTTGTGGGTTCCTGTACCAGCTGCTCCAAGAAGCAGTCATTTAAAGTATCGAGGAATTTTGTCTCCGCATTACGTCCTGAGGTGACATGTACCCAGTCAATATGGGGATAATTGAAATCTCTCACTATTATTGAGTTCTTTATTTTGATAGCCTCTCTAATCTCCCTTAACATTTCATCATCACTATCACTGTCCTGATCAGGTGGTCGACAATAGATTCCTATTGTTATGTTCTTATTAGAGCATGGAATTACTATCCATAGAGATTCTATGGAACATGTGGATTCATTTAAGATTTTTACTTCATTTGACTCTACCTTTTCTTTCACATATAGTGCCACTCCCCCGCCAAACAACCTGTTCTGTCCTTCCGATATATTTTATACCCCAGAATGATTGTATCCCATTGATTGTCCTCACTCCACCATGTTTCTGTGATGCCTATTATGTCAATATCCTCCTTTAACACGAGGCACTCTAGTTCACCCATCTTATTATTTAGACTTCTGGCATTTGTGTACACGCACTTTAAAAACCGGTCACTGTTTATTTGTCTGCCCCTTTCAGATGTATGAGATTCTTTTTTATGTGAAAGTTTCTCATCTGATCTGGCCCCTCCTTTATTCTTTCATAGAATCATAGAATCTCAGGGCTGAAAGGGACCTTAGGAGGTCATCTAGTCCAACCCCCTGCTCAAAGCAGGACCAATCCCCAATTTTTGCCCCAGATCCCTAAATGGCCCCCTCAAGGATTGAACTCACAACCCTGGGTTTAGCAGGCCAATGCTCAAACCACTGAGCTATCCCACCCTCTCCTCCTGACTAAAACCTAGAGAATCTCTATCAGTAGCCCCTCCTGTAAGAGAAGTCTCTGTCCGATCCATGTACTTCTCTGCAGCAATCAGCTTTCCCCCATCTCTTAGTTTAAAAACTGCTCTACAACCTTTTTAATGTTAAGTGCCAGCAGTCCGGTTCCACTTTGGTTTAGGTGGAGCTCATCCTTCCTGTATAGGCTCCCCCCATCCCAAAAGTTTCCCCAGTTCCTAATAAATCTAAACCCCTCCTCTCTACACCATCGTCTCATCCACGCATTAAGACTCTGAAGCTCTGCCTGCTTACCTGGCCCTGCGCGTGGAACTGGAAGCATTTCTGAGAATGCCACCATAGAGGTCCTGGATTTCAGTCTCTTTCCTAGCAGCCTAAATTTGGCCTCCAGGACATCTCTCCTACCCTTCCCCGCGTCATTGGTACCTACATGTACCATGACCACCGGTTCCTCCCCAGCACTACTCAGAAGTCTATCTAGATGCCTCGAGAGATCCACAGCCTTTGCACCAGGCAGGCAAGTCACCATACGGTTCTCCCGGTCATCACAAACCCAGCTATCTATGTTTCTAATGATCGAATCTCCCATTACTAACACCTGCCTTTTCCTACTGATTGGAGCTCCCTCCCCCGGAGAGGTGACCTCAGTGCGAGAGGATACCCCAACACTACCTGGAAGGAGGGTCCCAACTATGGGAAGGTTTCCCTCTGCTCCCGTTGACTGCTCTCCTTCCCTGGGGCTTTCATCCTCCTCAACAGCGCAGGGGCTGTCTGACTGGAGGTGGGACAAGTCTACAGTGTCCCTGAAAGCCTCATCAACATACCTCTCTGCCTCCCTTAGCTCCTTCAGTTCCACCACCCTGGCCACCAAAGCCTGAACGCGGTCTCTGAGGGCCAGGAGCTCCTTGCACCGAATGCACACATACGCTACCCGCCCACAGGGCAGGTAATCATACATGCTACATTGAGTGCAATAAACTGGATAGCCCCTGCTCTGCTGCTGGGCTTCTGCCTGCATTCTCTTTTACAGCTACCTAGGCCAACAGTAAGGTTTTTGTTTAAATCAAGAAGTTCTGGTTACAGTTTGGGTTAAAGTAAATACCTCACCTTTTTGTTATGAATGGTATGGGTCTTTTATGACCAAAGAAAGGCATTTTTATGAATTTGCCTTTGCTTTCTAAATCTCTACCCCTCTTTGGGTATAGTTTGTGAATTTGTGTGCAACCTTGTGTGCACTGTGTTAAAGGGTTATGAGCTTTATTTACTATACAGTGTCTTTACACAATAGTTTTCTTTAATTTTCACTGTATACTACTCTGTATTATTTCCCACTGGAAAGCTTTTTAGGACATACTTTCTATGAAGGATGCTATACCAAAGACCAACTATATTACAGGGCATTATATTGATTTCTTTATGATTTTAACATTAGCAAAATATACAATTTTTCCCTATAATAAAAACAAAGTTTTTTTAATTGTTCCCCAAGTCCCTCCTGTTAATTTTTTAATTTTACAGTTCATAAGCTGGGGGGAAAGTGATGTTGGGGAGAAATATGAAGCAGACAAAGTTTAAATACTTCTGACTTACCTGACGTAACAGAATAGGATGATGATAAGTACCAGGAGTATACTGCAAACTGTCCCTGAGATCAGCAAGGCCTTATGGTGAACGTTTCCTTCAGCAAAATCTGGTTTAAAAAATAAAAAAAAGCTTTGTACAATGGCTGTATTTTTGTCTTAGAAGTCAACACTACTCTCTCACACCTGAGAGTTCACATTAGGTTGGGCTTAAAATGCATTCTGCCTTCCTGGGTTTAGTTTCACATGTAAAAAGACATACAAGAATTTATAAATATATTAAGCAACAGAATTGTTCCCTTTCTTTTCTGCTGAAGCATTGTGTAATGCATCACTTCATTTCAGAGCCATTTTATGTGCTCCTTCTTTAGCCCTCATCAAACAGGGCAAACGTAGCACGTGGAACAACAACCGAGGGCCTGACTGATCCTGCAGTCTTTACTCAGACAAAGCTCTCACTGGTAACACTGGCACTTTTGACTGAGTTTGCAAGGGAGTATTTAGCCCTTCATGACCAATCCACTAACCCCCACCGCCTCAAACCTGGGATTTACAGTCCTGTATCTTACATATTTTGTCAGCTAGGACACAGACTAGTTTGGTGCCTCTTTATCTTAATTAACTTTTATCAATTTCAGAAAAATATGAGAGTTTTAACAAAAGCAATTAATATACCCACCTGTATCTATCCTAGCACAGAAGACATACAAGGGATGTCTAATCCCTGCTAGGGCATAGAGCTAAAGTCCTTAAAGTTATATTTACATCAATTTAAGGATCTCTCTCACACACAGCACCTGGAAAAATTATTTGTTTTTTATTCTTGCACTTGTGGAAAAATGGGTCATTGCAGATGAGTCATTCTTTAAAACCGCTTGAAAAAACAACATTACCAAGCAACATGTAAGAATTGTGATTATATAAAAATAACTGAAAAGTTCGGATTAATCCTTTCATGCAATAAATTTTAGAGCAGAAAATGGGTGTCATCTCCAAATTTGTATCCGCGTTTCAAACACGTGTTGGACCGTCATGCATATTCTCACGCTGAAAACTGAAGAAATCCTGCACCGTCTTCTTTTAAAACTACGGAGTCTCAAAACTGTGATACATTAGCACACTCCCCACCCCCAGCCTGGTGTTCACTCTTATGCAGATAAAGATGACATTTTCTGAAGCCCTCACCATCTGATTGTCTTGCATCTTCCACACAAATGCTGAACACACAGTAAACTGTGAGAACTCTGTCCTCATTGACTCATCCTGGAATAACACTATTATGTTTCAGATTTACTAGGGTAATGAGACAAAGAGGATCCTGGGGGAATCTTGGCTTACTGTCATGCACTTTTATTTTAAAGATCCAGTTCCCTCTCCCCTCTTTGCTTCCAACTATTTCCTTCCCTCCCCTTCCCATCATGAACAGAGATTACCTACCATTATCTGCCTTGTGAGCACACTGGTCCTGTTTTAACCTGACATTACATTGTTAATGCTCCAGGAGCAGGTAAACATTCAAGACATGGCCATCGCCTTTGAAAGGAGCCACTGACACAGGGCCTATAAGGAAAACACTTGAGCACATCATTCTCCTCAGAGCAGCAGATTTATACCCGGACTGTCACTCTAAGTGCGCCGGGAGCTGAAACTGAGAACCCACTGGGGAGTCCAGCTCTCTCTGTGAAAGAGGTGGCAGTTCAGGGGGCCAAGATTCTATTTCATGGTTTATTAGCAGTCTATGTCTGCCAGTCATTTCCCTCTAAAATGTGTGGCTTGTAACAGTTTAAGATGCCACCGCCTATTAGCCCAGGAGAGGCTAAACAGAGTATGCAGACTATAGGGGGAGAATTCTTCATACTCTGGAGAATATGGAAATACGTTTGCAGCAAGAGGTTTCTGGTTTCATAGAACATGTGACAATCAAAACTGGGCTGGCAGTTTTTGTGCTTCTTAGCACGAGTGTTGAGTGCCACACATACACGGCTCAGTTCTGATCTTGCTTACACCAGAGTAAACCAAGAAGTGACTCTATTCAGGTAAATGGACTTACACCCATCAGAAACTGTAATGAGCTCACAATTAAACTCCCTCTTCTTTAGTATTATTAATGGAATGTGTGTGTGTATAAAACTGTATAAAAATAAAAATGGAATAAACAACACTGAAGATGATTCTGCAAGGAAGAGTGGCTAGATTTCTATACACTGTGGCCAACATTTCCAAACTGGGGTACCCAAAGTCAGGCACCTAGAATCCTTATTTAGGCACTTGCATAAAAGTGCTGAGCATCCTCAACTTTTACAGAAGTTAAAAGGAGCTGCAAGTGCCCTGCAACTCTTAAAATAGGGCCTTTTATAAGGAGCCCGACTTTAGAAAGCCACACTTGAAAATTCTGATTTACAGTTTTTCTGTGATCAAAGGCATTTGTGTGGGAGGAAAAAAAAACCCCAAAAAGCACTTAAAGATAAAAGGGAATCTAGGTGTGAAAGACAAGTTCTGCATTTAGCCTACAAAGTTGAGGGAGGCTGAACTAGTTACAGCGATGAAGGTTATTACCTTAGATCAGAAGCTTGTCTCTAAAACAATACTACACACGGCTTTATTAAAGGTGCACCAGGCACACAGTAGGCATGAAATTGGCCCTACTACTAAAGACAGGCAAAACATCTTTCTTAAGTCCTTTATGTTTACCAACATGTTATGCAAAGCAATAATGTTGGTGAATGAGTGAGTTATCTGCCCAGAATTCAGACATGTTTTCAAATTACTCTGGAGGGATTTAGCTTGTTTGCTCATTTGGGGGTTTTGGAAACCAGTCAACGTAGGCTCATCAAAATGTAAAGAAAAATGCTCAGAATTCTTTATTTTTAAATGTCAGAGAATAAGCATCAATGGCTCTCTGTCAAACTGGGAAGACATAGCTAGCGATGTCCCACAGGGGTCAATCCTGGGTCTGATACTATTCAATATTTTCATTAATGAGTTGGATAATGAAGTGGGTAGTACACTTACAACATTTGTGGATGACACCACGCTGGGATAGGATGCAAGCACTTTGGAGGGCACAATTAGAATTCAAAACAACCCTGACATACTGGAGATTTGTTCTGGGGGGGAAAAAATGTCAATAAAGTGCAAAGTACTTCACATAGGAAGGAAAGATCTAATGCACAACTGCAAAATGGGGAATAATGGCTATGTGGTAGTATTGCTAAAAAGGACCTGGGGTTACTGTGGATCAGAAATTAAATATGAGTTAATAATGTGATGCAGTTGTGAAAAAGCCTAATGTCATTTTGGGGTGTATATAAGACGTGGGAGGTAATTGTCCCGCTCTACTTGGCACCGGTGAGGCCGCAGCTGGAGTACTGTGTCCAGTTCTGGGTGCCACACTTAAGGAAAGATGCGGACAAATTGCAAAGAGTCCAGAGGAGAGCAACAAGAATGATAAAAGGTTTAGAAAACCTGACCTAGGAGTAAAGGTTAAAAAACTGGGCATATTTAATCTTGAAAAAAGAAGACTAAAGGGAGACCTGATCGCAGTCTTCAAATATGTTAAGGGCTCTTAAAAAGGTGGACGGTGATCATTGTTCTCTGTGTCCACTGAAAGTAGGACAAGAAGTGATGAGCTTAATCTGCAGCAAGGGAGATGTAAGTTAGATATTAGGAAAACATTTCTAACTATAAGGGTAGTGAAGCTCTGAAACTGCCTTCCAAGGCAGAATGTGGAATTCCCCTCACTGAAGGTTTTTAAGAACAGGTTGGACAAACACCTGTCAAGGATGATCTAGGTTTACTTGGTCCTGCCTTAGGAGAGGAGGCATCTCACGAGGTCCCTTCCAGCCCTATATTTCTATGATACTATTTAGGCTGGTGAAAGGTGTCAGACTGACTTCCCCTGGACACTGAAGTCCTCCCTTTGTCCACAGAACAGGTGCTGCATACAAAGCAGCCATGCAAACTTCTCCGTCTGCCTCAGTGCAAACCCGGTGGGGATATTTCCTGGGGATGGCAGAGAGGCAGATGGTTCAGTCTTCAAACTTATTCAATCCCTGGCCTCTCAGCTGCGATTGAAAAGGGTGCCAATTTGCACTAATTTTTGTGATATGGGAACTGGACTTAGACCCAGTGCTTCCTAATGTTTTGTAAGTTATCAACTGCAGCCAAGCCAAGCTGTGAGGTTATGAAAATAAGCAGGATTTTATTCTTTTTTTAGAAGACTGCAGTGAGTTACTATGTGTGGGATACGTAATAAACAAGCAATACATTAGTGAAGCTCTTCTATATACTTTGGCTGAATGGGCCATTGTCCAATGCCCAGCATGCAAGGAGTATACTTTATAAGAAAATACACAGTGACGTTATTTCTGGACACCACACAGGGGTGTCTTCAGTACAGGGAGGGAGAGATGATACCAGAAGAAACCCGTTAAGAAACAATTTCTCTAGAAAATATCTTCAAGACGACTCAAGAGCCTTTCAGACAGTTGTAGTGCTTCCCTCCAGCCCCATCTCACTTTGTCATGTACGGCACTCTCCTGAAATGTGTATTTAAAACTCAGCAAAATGGGTTCCAGGTGGAGTCAGCATATCAAATGCACAGAAGATTCTCCCGCCTCCCCAGTTTCTTCCAGTTCATATTATCTGGGTAAAAACTGCCATGAAATCTGAGGCTTCGAGACTTGTGTGCACACATCAGACCCCATCATCATTCCTCCAATCATTCCCCTGCCCATTCATCACTAGCTCTACAGGCAGGGAGCCAGACATGGTGGCATCACCACTTCTGCTTATAAAGGCTTTAAATCAGTAAAGACATATTTGTTCTCATCTGCTTTCAGTCTGCACTTTCACTGGGATTTCCAGGCATATTTGTATTGTTTAAAAGCGAGGTGTCCTTTCAGATGTGATTATTATTCTCATTTCCTTAATAAGGCGACTGCGTGACTAGCAAGGGGACTTCATGTTATCTCCAGGTTATTTTTATTCTGCTAGTACTGCAGGATGCGCCAGAACACTGTCCAGAAATGGATTTAGCTGCTGTTGTGTTTTTCCTTCCTGCATGACACAAAGATAGTTCTCTGGCTTGATTAATTTTAATTCTTCTGTCTGATATTTTCATATATATGCTGCCTTATTCTGTTCATGGTTAAAGAGAGAGTCCCTTCCAGGAAATGCTAGGTATGGAAAAACAAACACAAATTGCACGCATCTGTAGATGATAATTCTGTGCGTGGGTTAATTTATAGTTAGCAACCTTTGACCTATGGCTGAAGGACCTCCCCAGACCCTGAGATATGACCTTGGTCAAAAGTTCCTGATCAGGAGCTAACTCTTTTGTATGTTTTAATATACCAAACAACATACATTTTTGCATCAAATCCAGTGGCGTTTGTGTTTCAACAAGTCCATTTTTAATTTTCGTTATTTATTTTAACATCACCGTTTATGTTAAATCCTGATGATAATTCCGAGAGTCACTGCACCACATTTATGAACAATCCAAGACAGGAAGAATGGCTATTAACACAGAACTCGTCAACCGTTATAGATTAGCTGCATGTTCTTGGTTATGGCCAGTGGGAGAATTCACAGTCTAAATTGCTGCCCCTTTGGTGAGTGTTCAGATTGTGATAGAGCAGTGGCAAGCTGCCCTGGCTTCTGGCACCAAGAATCACAGCTTTCAAAAAGCAGCTGACTTTGCTGCTGTTCCACAGCTACAGACCACAGAGCCCCATTATCTGAGGCAGGCTCTAAAATCACAACCACAATTTGTTGTCTAGCTGCTAGTGTTGGAGGAATTATGTTAAATGAACACACTGCCATTTGTTTGTCAAACAACAAATTAAACGACTAGTTTTGCAGTATTCAAGCAGCTCAAAAGCGATTCATCTAATAATGTATTCAAAAATAGTCTCTCTGCTATTTGGTGTTTATTCATCTTAGCTATCTGTCACCTTAGTACTTCAGTGTCCTCTGCCCCCGCAAACAAACAAAACAAGGAAATTTGGCGTGAGCAAAACAGCTTGAGTTTTTGCATAAACAGTAGATAGATATTGGACTATGCTAACTACCTGATTTTTACATTTCCATCCAGTTTAGGCTGGAATGGACAATGTAATATAAAACCAAGGAGAGCGAGACAAGTTAGAACAAGGTTGCTCCATTTTGAATCTGCAGGGTTTAATTCAACTAGCGTGTGGGGGGAAAACCACGGACTTGACTTTCCAAAATCAAAATTATATTATTCATATACTATACAAACGTACTTACTTGTGGGATTTTCTCTCTGTCCAAGTGACTTTTTTCTCTTAATAAAGACCAACAAAATGACAGAGCTCTTACGTTGGGAGTCAGA
The DNA here is from genome assembly GCA_037349315.1 of Chelydra serpentina. NCBI lineage: Eukaryota > Metazoa > Chordata > Testudines > Chelydridae > Chelydra > Chelydra serpentina. The sequence goes on from JBAIAC010000097.1 coordinate 113,893, forward strand.
ATTTTATGAGGTTTCAGTGATCTCATGGCTCACCAGTCAACGCTGAATTATTTTACAGATTACATTCTATGGGCCCGATCCTGGAGCCCTTCTGTGCAGAATCCCAATGAAGTAAGCCCTTACGTAAGTAAGGACTGCGGGAATAGTCTTTTCTATATGCATGTGTGTGGGTAAGTAACTAAGTAAGCAATAAGAATATATCTGTGTGTTTAGACTGAGATTTGAAACAGGCCCTATTTATTGCTCAACACTTCGGTCCAAATTTTGTTCTCAGCTTTAAACAGGCAACACCAAAAAAATTGCAAACTCTGTCTCCTAGGACCACACAAAGCTCGCACAGCAGCGATGCCAATGTCTGTAAATGTCGCGCTTACCCAGGAACTGCTGTACTTTAAAAATAAAACTATTGTAGAACTTCCAACCAAACCTGGACATGCATTTGTGCAGAGTGTTACTCTACTGTTTGCTCTAGACCTCTGAAACACAGAGCTCATGGTAACACCTAGACCTTATTCTTGGAGGGCCAGATTATCAGTGACTATAAATCGTCATTAGTTCCACTGGCTTCAATGGAACGACACTGATTTATAGCAGCTGAGGATCTGGTCCCAAGTGTCATTCTGAAATGGTTATGTAGCTACAAACTACAATCTTTTCCAACGACAGAGGTCATTCATTATTGTTATTCAATATTTGTATGGCATGAGCACCTAGAGCCCTCAGTAAGTCACCCCCCCGGCCATGCTAAGCACTGTACAAACAAAGTAAGAGATAGTCCCTGCCCCAGCCTAACCTAGACTGTGAGCTCTTTGGAGCAGGAACTGTTATTTTACTACACACAGCGCCTAGTACCATGCGTCTCTGATCCTGGACTGATGCCCGTAGGCATGGTGGGAATACAAATAGAAGTAAATACCAGCAACAACCAAGTAGATACTGTTTCTGTATATTACCAGAACAGCTACAGGATGCAAAAAAAAATGTTTTTCCATGCAGCTCATCTAATTCTCTTTTCTTTTCTAGGAAAAATACATGCATCTACTGATCTAGATTTTCTTCTTCCTCTTACCTCTATTTTTCAGTGATGGCAGCGTAGGGTGAAGGTTTTCATTACAGAAATCTTCGTCTCTGCAACATGCAATAGTTCTACTGTGATGTATTCTGGGTGTATTCTGCAACAGAGAAATTCACAGAGAACTGGGTGAGCAATTTTGTTCTTTTAAACAGACACTGTTGTTTGAGCGCTGGAGAAGGAGACAGACCTGACATGTAAACAGCATCACAACCAGTGAAGGATTTCAAATAGGACTGCAATAAGGATTTGGGCCATCATAATAAAGCCAAATAACACTTCATTTAAACATTAAAGAACAAATTCATCCCTTGTGAAATTCCACTCAAGTCATTACAATTATACAAGGATGTATTTGGCCGTAAGAGCATACGAGAGAGCTGAGAGAGAACGTGTGCGTTAGTGTTACATTATTCAAGCATTCCATTTGAATTTTGGGGCAGACACATTTCACGTTTATGTACAATGAGACGGAGGGCCTGAGCCTCTGTCCCACTTTCCAGAGCAAAGCAGACAGAATTTTTCCCCAAGGCCACGATTTCCAGAAACAGATGTCTAACATCAGGCCTGAATTCAACAGAGACTTTAGGATGCTCAGCATTTTGGAAAATCTGGCTACTTATTTAGTAAGCAGTTAGAAGCCTCAGTTTAGATGCCTATTTTTGAAAATCTTGGCTTTAGCGCATGATTCCCTTCATGTAGGGGACTCCTCAGATGGCTTAAAGCCAATGTAGTCAACTCTGCCATCTATTCCCCCCAGTGAAATAGATTTGTGAAGGGCATGAAGAGGGAGCAGGAGGGGACAGAACACAGTGCACTACACTTTGGAGATATTTACTGGAATAATGGCTCCTAGGAGTTTATTACAAGCAGGTGCAAATAAGAGCAACTCTTAGCCTGCTCTAACTTGAACCAATAGCTGGTTTGGCCCCTGGACAGGCCCAGATTTGGGTGTGGGAGCAGAAAGATTACTCAGGGTACATCTACACTGCAAACAAAAACGCGGCAGCCCAGTCTCAAAGCCCGGGTCAACTGACTTGGGCTCACACTCCAGGACTGAAAATAGCAATGTAGATGTTCCTGCTTGGGCTGAAGTCTGGGCTCTGAAACCCAGCCAGGTGTAGAGTGTCGAGGCACTGGACTCCAGCTGGAGCAGGAGTGTCTACACTGCTATTCTTACCCTGTGCCCTCATTCAACACCCGGTAGCAAGGAAGTAACAAATGTCTTACCTAATTCAAGCTGCCGGGGGACTTTAGAGAATCAGAATGTAATTACCCGAGTGGTAGATTCACCAGGAAAGCAGGGGCTAACATTAGATAACTAGCAATATGGTGTGCTTGAAGAAGCAGCAAGAGTTTTGGGGAGCAAATGCCATTCATCCTGACTACACTGCAGCTGAATGAAAACTATCACAATAGCCAGACCAAACCTTGATCATAACTGGTTCTTACCCGGCACCGGCATTGGAAGTCTGAGCCTTCTAAACGTAGGCATCCTGTGGAAACTGTACGTCGTCCAGATTCATCTTCCTCTACCATGGTGAAACAGTAGCCATCAGTCCTGAAGATTGGAAAGAGCGAAGCAGAATTAGTTTTTTAAAATGAGAGATTTGCTATTCGATATGCTGTGCCCCACAAACATACAATTGATAAATCAACACACTTTGAACAGCAATGGAACAAAATGCATATGACTAAATTATCATCACATACATAAAATCTTATTTATTTACGCAGTGTTATTTCAACATACAGAACAAACTAATGCTTAACCCAGGCTCTTGGCACCCACACATAGTTAAAATTAAATCCAACAAAGACAGACAGCAATCACAAACCAAGAACTTTTCTTCAAACAAAAGAAGCCAGTCCACAAAGCTGACATTTTCACACAAAACCCTAACCCCCATAATTAACAATCTTCACCCAAGGCTCATCCCCTCTGCACAAATGTCTATCCCAGTGGTTCTCAACTCATGGCCTACAGGCCGCTTGCAGCCCAATCAGCACACAGCTGTGGCCAATGTGATATCCTCAGGGCCATAGAGGTAGTATAATATATTGTGTGGATATGGCCAACATAACACAGAGAGCTGCATAGGCGGCCCACAGTGGTAAATAGGTTGAGAACCACTGGTCTAGCCTAATAGATGGGTCTCCAATAATGCAAAGCCGATCTTAGTAAAAGCATCAATGCTAAAGCAGGTCCACTATTGCATGCACACACTGTACAGAAGCAGACCTGAAGAGGCCAGCGTCATTGAGATAATGACCGCGAAACACTATTAAGAGTGATTTGTGGTCCTTACTGAAACCATATTACAAACTGCAACACTCTGTTGCGTATGAGTTCTTGAGTTATCATCAACATCCTTCGTAACTGTTTACTTGGCTTATAAGCCTAAAGTGATCCATAAGACTTCAGTTTACAAGAACATGTACAACAGAGGACAAGTATACTAACAGATGGCTAGATGGTGCTGGTGATAAATGTCCTTTCCTAATGAAGGTCAAATGCATGAATGTTATCAGGGAAACAAAGAGAGTGCCTGCATCTGACTGAAAATCTTCTCTGCTAATTTCTCATCACTTTCTGGGGACTCACTACCCTATCAAAATGAATGAAAATTGTCTTGATTGCAAGAAATAAAATGAATAATAAAAAAGAAATAGCCCCTTATCCTCAAACAATCAAGTCATGTAGCAATATAATGTTTTATTAACCTCTTATTTTCTTCCTAATATTTATGTTTATTAGATATTTTCACAACAAAAGAACAAATAAACAAGGACAATAAAAGGGAAACAGATAAAAGTAGTAACTAAATGGATTTACAAGACTTAAATAAAGCAGAATTTCAGATAGGTTTTTCTTTCTTTCAAGTAAAAAATAGTTAAAACAAACAAACAAACAAACCAAACCACAAATGACAATAAAGAAGTTGTAGGAAAAGGGGAACATTCCGTTACACACTGAATGCAGAAATACAATTTGGAAATATTAGCTGTGGCACAGGAGGACGGACAGGAAAACACCAAACATTTGCGGTGGCACGTTTTTAAATTAACTGTGTGAAATCTAGTCAGCGCAAGCTTGTTTCACAGTTAGTTTCGAGAACAGGACAAGTTACTAACTTCTGGATCTGAAAAGTAACCAGTTGCACACTACAGATTACTTTCTCATAGAAGCGCACAATTTACTTTTAAACTACTTAGATATTGTGCATGAGAGTAAAGTAAGGAAGACAACCACCCTTTTGGGTAACAACTCCCATGACTTCATTCATTACTCAGTCTCAGGATAAGAATGATAGGATTGCCAAGAAAAGAGACTGAAAGGAATCCATTAGAGTACAATATTACATAATACTACATTTTATTTGTTTACATGATGCTTTAGACTCAAAGCAATGAGTAAGGGTAACTGAGGGACACAGTAACAAAACAATAAATTGCAATTAACTGAAAAACAAAAGAAGTCAACAATTGATGGTCTCTAATAAAGTCAATATCCAAAAGGAGGAGAAAGAAAAGAATATCATTAGAAGAGGTACTATTAAGAAGGGAAAGAGAAGACACAGGAGATTTTGGCATTACATTGACTTTCAACACGACAGACTCATAAATCACTTTTGAAAATGGGACATAGGCTCCGAAGTCACTTAAGTGCTTGTGAAAATGTTACTTCTGATGTAAAATGACAAAGCAAGTTAGATATGGAAAGCAGAGGGGGAGAGCACTCAGAAACTTTGAGGGATGGAGGAGATCATTCTTTTTGGAGACAGCAGTAGAAGAATGTCTCACAAGCTTCAGAGGGGGAATTTTCAATATAAAAGTTACCTTCACACCTCGGAAAGCCTCCTAGAGATCTGGGCAAGAGAGTAGAAGAGAGAGTGTCTCCTAGAACTCCTGGAAGAGCTCTACTGTGGTGGTGGGGAACAGATCCTCACAGGTCAAATAGAACGCACTCTACATACAGAGGAGTGCACAGCACTCTCCAGCTGCACAGTTCAGCCATGTCAGAAATTAAAATCTTTCCATCATTAAAAACAATCTGAACAAGCATGTACCACATCGATTATGCTCTAGTTCACTGGGCTTTCCTTCACCTGCCGTCTCCTTAATCAGCATGGAGAATGTCCTCCGTAGGTAATAAGCCTGGAATGTGGCCAATACACCCTGGTCCATAGACTGCAGCAACAATGTGGTGTTGGGTGGCAAAAATAGGACATTGACGTTCGGGCAGAGGGCTTCATAGTCCAGTTCGTGGACACTTGCGTTATCCAGCAGAAGGAGAATCTTAAAAGGCCAAATTTGCCTTCTGACAGTAAGCCTTACATTGACGGACGGCATGGTCTACAAACCACTCTCAGAAAATAGTGGGTGTCATCCAGGCCTTTCTGTTTGACCTCCAAATTACAGGGAGAGGAGACTTGACGTAGCTCCTCATAAGAACAGCTGTACTGGGTCAGACCAAAGGTCCATCCAGCCCAGTATCCTGTCCATCGACAGTGGCCAATGCCAGGTGCCCCGGAGTGAGTGGACCTAACAGGTAATGATCAAGTGATCTCTCTCCTGCCATCCATCACCCCCCTCTGACAAACAGAGGCTAAGGACACTATTTCTTACCCATCCTGGTTAATAGCCATTAATGGACTTCATCTCCATGAATTTATCCCTCATTGCTCTTGGGTTTTCACTGTGGTAGACAAGCAAGGGCTTCAGCTTATAATCGCCTTCTGCATTTCCTCCAAGCAGAAGGGTTAAGCGGTCGTTTAAGGCTTTGAATCCAGAAGCAGCCTTCTTGTCATGAGAAATATAAGTCTTCATTGGCATCTTCTTCCACTAAAGGCCCATCTCATCGACGTTAAAAACTTGTTGTGGAGAGTAGCCACCTTTCGAAACAATTGTGTTTAGCTGTGTAGGGAACATTTCAGCTACTTCTTCAGCCACACTAGCCACTTCTCCTGTGAGTTTTACATTACGTAGATTGGCACGCTTCTGAAATCTGTGGAATCACCCACAACTAGCATGGAAGGTCTCCTTTTCTGCTGTTGAGCTCTCTCCCTCTCTTTCCTTTAAATCGCTATACAGGCTTTTGGCCTTCTCCTGAATCAGGCTTAAACTCACAGGTGTTTTCTTTTCCTGGAGGTCATCAGTCCAATCAGCCAGCAAACATTCCATCTTCTCCATTGTACAGGGAGTCCTCGGACTTGCGAAACCCGACTTCCGCTGGACGCCACTTACGACACTTTTCAATTGACTGTCCGATTTGCCCCTACGACTCTTGTTTTGCCCTTACGATGAAAGCCGGCAGGGAGAACAGCACACATCACATGCTGAGCCTCAGCCAATCACTGATTTCACTGTTCAAGCTTCTTGATTGGCTCCCGGCCCCAGGCTCAGCCAATCAAAAACAAGCGGCAAGGCTACCTGGCAATGAGCTACCCTGGCCATGGTAGCCAATCAGACAAGCAACTGCAAGGCACCCCCCCACTTGCAGCTCAATTCATTATAATGCAGTGCATCTGTGAACAGGGGCATATCCAACATGTACATCTGCTACAGAGAAATTTACAAGGAGAAGAGGAGAGTATCTGTCCGAACTTCCTTGGACACTTTCTTTTAAGATTGCAGAGAAGACTCCAGACAAACCTGCAGCCCAGACTTCAGCGAAGCCCCCAGCCAAGAGCTCTTCAAAAAGTTCAGGAAAGTCAAAGCATATGTGATTTTATATGTTTATTTTAATGCTGTTTACCAAATAAATGGATTGATGTTGCTACATTAGTCATCTATAATTCATCTGGATTACTGTGGTGAAAACAGTGTATCAAGTCTTGGTTCAGGAACCAATCCCCCCTTAAACCATTGATTCCTACGGGAAAAGCGGTTTCGACTTGCAACGCAATTCTGAGGAATGAATTGTGTCGTAAGGCTGAGGACTCCCTGTACTGCTGTTCTGTTTCGTTAACTGAGACCTTTACTAAATGTCAGAAGAGAGGCATGGGGGACCAAGAGCTTTGCAGCTGTTCAAGCAAATGTCCTTACTGGAGAAGAGCCATTTCTCATGAAAGATGCAACACCTTAGCTACCACACTTTGGTTGTTGAAAATTTCCTCCCCTGGCTTCCATGGTAGCATGACATCACTATCTGTTTTACTATTTCTCTCTCCCTCTCTTCTTTTAAAATAAATAACAAAAATGCTTTAAATACCCACCTACCATGGAAGGACCTTACAAATACCAGGCATAATAAATCCTTCACCATCTTTCAATGAATATGCTAAGTAACTTGTAATGCAAAGAAGATTTGGACAGATGAAATTATTCCCTCATTCATTTGCTACAACCTGCAGGTTGGTTAAATTCCCCGACGACTAAACCAGAAACCTCCTACTTTTCAGTACATTACCACCACTTTACTTTGGTCTGCAATGAAGCCTGTAGCATTTATTGTTTTAAACTTCATCCCTTGTGCACATTTCTGAATACACCGGCAGCATAAATTATATTGCCCATATGGTCCCAATCAAATCAGCAAAATAACTTCTGCATTGGTTCTTAGTAATGATGGGAAAACTTCAATTAGAGTTTGTATAGAAACCTGACCATTCAGATGCTTATGTGAAGCTCTACAGACTTTCTCTAGTTATGAAACTACTGAAACTCTCAACATGCATCTACTTCCTACATTTTGTCGTATCTATCACCCTAGGAATATGTTCATAAAAGCCAAGTTTAGCAGAACACTGTCCATAAACCAAAGAGCCACTCTACATTTGTTCAACACAAACTCATTTTCTGGCAAAAAAAATATTGTGGTAATAGTAACATGAAACCCAGTTAGAAGAACTGCATTATACTCCTGCTGAGCCAAATTCAGCCTTCAGATGTGTATGCAACTACTCTGAAGTCAGTGGGAGCCATGCACTTACAACAAAGCACAGAATCTGGCCCACAATGGGACAAATCCTTGCTCTGTGAAAGGATCACACAAGCCTCCAAGTCAGCAAAACTGATCCTGTTGTCACCTGGGATGTGCCCCACACAGCAGAAATCACAGAGAGACACTCTTCTTACCCCATCAGTGACGGCCCTCTCTGCAACACTGCACAGAAAGATGTGAGGACACTCTGCAACATGGAATGCAGGATTCGCCCAACTCCCACAGAGAACCACTTTCTAAAGCTCATTTACTGTGTTAAGTACAGGGCCTATTAATTTAGAGTCTAGTTTTTTGGTTGAAAAAACAAAGCACATTAAAACAAGTAATTTTCTGTGCACATATGCAAGATCTTAGGCTGAGCCAGTGAATACACTTGTATGCTGTACAATGTAGCTCCATTTTTTTAACATTGCAAAATGAAAAGACAAATGTAAAATGAGTATTTTCTAATATGGAGTGTTTAAGTAACACTTGGTTAAGTTCTTGGTTTAAGTAAATTCAATGTATTGTGGAAACCTCCCATTTTCTGGGGCTTCCTCTCTGAAGCTCATTGGGCTAGCTGAGACAGTGCTAAAGGGGTTCAGCAGAGATTGGAATATTATCAGTGATTATTTACCATAACATATATAGCAACATAAAGGTACATGGGCCGACCAACCTGAGACCTTAACAAGGCCTTAATTTCCAGAAAGTTTTGAGGACCTGCACTCTGAAAATCAGGCCCCATTAAGTGGATCAAGTTGGGCACCTGAAATTCGCTCGACACCTTGGAAAATTTAGGCTATGCTGCTTTTGCAAAACACAAAGTAAGACAATTCCCATTCAAAACAGATGAAGGCAGGATGCAGAGAGAAAAACGTAGGAGTCATGAACTGTATTAATTTTCTTAGTACAGAGAAAAGCGAGGTTTACCTCAACACAATACTAAATTTGGATTGAGTTCATGGATGGAGGAAAAAGATTCACACCAAGGTTTTGTTGTAATTGAATCATTTAGCTCATTCTTAATATGGACCCCTGCTCTTCTGCCGCAAAGTATTTAAGGAGTTACACTTGACCTCGGCACTGCTAGATTTTAAACAATGGCAGAATATTCTTTTTTTGTGTAATAATATGAATAAAGATAGCTGAGTGATACAGTTTCCCCCTTCAAATCACAACAAAAGTTTGCTTTTCAACCACCGTTCCAGAGGACATGGGTCCAGGTTGATGACGGCTTCTGCTCAATAACGACCCAAAACAGCGCGGACTGACGCATGTTCGTTTTCATCATCTGAGTCAGATGCCACCAGCAGAAGGTTGATTTTTCTTTGTTGGTTCAGGTTCTGTAGTTTCCACACTGGACCGTTGCTCTTTTAAGACTTCTGGAAGCATGCTCCACATCTAGTCCCTCTCAGATTTTGGAAGGCACATATTGGAAGGCATGTTCTTAAACCTTGGGTCGAGTGCTGTAGCTAGCTTTAGAAATCTCACATTGATACCTTATTTGCGTTTTGTCAAATCTGTAGTGAAAGTGTTCTTAAAACAAGCAACGTGCTGGGTCATCATCTGAGACTGCTATAAAATGAAATATATGGCACAACTCGGGTAAAACAGAGCTGGGGACATACAATTCTCCCCCAAGGAGCTCAGTCACAAATTTAATTACCACATTATTTTTTTAACGAGTGTCATCAGCATGGAAGCACGTCCCCTGGAACGGTGGCCAAAGCATGAAGGGGCACACAAATGTTTAGCATATCTGGCATGTAAATGCCTTGCAATGCTGGCTACAAATGTGCCATGAGAATGCCTGTTCTCACTTTCAGGAGATATTGTAAATAATAAGTAGACAGCATTATGTCCCGTAAATGTAAACAAACTTGTTTGTCTTTGCGATTGGCGGAATACGAAGTAGGACTGAGTGGAGTTGTAGGCTCTAAAGTTTTACACTGCTTTGTTTTTGAGAGCAGTTATGTAACCAAAAATAATCTACATTTGTAAGTTGCACTTTCTCGATAAAACGATTGCACTACAGTACTTGTATTTAAAAGGGCTACCATTGTTGCTATAAATGACGGTAATCATTTTTTTAATGTTAAAATCATGCTAGCTTTAAGAGAAAATAATTAAGCGTGTTCTTAACTTATCTGTAGGGCTAACGTATTGCTGAACATATGCTATATAAAATTGCCCATTGTTCACACTACTAGAGATTTGCTGGATTTGATAGACACTTGCTTTTGGAATGTTGATTGAAAAGGAAGTAATGCCTATATGATGTAGTCCCTGCAAAAATTATAAGAAATACAATCCTGGAGGGGTTTCTAAGTGGCCACAAGATGTCCTCATTTTTAAACAAACATCCAGATGGATAACAGTACAGCTGGTTGGAAGGCAGTAGTGTCATACCACCCCAAGTAAATACCTGTCAAAGCGGACCCACATTTTCTGGCAGAGAAGCAGGTTGCTTTTTTCAGAAGGAAATTCAATACTGTACCTCACTGCAGGTGCTACAGGGCTATGCTCTATATCCGAGTCTCAATTTGAATACACCTGGAAATGCTTTCTCACTGAACTTTCAGAAAATCTGTTCCCTGACCCATGAAAGGTCCCCTGCCTTTGGTAGTGTTCCAACAAGATGGGTCTCAAGCCTGAAATTTTGTTGGGCTCTGGCCAGCTGGTCTAATGAAATTTCACTTGCATTGTTGGGTTAGTGGTGACGTAGAATACACTGCTCCAACTCTGTGCACAATGAAATCTCATAACTCATGAGATCTGAAGGCAGCCAACAACTGAACAGACTGATAGGGTTGCTGAGAGACTGAGATGGATTTCATAAAAGCTAGGAAGCCCTTTTGGTGATTAGGGGAGACAGAGTGGAGATAATTAACTGAACTACTGTAAGAGGATTTTACAAGAATCAGTTCACCTATACGTCACACAAATACAGTGGCATCTCCTTCATTTGAACTCTGATAAGGAGAAACATCATTTATAGAGAAGCAGAAGAAAGTTCCTGATTGTTTGAAGGCATTGCACTGTGCAAACAGCAATTCAGATTACAGTGAGGGGGACAATTAAAGGTTCTATGGTGTGAGGGTCCCAAAGGAAAAGCAGTCCCAGTTTAGCAGGGTAGGCTCGGCCAAATCTCTTGAGAACTGGTTACAACACAGTTAGCGGACTGGTGACCTAGCAATCTCTCTCAGCGCTATCTCCTTCACCTGAGTATCCCTCCACCCAGATCTGAAGAAGAGCTCTCTGCAGCTTGAAAACCTGTCTCTTTCACCAACAGAAGTTGGTCCAATAGGAGATATTACCTCACCCACCTCATCTCTCTAATATCACTCACTCACTCCTTCCCACCTTCAGAGGCTGGGCACCCTTCTCAATACAGAGATCCCTTTGTATCTCTCGTCCTTAATTCTGAATTATGTATGGAAGACTTTAGAAAGAAAAAATATTAAAAAGTAACTGGACTTTGCAAATATAAGGAAAATCAGTGTCACCTGGAGCTCAGACATAGATTCTACAATGATGGGAGGTATACAAATATTAAATCGTCATCCTTGAAAAGGAGTCCTTTTATATTATATTTGGAAAGAGGTCCCTTTGAACTATATGTTTACTTTATTGCTGATAAATCATAGGGTATCTTTAAAAAGAAATAGAGTATAAGAAATATGGTACAAGCTTCCATTTTCCAGGTACTGGCTTAGCAATTTTTTCTTGTATGCCACTGCTCAGTGTGACATTAACAAAGAGTGCTGTCTTCAGATAACATAGGAAAGGGCAACTGGTGGGGGAAATGAAAGCGTTTTAGGGGTAGAAGGGTTGTGCTGGGCTGGAGGGAGAATAAGGTTTTGTGAGGTAAATTCCAGTTTAAACATCTGACACCTTCATTAAAACTGGAAATAAAGCTCCAGAGAGGTGCGACTCCAATACGGATGATTTTGCGACGGGTGTTTAACAATGTGAGAATCATGTTAACAGAACATAAATTTAACATTAATTTCCCCACTCATTTAGGCTGAAATGACATCATAGTCTGGCATTTTACTTTTTTTTGTAACTGTTTGTAAGTGGTTAGCTTTAGTACACATAGCAGAAAACAGCTACAGGTTATGATGTAAAACTAAAGGGATATGTTTTAAAAGTGTGACATGGAAGGACTCTGAATAAATCCTGATGTTTGTGAGCGGGATTTGTGCTCCTTGCTCCGGAGCACTATGTTAAAAATATACCCAAGGGCTGGTCAACACTGAAAACTTCCATCGGCATCCCTGTGTCTCTCAGAGGTGTGAAAATATCACACCCTGAGAGACGTCACTAGGATGACCTAACCCCTGGTGGAGACAGTGCTAGGCCAACAGAAGGAACGATTCTTCCATCGACGTAGCAATCGCCTCTCGGAGATGAGGGTAGATTAAGTACAGGGACAGGAGAACCCCCTCCTATTGTTGCAGTGAGGGTCTAGACTGCAGTGCTGCAACTGTAGCGCTTGAAATGTAGCTATCGCCGTAGGCTGGCCTACACTAGAAAATTAGGCTGGTTTAACTACGCTGCTCAGAGGTGTAATAAATTCACACCCCTGAGCAGCGTTGTTAAGCCGACCTAAGTCCCCGTGTAGACAGCACTAGGTCGATGGAAGAATTGTCTGTTGAGCTAGCTGCTGCCTCTCAGGGAAGTGGGTTACCTATAGTGACAGGAGAACCCCTTCCATCGACATAGGTAGTGCCTACTCCGACATGCGACGGTGGCACATCTCCTGCCATGTAGTGTTTTACGTATAGACGAACTCTCAGAAACTTCACATGACACTGCTAAGGAGGTGTTAGCTTGGTGGCACGTTCTGCTTCTAGCTCGTGCGGATGCTTACACCAGCTGATTGAATGTTTCCAAAGTGGACACCTTTGTGTTTTCTTATTTTCTAATCAGCTGCAACTTTTTAGCTACTGCTGAACAGGTCCTCTGCTGTGAAAGCTGGCATGTGTAAAAACAGTGGCTCTCCTTAGACATGAACAGGAAATGACGGATTCACACAGCAGAGAACCTGCAAACTGGTAGCCAAGTGTGGAGTTTTAAACCTTAAAACAAAATACCATGCAATAGCGGTTAAATGCGGCTTCTAGACAGAGCGCTAGGACTTGGAAGAGGAGCTGAAAGTGGGACAGAAAAATACTATCCAAGGCTTTTATCAAAGCTTTGGCACTTTTAAATTTGACAAGTCTTGAAATTGCAGGCTGTGCAGAATAGTGTCGAACTGAGAAACAGCTGTTTTTAACCACCCCCGCCCTCCAAATCTCTATCAACATCTTGAACAACCTTGGAGATTCCTCCCATCCTGTTCTTTTATAACACTGCCTTGAAAAGTAGTCCAGTAGTATTAAAATATCAGACTCCCTGTAACCTCCTCAGATTGAACTGCATACCCAACTGGAATGTCCCGGTTCTATATAGTTATTGCAATACCCAATACTCTACTGGACTTTGATGAAAGCATAAAAGCTGTAGGAACTTAACATTACATAGCGAAATCTGCAGTATTCCACATTCCTTACAGAAGCAGAACTCAGAGTTACACATATACGGGGAAAAGAGAACAACAGAGTTGAAATTCACCACACCAGTCTGACAGCAGCATTTTCCCCTCATGCTGCTACAAGAAAGGCTAACCACATACACATCTCAGGCTAGATAGTGCCATTATTTATCCGCTAACCACCACTAACCCTCCAAAGAGGCAATGCATTACACTACTTCGGGAGAAGCACAATTTCTGGTCCTTATGCACAGGGGAAGAGCAATTTGCTCCGTCCATACATAAGCTATGGCTTGAACTTTTTGATAACCTATTCATAGTTCAACTATGTTTCATACGCAAATTATTAAGACAAGTATTGGCCTAAATGTTCAAACTTGAACGCATCAAGTTAAGCCCCTAAAATCTCTATTTAGGCACCTAAATAAAAATGGACTGATTTATAGAGCACCCACCGCCCATTTAATTTTATACTGATTGTATTAAAGGTGCCTACACAGATTTAGATGCCTAACTTGAGGCACCCACGTTTTAAAATGTTGATTATTGTGCATAACCTTCCCCCCAAAATATCGGAAATACTAGTTGTCCCATCAACCTGCAGGTGCTGTTGACTGAGTCCTCTGGACAGCGGCGATAGCAGTGACACTGCAGTGGCTTCTGGGGAGGAGCAGGTACCGTACTCTCACCATTGGCTACAAAAGAAAGAAGAAATGTAAGTTTCCAGGTGGGAGGGGGATGTGCAAGACTCTGAACAAGTCTCAATTTTTTTTTCTTACTCTCAAAAATGTATTACGCCCCTCCCGCTTTCGGTGCATCATTACCAGTACCAGATTCTGTAAGACACATTCTGGACATGGTTACACCTTTGCAATCTCCTTTGCAAACATGTCTTCATACTTAACCCTCAGTTGTACCTGTATAGCCCCACTACCTTCAGTGGAATTGCACAGTTGTAACAGAGGGCAAGGTTTGGTCCCATCATTTTAGGAATAGTTTATTGATGGGGAGTGGATGGAACAGAATCCAGCTCCCTCTCCCAAATTTATGTTGCCTCTTCAATTAAAAAAAAAGGTTAAAAACAACTTATTTTTGTCACCAAAAGCAAGGAAAAATTGCTTTAAATATACATAGTGCCGTCTATTCAGTAAGAAAGTGCCAGTTTTTATACAGTAACTATAGAGTAGGAATGCACTTTAGGATGAACAATTCCAAGCCTTACGGAGGTTATTAATCCCTTCTCAAACCAGCAAGCATGAGGTGATTTAGGGCTCTGGGTTTTTGGGTGGGGGATGTTCAAAGGATTTTCTCTTTTTCAGTACTACTCACACAGCACTTAAAGCTAACATATCCTTAGAATTTCAGTCTCAAGGACAAAACAATTAGCTCGGCATTAAAACCATCATTGGCAGTTTCCCCCTCCTCCACCAGCTGCAATCTCTTTCAAGTGTCATCTAGAGCCAACGCTCTCAACCTGTGGATCTTAGACAGCATCTGGATAACACCCCCCTCCACAGTCTTGTCTTACTTTTTGATTTACAATCTTTAAAAACCATTTGCATTTCCATATTTTTGATTCCCAGTCTGTTTCTCCAGATCCAACCAAACACTTTTTCTCATGCCGCCAGCAGGTCTGCAGGGAATGAGCCTAGTTTCCTCTACAGTGACTATATTCCTTGCCACCTGGGTAGCTGTGCTGCAACTGAGGACAGGACAGGGAGACTAGCTTTCCTCCTCCGCTCCCTCCACTGGTGTGGAGTTGCTGGGCAGAAAAAACTGAGGAGGAAGCAGAGGAGGGGTGGCAGAAAGCAGCTGCCTCAGCACTTTAATGGCGAGGAGGTGATAGGGATAGAATGGGATGGCAGAGGCTGAAGGGGTAAAAGGCTAGAGGGACAGGAATCATAGGGCAATCCCCCTCAACCTTTTCCCCCATGAGGCCCAGTCTCCTCATGGGACTCACAGGGTGCTTTCAGGTTTCAGACTGGGTCAATCTCTCGGCACCTGGATAAACTCTGCACACAGAGCTTAGCTTTTCCATCTCAATGAAACCTGGTCAGATAACAGCTACGATGGCTGTACAAGCTTTAGCGTTTTCCCCATTCATTAACGAGTGATATACATGAACATAGTCTTCAGCAAACTACGACAAAAGGTTCTGAGCTCATAAGCTTTGCTAAAAGTGTGACCTGATGGTGAAATGCCTGAGAACCACTGATCTAGAGTGAAAACTTAGATTTGAGGAGATTATAGTCCTCCCATTCCAATTTCACCTCCAAGGACTATAGTAGAAAACATCAAACTAGCCCCATCATGAAAAACATTTGAATACAACCACCAATGTAATGCATGTGAAATAGAAACACAAGCCCACAGAATGTACATTAAAAGGCACATGGAATATACATTAATGGCCTGATCTTGGAAGGTGCTCAACACCCTCACATCCCACTGAACCCCATGAGAGCTTTGAGTACTCGGCACTGCTGAAAGTCAAACCGAAAACTCATTGTGAAGCATCCAGAACATAAAACATTTGCATTTGGTGCACAATACACTTGGCTTCCCCAGAGTCCCATAGCTGCTTATTTTTTTTAATCTTAGCAAAATCAGAAATTAAAACCAATTTACACAAGGAATTCACTGCATCTGATGTATTCTCTACTTTCCCATAGCTATGATTAATATTAAGTATTTTCTTTTTTAAATACATTATATTTGCATTATGATCTGCTTCTATTTCTCTAAAAGGGTTACGTATGTATTTATCATATTTTTAAATCCAGCCTATATGCAACAAATTAACATCAATAAAAGTTCCCTTTGTGGCTCACTGGAACACAGATTTTTAAACTAAGTCCTCTTTCAACAAGCAGTCACTTGGAGGTGGCAGAGTTTACTTCTGTATCTTTATTACCATCACTTAGGGCTAGATGATCATCTCAGACACTACTGTGGTCCTTTTAAATACTACGATTTACAGACAGCATGCATGATGGAACAACGATATTAGCCCCTGGAAATGGTAGCAGTACTAGTAGGGTAATGGTTTATTTCCATTTGTCCTACCCAGTTTTATATTATCTTTAATCAAAGACTGAGTTTTAGGTAACCTGTTATAGAACATGGCTAAAAAACCTCATTCAGCTAGACACCTAATCCAATTTCTGACACAGTATTTTAAACAAAGCATGCTTAGGAAGTGAAGGGAGAAACAACTCACCTAAAATGTAGATAGTCTTTTGATCACTTCTTTGTCCAAGGGAATTGGTCACCTTACAGACATAAGTCCCAGTATAATTGTAAGTCAATGGACTGTTGAAATGCAGAGTATTATTTGAAGACATTAAACCTTCAGGCCATTGCCCATCCAACCTGAATTAGACAATATTTGGAAGTTTAAGCATTCTCAGAATGTACACAATAAAATTTAAATGCAAAATGTATTATCTGAAAAAGTTTCACTATAATTATTTTATGTTTAAAATAGCTTGCTCTGTGGAATGCAATTATTTTGTTACATTAAATCCTTTCAGTTAAAGGAACAATATCAATGTCGAGTCAATTCGTTTGTTTCTACTACAAGTCCGTTGGAATTTTGAATCTTTTACTCCTGGGAGAATTCTGCACCACTGCGCATAATTTATGTCCCGCACAGAGCTCTTTAACCATCAAGTGTATGGTGACTCACTTCTTCTCTATAAGAGTGAGGCGTGGGGGTAAATACTGGTAGATTAATCTCCTGCTTAACATGCAATTCAGAAAAGACTTAGGAACTAAGTCACCTTATTTTGGTAGAGCACTGTATTTGGTGGGTGCACCATCAGGGTTCCAAGCTTTTACGCTCTTGGCCAAAGTAATGGTTACGAGGAATAAGATCTTAAGAGCCAAATGAAGGAAGGAACAACTCCCCATAGGTTCGAATGGAGGTTATCTCGAAGCATTGATAACTAAAGTGAGGTCCATGCTGGTATTAGTTCCTGGATAGGAGACAAGAGGTTAAATAGGTTCTTGATAAATTTTGCGGTGCAGAACCTTTTTATGGGAAGGTGGTCCTTGCCTACCACAAAGCATAGGAATTGCTTGTGTGAGTGATGAGTGGCGACATGGAAAGAAGAATCCCGAAGGTTCAAGGAATAAAGCCTCCCAGACAGAGGGAATTATTGTGCCTAGGGTCATATTCTGAATGATCAGGAGCGGCTGGAGGTGTTTTTAAGTCCTGAGGTCCAGAATTGGTCTGCTTCCCCACACCCCTCATTTCTCTTCTGGACAAGAAAATACCAAGAAGAGAATTCTATCCTCATGAAACAGAATCCCCTTTCAATTAAGTCTGATGGGACAGGTTCAATCTCCCCCAGAGCCAGGAGGAATTTTACCTCCTGCCTTAAGAAGTCTTTGTGAGAAGGGTCCCTAAAGAGGAATGCAGTGGTAAGGAGCTGGACTGGATGGAGAAGCCTTTAAAAATTGCTTCTGGGATCCATCTGTCCAAAGTGATGAGCTCCCAGGAAGATAGGTAATAGGAGAGAGAATCCCCATAAGGGTGGGAGGGGAATAAGTGCAATATAAGATCCACAGCAAGAAGTAGTTTACCGCCATCAACCAATGGATCAAAACAGACATTGAAGATGTCACTGGCTGGGAGGTCGCTGAAGGGGAAACCCCTTCCTTAGGGAATTTGGGTTTCTTCTGTGTGTGCATGTGCAGGGGATGTTCAGCCATTCTCATAGATTGGTAGTGGACTGGGCAAAAATGTTGAGCTGTCTAGAACCCGATGTATTTTCTTTATTTGCAGGTATATAGCTGCCTAGAGAAATTAGTGTCACCCAGTAGTTCTTCAGAGAATGGAGAGACCCATTCAGGTTGTCACTCAACAACTTGAGGGCCCTCAAAATGAAGGTCCTCTATAGTATTTTGTACCTCCCAGGGGAGGCCTCAAAACCACAGCTAGGAAGGTTGGCACAGGACTACTGCCATAACCATAGCCCGTTACATGCAACTGACAATTGTACAAACCCTGGAGAGATGCCTTGGCAGCTGTTTGACCCTCTGCAATGAGGGCCTGAAATTGTTCTCTCTGCTCCTGAGGCACATATTCAATAAGATGAACATTTTTAATAAACTGAAGTCACATTTAGCCATCAGGACTTGATAGCAGGCCACTCTGAACTACCAGGAGGCCAACTAGCAATTCTTATGACCCAGCAGATCCAGTCATTTTAGATACTTGTCCAGTGGTGTTGAACAGGACTAATGATGTCTGTTCCATTCATTAGAAGTCTTGACCACCAGAGAGCTGAGAGAATAAATACTGAGCCTCTGGGAGGGATATAATACTTTTTGTAGACTCATCTCTACAGAAGTGCAACAGTGGATGGAGTTTATGACAATCCATTTGCCACGGAACAGAATAAGTAAACCTTCACAGATGGGCAAGACAATCTTGCCCTGAGGTGAATGTAGGTTATCCAACAAGGAGTGTCAGGAAATCCAAATCTCCTTTACCGGGATTTGTAAGGTGCCTCCTACCCGTTTCATGGGCTCTTGAAAGGCCTTAAAGTCAGTAGGACAGGATGCTGAAGTAGGCATGACCCTCATCTGATGAGGAGGATTTGCAGGAAGGTGAGGTTTCTTCCTCTTCCACTGGTTCCTGCTGTAGAGGATGGGTCTGTTGGACACAACCTAGATGCACTGGCTGAAGTTCCTGAAGCAAATTCTTGCGATAGCATCCTGGGTAACAAAGGTTGCCATAAGAAGCCCATGGGTTCCAGCAAGCGCACTGTGATGAGGCATAAAGGAATAATGCAAGATCCCAACATTATCCTTGCTTTGTTAACTGGCATATTTCTTGCTATGAGCTCCTTCTTCAATGTCAGTTTCTAGGGAGAAGGGTTGGAAGGTGGAGAAACCTCGTACAGACACCTGAATCAGAGGATGTTATCCAAATGGGGAGGAAAACGTTGTAGGTACTCATGGACAGACTGGTACGGGGCCCCAGAAGGATACCTGCACATACATAAAAATTGGGGTTAGAAAGAGGCTGGTGAAGAAGTTCCAGAAAATCTTGTAACAGTACCAACTTGAAGTCTCTCTCAAAGAGCCTGGGTGGGGATGGTGTTGCTACCACAGGGTGAGTTACCATCGAAGAAGAGGATGGAGGGTAAGCAAGCTCAGAGAAATGAGTTGGTACCAGTGGGGAGTGCCTCTCAGTACCTTTCAATAATGGTGATTCGGGCTCCTTGAGGATTCGGAGGTCTTTGTGAGATAGGAGTCTGGACAGTACCAGGACGTGTGGATGTGTTTTCTCAGGAGTAAGCATATGAGGTGGTGCCGGATGCAGCACCAGAATAGGCATGGTACACTTTTCACTTCTGGCTATGGAAGACTGTACCAATAAGGACTTTGCCTCCAAATCTCAAAATGAAGGCTGAGTCGGATGCCAGTGTCGGAAGCTCTCTAGATGACTTCTAGGTATGTTACTGTGGGCACAGTTCTGCAGGAAAAGGAGCCTCAGCAATATCTGTGGTTGGACATGAGGTCTCTTGAGACCCAGATCAAGGAGGTGACTTTCCCTTTTTCGTCTGATTCTGCAGAACGGGGTCTTTTCTTGGGAAGTCCAGCGTCTTTGCTTACTGCCGAAGCAGAGCTGGTCAATGGAACCAATATATTTGGGGGTGACTCACCGCCTGGGTCTCTAAAAGCACTGCATAAATAGGAATCTATGTTTTTCCTACCTCAGTTTTTTAGATCTGTTTTTAAATCTTAAGTAGACTTTACATTTAGAGGGAATGTGGATTACCCCAAGCAGCAGAGAGGCAGGTTGAATCTCCATCACTCCAAGGGAAGGACTTGTGGCACATATGGAAAGGTTTGAAATCCAGGGTCTTCGGCATAACCCACATGAGGGGCTGTGGATGAGGGCCGGACGGGGGGAGGGAGAGAACAGGGACCCAGAGGAAAGAAGGGGTGAACCCTCTCAAAGCATGAACTTGTGCTAACAGGAAAAAAACTAAGAAGAAACTAAAATGAGAAAGGCATAAGAAAGCAAAGGGAGCCAGCTGCATAGTTCAACTACTGGGCAGGGACTGCTCTGTTGCAAGACACTGGCAGTTTATTGGGGTGTGAGGGTGAAGAGGGCAGAGGTGCAGAACCACTGACAAAAATCGCTGATCAAGAGTGCACGAGCAGGCAGCGCATACTGACACGGAGCACCCACAGGGCCACTGCTCAAAGAAGGTAGGGGTGTGTGTGTTTGTGTGTATGTGTTATTTCCATGAGTGAAGTGTCAACACAGTCTGCCATGCAACACCACATGCTACAACTACTTTTTGTGAACAGTACCCTAAAAATTCAACATGCACAGTAAATGAACATCCTCAGACTTTCTTCCACTTGAGATCTTGTTGACTATAGGCCAGTGACTGCTAGACAACTATAGAAAGGTTTTATTTCTGCAGCTGAATAGCGATCCTGCTTGCCAATCTCAAAGTCTTCCCACCATAGGAGTCAAATGACTAAACATGCACAAATCTGTACTTGTTTGAGTTATTTTTCATTGTATATGCATGGACTTTAATTGTCATTTCATTGCGTGAACACAACACACTGCCGCAATACACACTCATTTGTCATCTCCCCAGCCAAACAAGGATTCATTAACCTCCCTGTGTTCAGATTTGTCCATCTACTTCCCGGTTATTAAGATCGCTCAGCGTGTGTTATTACTACTACTGAGAATATAACCTAGCCCCTTAACTTTAAAATTCAGTGGACAAAACACAAAAATACAGCTACTGTGCACCAGATCAATTCTGTATTTCTTCAAAAGCATTATTTAGAATTTAAACTAGATTTGAAATCAACTTAGACTGAAATTTTTTCTGGGACAAAGAGGTACAGATGACATTCTACCTTTTGCCTTCCCCAAATGCCACTACTTTGTTCATTTTTCAGAAGCAAGTACAAGTAAATACCCCACACATGACCCAGCTCTCCAACCTTGCATCATAGTGGTCTGACCCTCTGTATTGTAGCCCAGTATCCTGCCAATAAATTGCAACCTCAACTTTTTAAAGTCGGCATTCTTATGATGATGAAGTTCGTGCCAAAGAGTTTATTACAAGAAATTTGTATAAAAGTTCATCTACAATTTCTTGAAATTAAGTTCTCTGCTTTTACAAACAATATTAGACTTGTCTATATCAAATGAGGAATGAAATTAAATCTGGGAATTGGTTTAAGTGTTATGAAAGCCCCTTTACTGAGAAGGTTAACATGTCTTTTAAAAATAGATTAGTTATTTGTCTTTATTACTTTTAACCTGCACCATAATATGTTGGAGAGGATAGGAGGAGATTTTTTTTTTTTTAATCAAACTGGTTTAAATGTGATCCAATTGAGACTACTTCATTTGTTTCTTAATTTTTAAGGTAATACTTGGATAGCATATTTTGTTTTGTGTTTAGGAGGTTCCATTCAAGAAAATTTGGTTATATGTTTATTATTATTATTCACCACGCATTTCAAATACAATTTTAAAAAGCTTTGTCTACACCACGCTGCTTTTAGCGACATTCCTGTGCCGCTACAACCGTGCCGCTTAAAGTCGTGCAATGAGCGACTCATGCCGACAAAGCACTGTTCACACGGGCGCTTTTCATTGGTAAAACTTCTGCTGTTGGGGGTGTGTGTGTGTGTGTGTGTGTGTGTGTTTTAACACTGCTAAACGACAAACGTTTCGCCAACCAAGTTCCAGTGTAGACAAAGACAAGGCTAAAACTATTAGTCTTTTTTCTTCTAACTGATCCAGGAAGCAACTTGAGGCTACAAGGTGGTACCACAACTGATCTTTAATGCTTCTTATAGCATTATTACTATCAGTGATTCTCATAGCACTATTACTGTGCATTACATACACTTAAACGCTCACACACAAGTTATTTTCTTTGTTTCAGACAGACAGACAGACCAAGTGAAGTTACTTCAAGTTTTATTTTAAGAGGAAAAAAGGGAAGTTACCTTTTTGGGCCATATATTTGCTCCAGAGGTGGCTCCCTCCAGGGGAACGTACTTAACATGCAAGACTACAGATGGCAGGCAGCAGGACTCTCAGTAAAGGCATCCAATTCATATTGGAATCATGAAATACAGCTTTTATCACGCAACAGGAAGCCATACAGAGATACCAGCTATCAACACAGATTGACTTAAGCTTTGAGTCATGAGGCAAGCCATCTCATGCATCTCATTTGGAAGTAGATACAGTGCCTTACTCTTTATTAGTAACAGTGAGGCACGGTAAATTTGATGATTGAAATGATACTTCAAGTGTTTTCTACCCCAATTTTCAATGTAATATAAATTTTATATAATTTTATTCAAATAATATCCAGTCTTTTTGCATCTTTGCTTTACACACATCCCCAACTCACACGCAGGAGGAAGGCTAGACAACAGGGTGCTTGCAATGTCTTACACTAAGACCAAGAAACTCAATATCACAATCACCTGTCAAAGAAGTTATTCCATTTATAAAAATAAGTGGATTTATCCTAAAGCATTGGTAACTGCTCAGACTTCAGAGTAACAATACTTCTTTACTTGTACTTTCCCACCCCAATTGCTACTGCTCCCCTTTCCTTAGGAGCCATCAACTAGATAAGGCCAATGTTTTTCTTTACAACATCCAGATGTCTGAATCCATATGTCTGATGCATCAGAATGGGACATATTTCAATAGCAGTCATTTCTAACTACATATAATGTGCATTAGTCATGTACTGGAACCAGACAAGTTAGTAGCAGTTAAAGGGCCTTGTTTCTACTATGTCGTAAGCCAGTAACACCCTTCAAAACTCTCCATTATTCAAATATTTATTGTGTACTTAAATGGAAAAATTCATCTTTGGTTTTCATGAACACTTACCTGCTCCATGTAAATTCCATGGGCAGTGGATTTGCGTCAGCATTACACAGGAGTTGAACATGCTCTCGTCCAATGAACCAGTTTCCATCATACCCGGTTACTGAAACTTCAGGGGCATCTATAAAATAAAGTACATTACTTAAAAGGAGACATGCATTGTTTAGAATGATATGTCTACATGTTGTAGTTAACTAACAGTTTGGCAGTGCTTAATCTCCAATGAGCAATGGTAGTCTTACCTGGAAAGCTTACTAAATTACATGTATGAGGTTTAACATAAAGCAAACCAGTGGGCCCCATAAGTTTTTAGTTTGTTAACCGAAACAAGCTGAGATAATTATATAGTCTTTAAGTCAACAATGCCAAATGTTAGCATAATGAAGTGCTAACTTCAATAGTTCAAATATACCAAATTCTGTGAATTCAAAAAAATTCATATTACACGGTGGTAAATGATGAATTGCACATACGACATAGTAACTTCTGACTAATGATTTATACTGTAGTAGGTATCTGCACTGTGCCTATGTTACTACTACTAGTCAAACCAACAAGGAACTTGAGCGTAGTCTGTGTTTAATTTGGTTTTATTTCTTTTCAAAGGACTCAAAAAGCAATTAATAGTGGTAATGGCTCCAATCTGAATCCCATCTTCCCAACTTCTTTCAGCCCCTCAGGACAGCAGTCTTGTCCACAGAATCTCACACTAACCCAGCTGTAGAAAATGTCTGACAGGTTTAAATACACACTTACTGGAAGGCTTCCACTGCTATGATTGGGGCAAATTCACAGTATTCTGCAACTTAATGTAAACATTCAAATATAATTGACACACCAATTGACAGGCTCTGCTACAGTAAAAAGTAACAGGGGGTCAGAATTCAGAGTAGGAGAGTTGCTCTCAGTCCAGGGCAGCAGGCTCAACTACTTCCTCCAAATGCAGGTGGTACAAAGGTTGAAAAGGGGAGCAAGACTTGAAATCTCTCTCTTCTCACTGAAGCCACGTCTTTCCAACTCTTCTATAGTTTAGTGTTATTCATTTATGTTTGAGGCATATTATGGATATTGGTTATTGCTACTGGGCTAGGCCAGAACGGTTACATTATAGACACTGGCAATTTCCTGGTAGGCCGGTCTCTCTTCAGCTATTGTCATCAATAAGGTAAGGATGCAGCTTTTTTCTCTCCAGACTGCGCACTAATGCCAATGACATGTAGGGAGTAGCAGTTTAAAAACTGGTAGTCTTCCTCAACAGGACTGCCTTAATATTCAGTTAATCTTCATTTTATATTTACACATAAAAAACCCCCTTATGATAACGTCCTTCCTTATTCGCGTATCAGGGCACAGGGCCTGGATGGAGTATTAACAGTTCTCACAACTTGCTTCTTATTTTTATATTTAGTTAGGACTACTCCAGTACAACACTCTACTTGCTCCAAGTGTAGAGATTCAGAACTCAGTTGAAGACTGCTGGTATACGTTGAAACAAAGCACTAAGCAGAACTGCTTCTCTATTTATGCTCAACACAATTTTAAAGAACACTAGGCAAGTTCTCATGAGTATGAAGTCCCGTATCTTTTTATAATTTGTTTTGGAAGGTGTTAACGTTTCTTCGTTTCTAACTAATACTGGGGGAAAGATGTGTACCATAGTCTAAAGTTCTTTCCAAATTCAATTACAGACATTAAAACCAACCAATCCTCCAATACAGACTGTTCTAAAATTGTTAAAAGTTCATTGATTGAATAGAACATACTTGTTTTTCAAAAATGTTCTTTACAATTCTTACAAGTTTTTAATAGTGGGTTTACTTGAAAGGATACTGTAAGGCTATGTTAGAGGTGGTTCTGTATTACTTGGAATAGGTCATAATTTTAATACCATTTCAAATGTTTCCTGATTCCATGTTAAAAATTTTACCCTAAGTTTATTTATTATGGTATTTCCCCAAGATGACTGAAGGCCAAAAATCAATAAATTATACTTCAGTGTCAATATCATTCCTGTCCCTAATATACCAAATCAATTACAAGTGGTAACCATTAAAAAGAAACAGTTGTTTAAATTTACAGAAAATTCTCTTTTGGTCATGTGTTTATGCCACCACCTAGGAACTAATGGTAATTTTTTGACAGAACAGATTACAGCAAGGGACCTGATGTTCAGTAAGGAGAGAAAGTACCTTTAAAATATTTTTACCACTCAGTTGCTTTTCTGAAGTAGTAATTAAGTTACTCTAACCCATCAATAGATGTAAACTACAAGCTTTTTCTATTCAGAGATCTACATCCTACACTTCCTTTCCCCCTCTCCTGCACACCCATTAGTGTGTTATAGTTTGTGTTTGAAAATGGATGCCGAAAGCTAACATTTTGAATCCTTGGGGACCCAAATTTTTCTGGACTTTTGAAAACTCTGGTCAGATATTTGATAACCCAAAATAGATGCCTAAAGTTAGGCTATGTGGACTAAAGTTTGTAACAGCACATCAATTGACCAACATAGCACACAATGTAAAGTTTTAAGAAATTCAACTTATTTATGGGAAGTTACAAGTTACTCTTCAATGGGGAGAAACTGACTGGAATTTATTTTGGGGGCAACTCTTGTCAAAGTCAGCAGGCCATCAGAGCACAGCATTATTAGTGGTCAATCTAGGGAGATATGCTAAGGGCATGTCTTCAAACTGCAGTTTGGACTATGGGAGTGCGAAGAGGACTGCACGCCAAGTGCTGCACTTCAACCCCCCTGCGTGGATGCTGAGGGTGTGAACTGAGAGGTTCCTAAATTCACACTACTGTAGTCCTGTTTTAAGAACCTTTTAGTTCACACCCACAGTATCCACATGGGGGAATTGCAGCTCAGCACTTGGTGTGCAATGATATTCACACTCCCACAATCCAAACTGCAAGGCATTGTAAACAAACCCTAATTTGTTAGGGCTTTAATCTGTGACCATCAAGACAGAGTTTTTCAAGCAGCCAGAAGTTCAACAGCAAAGGGCTAGAAAGAGGTCTGATAAATTTCAGTTCAGTAACAAATCAAATAAAGTAGTACATGTGCCATACGTTTTGCTTGTGTTATGCTAATAATAGTAAAGATGCAGAATCCAAAACAATCTGGTCATATACAGAAACTTATTTGATGCAATGAAGGCACAAACGTTGCTAACAGATGAAAGCTCTGCACATTTCTACAGCTGAGCGAGAAGGTGCAGCTATGAAATTATAAAGATTATTATTACAAGGTAGACCATAGGCTCAAATAATGAGGGGGGCTTGATAATTTATCATCTTCTGTCACTTGTTTCTTTTAGGGACGTCAAGTTTAACAAACCAAAAAATAAATAAATCTATATTAAGAAAGAAAATAGACTTCCAAGTGGAGGGATTCTCAATGTATCCACGCTATCTCTAACACTCTCAGGAGTGTAGTGAGTGACCTACCCCATAACATTTTTCATCACTGAAGTTCTTTGGGAATATCATGACTTGTAGTATTCCAAGTGTGAAAGAAATGGTAACCACCAAGTATTTTTAAATACCTCAATTCAACATCTAAGTATTAGTCACATTTGTTAAAAAGAAAGGGTCCATGAAGAAACATAGGAGGAATATAAATGGGTAATTAAATCAAGTTAATTAAAAGTTAAGAGGCAATGTGTCACAGCAAGTAGGGCAACTGATTGGGTCTCAGGAGACCTGGGTTCTACTCCCAGCTCAGCCAGTGGCCTGCTGCAAGTCCTTAGTCAACTCACTTCACCTCTCCCTAGCTCTGTTTCTCCCATGTGTAATGGGGCAATGATACTGACCTTCTTTGTACACTGCTGACAGAGCTACTAATGGAACGTACTATAAGGCCTAGTTGTAATATGACAGAATAGCAGCTGTAGAAGCAATAGTTAACTTGTTGTAGACTTACATAGGATGTCCAATGTGTAAGGATCTCTCATCTCCTTTTCCAAAGCCGGATGCCTCACAACACAAGTTATGCGTCTTCCTCTGGCAAATTTGGTGGGTATGAGTTTGTACTGACTGACAACAGTCACAGTTTCATTTGGAAATAAAGTAGAACTGGATTCCATTTCTCCAAGACCTCCTTCCCAAACAACATCTGCAGCAGGTTTTCCAGTGGCTGCTGTACAAATGGCTGCTACTGTCTGATTTTCACCATCTATTAAAGAGTTTGGTCCCTTTGTTAGGCTCACAATGGGTTCAACTATTGAAATAAAACAAATCCAGTTATGTTTTCAGTCAAGACAGAAAAGTTCCATTAACCTCACTTCAATTCCTGTATGTACATTTTATCCCCAATAGCTTACAGCTACTAACTCATTTTCAAGGCAGATTTGTTAACCAGCAGGTAAAGTTGATGACACAATGGATACTTTAAAATAATCTGGACAATTGACAGCTCTGACATCCCTGTGCTGCACATTGCCAGGGTGGACTGATTTAAAATCCAAGTGATAGAAGTCAAATTTTAATCAGCAAGCAAGAAATCTGGTTTTAAATCATTTATTTTAATCTAGCTTTGTATCTGTACTTTACTTCCCCCCCAAGGTGAGGTTGATGCTCATTCGTTGGTAACCATTAAAACATGGGAACTACAACTAAACATAGCCTTTAGGCTACATTTGGTGGAATTGGTTTTACTAACCAGGAAGAGACACTATATTTTACACATTTACTTAAGCAATTCTGTCTTTTAACTTATTTATTCAGGTTTTTTTAATAAATATCATAGAAATGTATGGTGCACTTGTTAACACTACACATCTCCAGTGTGGTCTTAGAACCCAAATCTTCTTCGTTGTGTACCTTAAGTGCTATCACCTAACTAGTTTCATAGATACCAGGGTGGGGTTTTTTTGTTTGTTTGTTCATTTAGGTTTTGTTTGTTTGTGGTTAAAGAGAAAGTAATACTAAAGATTCTTACTCCACAAGCTATTAAACAAATCAGACCCCATTATGTCCTTCAGCTGACTTTCTTTGGTAGTTAACAGTGTGACTTGCAGCATTATGCTCTGGCCATAAAACAGTCTTTTCACCAGTCAGAATGAAGCTCTCTCTTCGTTTTTTGTTTTAATACAGCTATCAAGACAATCAACATGCAAAAACTCAACATCAGGAAAGACCTGAGAGATGCCCAAGAATCAATGACACCCAGAAGGTTGAACTCATATACATTAAGAGTCAAACTTCTAAGTGCAAGGAAATTTAGTCTACTTATGAATGTCAAGCCAGTTACAAATTAGAGATTGATTTCACTCACATGCTGCAAGGTACTAACAGGGAATATCCAACTGCCCAACATTTTGTGAACTCAGGTGTCCAGAGCATCTCTACTGCAGTTTATATTTAAAGAAAATAATTCTTACAGTAGTCAGTATTAACTTACAGTCCATTTGTATATTTTATTTATAAATAAGGTTCAATTATGCATCCACCCAGTGAATACAGTAAGTCATCCATCAATTCTTGATCGAACGTAGAATTCTTACTTAATCCAAGTGTAGTCTATTGTTTAAATAATGCCCCTTGCAGATTGAGAGGGTTAGTAACCTTGTAGAGTAACTCGAGTTCTTCAGGGTGCACCCCCCTAGGTGCCCTCCACTTCAGGTACATCGTTGACATTTTCCGTAGCAGTGCCTGTCCAGCACACGCATGTGGCTCCAGACCCCCTCATGTCCCGTATCAAGAATACGGGAAGCAGTGCAGGCAAATAGCCCTCAGTTCCTTCGCGATCACCAAAAGACCGACTGCAAAGCAGAGGGGGGGAAAGGGCAAACAGCAGAGCACCTATCAAGACATCTCTAAGAACTTCAGTTCCTGTAAAATTAAACCACCTCTCCTTCAAACCTGGGAGACGTGCCTGCTCAGCTTGCTGGCTCTGGTGTTTTGTACACCTGGAAGGTAAAACTTCCATAACTTCACTGGTTCAGAACCAAGGGATGCTCAGCACAGCATCTCGCCCCTCACTTCATGGCTTATATAATACCACCAATGCTATGTTGTCTGTCATGACTGACAGACCGGTTCCTGAGGAAGGGGGTACGGTGTATTCAGGCATTCCTGACTGCTCTTAATTCCAGAAAGTTGATATGGAGACAGGTGCTGAACACACCATTTGTCCTGAGCAGTGTCCCCCTCATATGTGCTCCCCACCTCATGAGGAATAATCTGAAGTTATAGTGATGGCAGGAGGCTGGGTGAAGGGAACTCCTGCACATACTTTGGACAGGTCCTTCCACCAACCGAGTCAACCCAATACTCAATGAGGGACAGATACAATTTTGTCTACACTGCGCTTGTTCTGAGCCATCCCTGGAAGCAGAAACGCTGTAACTTGGCATGCTGCCTCACAAAAGGTACAAGCTGCCACGTGTCTTAACAAATGTCTTAACTAGACTATTTCTGGACAGTCTGTGGACTTAATTCAAATAAGTGTGGTTTGTTAGTATCAAATCTGTACCTGGTATGGTAAGCTCTGGCTTTTATAGCACCCAGAGAAGATCCTATGAATCCAGTTGCAGTGGGGTCAAAGTGGATTTTTGTTTGTTTGTTTAGCTCTACTCCTAACATGTGGAAAAGGGACACAGCTGTTTTTACTAGAGAGACAACTTTGCTGTAAGAGTGGCCATTGAACAGACAGCCATGAAGGAATGGAAAGACAACCATCCCAGGTCAATGAAGTAGTAGCTGCTACTACTGCAAAGGCCTTCAAGAATACCCTCCAAGCAGAAGAAACTGATGGGAAGCACAATACTGCAAGTGATCCTGGTTGACTATTAAACAAAGAAAACATCCCATGGGGGGGAGGGGGGGCGGAAATCATGATGCAAAAATACTCATCCTCAAGATCAAACTCAAAAACCAATCCCTAGAATACAGCAATGGAACAATACCAGCAAGCGTCACCATCCTGAATTTCTGCCTTTGCACAAAGGTGTTTAAGGGGCTGGAGATCGAAAAAAATCACTCTCCATCCAGAGGGATTTTTTGGACCAGAATCCCTTCCCCCTGTGCTGGACTCGAACAGCTTCTATAACCCCTACACACGACAGAAATGACTTCTAGTCTCAGCAAACGCGCATGAGATGGGGCCCTGAAAAGGAACAAGGAAGGAGTTTGAGCTGGGGAGATGGAGATTAAATGTATGGAATAACCTGAGGTTATAAACTCCAAAACCCATTTCTCAATAACCAAGGCATTAGGCAGAGGGTATGTAAACAGAAATTGAGTTATTGGCTAAATGTAATAATTTTAATCTGCACATTTGTATATGTAAGTGATATCGTCGCTGGGGTCTATTGGAACCTTCCAAGACCATCTAGCAAAGTCTCCTTTACTCGCAATGCCCTTTGATAGAAGGCTGTTATGTGTAGACTGTCTAACAGCTTATGATGGGACTCTTCAACCTACTCTATGAGTAGATCCTGACTTAGGCAATTCGTTTAATTAGCTCTTGAAACAGTTTGACATAGTCTGTCAGAGAAGTTGGGGGAGGCATCACAGCCTCATCTGGTGAAGATAAGGAGATATTAATTAGAGCATCCTCCCTGTCTGCTTCTGCCCTCAAAAAGACTCTTCCTATGCTTGAGGCAGAAAAGACGGAACAGAAAAGCATTTCCCGTGGTGATCCCCATCAGAAAGGCAGGGAGCTCTTGAAAGCTGTTGGTGACGTGGATCCCAGAGAACGCACTTTTCGTTTTATCACTGAAAAGATCAGCTTATTCGAAAGGGAGATCCTTGATGGGGTTTTGGCCCTCCCTCGGGAAACCAGAAGAGAGAAGCCACGAGTCCCTGTGCATCGTGAGTCCGGTGGCCAAGGAATGGGTACTTCTGAGGGCATTGTGTGCCAAAAAATTAAAAATTCTGCATACAGTATTTTAAATTTCTGCAAGTTTTATTTGTCAATAAAAAAATGCAGAGGCTCCAGGAAAGCAGCGGGGAGCATGGGCCACTGGCTGCATAAAGGTAGGAGATCACCTTGCAGCTCCCCCACCCTACAGACACAGACTCAGTAGTGAGGCTACACCTGACCCTGACACAGCACAACACCCTGGGACCCTGCCTATCTCCCCTCTATGAGGCAGGGGTCTCCAGATGCAGGGGTTGAGCAAGTCCGGCACGGTGGGGTTTGCGTATGGAGAGCTAGGGGGGTTCTGGGTGTACTGGTGAGGCTTAAAGGGGGGCTCTGGGTATGGGAGGTCTGGATGCACAGGGGTTGGGCGGATGGGGGAGCAGCTCCCTGTAGTGACCTCTCCCCTCACAGCTGAGGAGTGATGGGGGTAGGAAGCAGGGGAGGATGCTGAGCTTCTGGCAGTCGGGGGGAGGTTTCTGGGGGTGGGTCTGAGACAGCTCCAACCACTCCTTGCAGGGGAAGAGGAAGTCCCGTCCTCTCCTGTCTCCAGCCCAGCCGGGACTAGCAGCAGATCCCAGCTCAGGGTTGGAGCCACTGGATAGGGTGTCCCCAGCCCTGAGGTGATTTACCTCTCCCCCGGCTGCTCTGGGTGCATGAAACGATGAACCTGCGCAGCTAGGCAGTGGTGTGTGACTGCTCTTCCAGCTTCTCTTTGCTTCCCCATCAGAAAGTCATTTTTCTGCGGGGAAGCAAAGAAATCTGCAGGACATGAATTCTGTGCACTTGCACAGAATGGAATGCAGTGTCAGCTGGAGGGCCAACCTTTGCCACTAATTTTCCTTCATTTACTAAGGCCTAGAGCTGGGCCAGGTCATCTGCAGGGCACCTGTACTTAAGCTCGGCCAGCCGACTGTACGTGGTGAAGTTGTACTGCAGGTGCTGACATGCTGTGAATTAGAAGACAGGTGCGTGAATAGGAAATCGGTCCCTCTAGCTGGCACAAAGTACAGTCTAGCAGCTCTTCTCGGGGTGGGGGCACAATGTTGGTGTGCGCCAAACCATCTGGACTCGTTCCAGCAGGGCCTTGTTCATAGGAAGGGCCACGTGCACTCTCCCTGTGCCTGAAGGATGTCCAGGAGACTATGTTGGGGGTCCTGGAATTCCTCCAGTGAAATTTTGAGTTAGTAGCCACTCTCTGCAAAAGTTCTTGGTACTGCCGGTGGTCATCCGGTGGAGAGAGCAGCAAAAGGATGACCACCTCATCTGGTGACAAGGAGGCTCCATTTGGAACTGGTGGTACTGATTACACGTCTTCCTCCTCGTATACCAACAGAGCTGGTTGGCAGGAGTGATGGGATCCTTGCAATGGCGCTGGATGTCTGTGGTACAGGTCCCATGGGCTCCAGTAGGGTCAGAATGAGGGGTCCGTCCATCTGGGAGAGCCCACGGGGAAGCGGTACCAGGCTTCTTGGGAGGCAGGGGAAGGGGGATGAGAGGAGAATGTCATAGCCAGGCAGATCAGGGTGCTTCAGCTGCATCTCCGGGCTCCTACACAGCAGTGGAGATGTTGATGGGGCTACATCCTGAGACTTCTGAATTGGATAATGGTTCTCTCAGAAACGGCGGGACTGTCAGTACCGGAGGGCTCGGTCCAATGGACAGGAAAGGGGCCTTTCCCACAGCAGGAACAGCAGTTCATCCTCAGCTGTGGGGACATCCCCACAAATGGACGGGCCCATGAGGAGTGGACACTGCAGGTACAGCCGGAATACCTCCCCTGGTGTGGGGAAAGTCTCTACATCCCGAGTCCACAGGTGCCCATTGAGATGCCAAAGGGACCTGGGTCAGCATGCTGGTGAGGCAGCACTGATGGAGCATCCAGAGCTATGCTTGTAGACTGATGCTCTAAGTGTCCCAGTACCGAGGTCACCACTGGTGCCAACAGATCCTGCTTCTTCTTTGCTTTACCCTCCAGCCGGGGGGGCCTTCAGCATTGGTTGCACTGGATCCAAGTGCTGCATCTCACCTGACCTAGTACAGGTAGGGGAGGGAACTAATCTCTTATAAGCAGTCCACTGGGTGCTGTTATGCCCGTGAGCTTTTCTTATTCTTGTGGTGGGGATTGTCCTTCGGCTTCAGTGCTCAGAGGGGCACTACATATCAGTGGAGGCCACTGTACGGGGCAGTCTCCTTGGCCAGGATCCGAGTGCACCAGGGGCCTCATTACCTCTTCTATAAGGAACTTGCAGAGATGGGGCCCACGGGCTACTCTAGTTCTGGGTAGGAAAGCCTTACAGATGCTGCGCTTCACCGAAATGTGTTCCTCAACCAGACAGTAGAGGCACTATTAATACTCATCGCTAATGGAAAATTAATGAGCATGAGACAGTTCTTGAAGCCTGGGATCCTTGGCATAGTCCCCAGGTGACAAGGGATTGTGTCCCTTAACCAGGGAAGATGTTTATGATACTAAATGACACTATGAAAATGACAAAAAATTATTTACACATGTGCACCCACGTGTGGAATACACATAGGGATCATCACTCAAAGAAACTGTTGCTTTCTGGGTCTGAAACAGCACATTGCCAGAAAAGTGGACACCTTTGATAATACATCTTTCTCTATCTTCCATATGCTTGCATCTTAACAGCAATACCTTCCATCACAGAAATTAAAGAGATGAAGAAAAGCTACAAGACAACACAACCGTGAATAGAATTACTCAAAGCAGTAAATATATACAAAAGGTATATGGAATGTATTGTTCACGGAGATCAAATAGAGGCCATATATATCTTTTTTACAAGACAAAAGCATTCCTTTTATATTTATCATTTATCTTCTAAAATCCCTTACAGTTTTAACAGCTTTTCAGCTTTCTGATCCATTGAATACTACTAGATTTGTGACATCTTTTTTCTTAACAGGACTAAATAGCTCAAGTCAAAACTCAAATGATTTGGTAAAATCCAGTTCAAGTGAGGCAACTAACATTTCAAGTAGACAAAACACTTTTGAGGCAGAGGTTTCCTCGAGAAAAGTATCAAAATTGAAGCTAGGAACCATCCTGCTCAAGATGAAGCCTACAGGAAACCTGAGGAAGAAAAGAAAGCATGGGAGAGACTTAAACGCCTAATTCTTGAGAGAGGGCCTTGAGGGGCTTACAGTGCAATTTAACCAACTCAGCTAACAAATAATAGCAACAAAGCACTATAAATTAAGACTTAGACAGTAATAGACTATTCTGCAGTCCACACAGACAAGGGGAGGAAGGAACAGATCTCAGTAATACATCAAGACTTGATCAGACACTGCATTCCTGATGAACGGATGGTAAATATTGATAACTCATTTTAACACTTTCCCAGGTTAAGAGCAGCAGCTAAACAAATGAGCACTTGAGAGAGTCAAGTACTTATCACAACCTGTTTGGAAACTGAAGTAGGATTCCTGATTTAAGACAGGACTTTGGAGAAGATTCCTTTGTCTGACAACACATGGTCATACTTTAACTCCACCAATATTTAAGGACGTCTCACTTTACTGCTCAACAAAAGGGTTCCCAAGTTCACACCTCTCAAAAACCTTCCCCGTTGACTACATATTAAAGTCAAAATGTAGCATGACCTGTGTCAGGTCGAAACTCAAAACATGTATTGTTCTTCATGTTACTGTCGTCCTGGAGACTTGCTACCCACACAACATCTGTCTCATGGGAATTCCACAATGTACCATCTAAGCCACAATCGTGGCCTTGACTGTCCTTACAATGACAGTCTGAAGGGCAGAGGCCTTCCTGATTGCCCTTACGACAAACAATTGCTTCGTATCCAACTATTTTTCAAGGTGCCCCATTCTTCCCCTCACCAACAGAGGTCTACAGTTCAAAAGCAATTCTTTTGTGACTTACTTAACATGGAACGCTTTACTTGTTCAGCCTTTTAAATTAATTCCTCACTGAAAAAAAAAAACTGAGGAACTAGAAACATGTTGCTTCAAATCCAAGCTGTACAAAGTAGCATCCCACAAAGAAAATAACAGTACATATTTCACAGAAGCAGTTCTAGGACTTACTGTGCTAGAGTAACTGGGAGACAAATATCAACTCAAAACAATTCATTCTAGAGTGATGTTACAGTCATTGCCACACCAAACATGTCCCTGTGCATTAAAACTAACATTATTGCTTAAAATGTTTAAGGACGATATATTATTCAACTATTTTCAGGAATTTCTCCATCATCAAATATTTTTATTTTGCTTAAGTACAGCTGGTCTTTTTTACAAAAAAGTTGTTACAGCCAAGAGCAAAATTACTTACAGAATGGAAACAATACATCTTTTCACCTCATATTGGTGAGGGTTTGTCTACACTTTTTTCTTCCATGCATGTATCTCTAGTCATTAGAGTTTCAGCAAAAATTACTAATTTATAAGTAAACTAAACTCATTTTAAACCATTGTTAATGGCATTAATATCAAAGAGAAAACATAAGAATATGGATTAGTAAGATAAGGCCCCAGTCAAGTTTTTACTTCAACCATCTTAAATACCCAATTTTTTGGAAAATATGAATTACTTCATATTTGCTGGACTACCCTCCCTAATCTTTTAATGAGCCATTACATTTCTTTTTAGAACAGTACATAGCAATTTACTTATTTCACCATCAAAAGCCTTTCTATAGTCATTTAGTATCTCATCAGATCAATACACCTGAAGCATCCTTAACAGAGCTCCTTTAAACTACGTATTGATTTTTCCATTTAAGTCAACAGCTACATTATTTATTCAAAATTTCAGAACAAGCTTTGTTAAGTTGTTTTTTGCCTTTAGTTGAATTGTTTCTAAAATTTGAGAAGAAAAATTATAAATAAAAATGCTTGAAATGTTTCCCATTCATATGCAGTTTATTTTAAACATACTAGAACGTGAAAGTTTATTTTTAATTAACTGCTCTATTTTAGCACATATTTGTCAAACATTTCAAGTAGCAACAATTTCATCTCAGCCAATTGTGACCCAACAAAGAATCTCTTCACTTAGCAAGCACTGTCCAGTTTATTAATTCCATCACTCAATCTTTATTTTCTCCTTCTTCCACTTAAGGCCCAAACATATTACCTACTTTAAAAAAAAAATGCACACACTATTCTCCTCTTTTGGATTACTTGACAGAGTGCCTGGATCTTTTGATTTAAAATATGTAAGTCCTCCCCAAATCACTCAGAATGACTTTGAACCAAAAGACTTGTAGTCCTCTCGTGGATGTGGCTAGGTCGACCAAAAAAACCTCACAAATCAACTAATTCTGCATTACCACACCTGCTCTGTGTTGTCTTCTAAGTCAGCCAGGAGAATTGTTAAAGTAAACTTGAGTAGGAAGAATAAGTTATATACTTCTGTAAGTCACAGCTTTAAGAAACTCGATCACTTCCTTACTAAGCTGGAGCCCGCTAACAATATTTGAAACATCTGTCAAACCCCACTACTGAACTATCAGTACACAGTAGGATGGTAAACACAGTAGGATGGTAAACATTATGTGGCAAGATACTGTGCTGTAGATTCAGACCCCAGCTTGCCACACACAGTGTCTCCATGTAGCCAAGTCCTAGAACGTTTGTCTAGCTTTTTGGGGGGGGGTTTGGGGGGTAAAAAAATCAAATATAAAATTAAGAAGCAAACATACCCAATACAGTTACAGTTGTTGATGACTGAGCATTTCCTAGTGGGAATGTAACTGCTTTGCATACATATTCTCCTGAATCAGAGAGGCTTATGTTGTTTAGGATGATAGTTGCATCAGTAAGTGAGTAGTTCTTAAATGACACTCTTCCTTGGTATTCTCCTTGAACAGAAAACCCATATTCAGGATGATGAACAGCAATGGTCTGTGTACTTTTACCATGTATCTTCTCCCAGGAGATTTGTATTATTGTTCCATTTATTTCAATTATGCATTTCAGGGTGACGTTCTTCCCCCAAACTGCTGTTACATGTGGATAAACAACTGGTCCAGCCAAGGCACCTAAAAACAAAGAAATGTTATGTCACTTGAGTTTCAAACGTTAGTATCAAATCGAAAGGCACATATTTACCTTTAGCTGTAATTTTTGCATTTCATTTAAGAAACTTAATTAGTTCATGACTCTATTGCATTATACTTCCCTGGAGGCAAGTTTTAGGGACTGGTGCACAGAAGAGGAAAACCAGCTCCTGGGCTCCCATGCTGAGCAATGTACTTCAATACCAACACTTATCACTAGATTTGGCAGAAACTGATTTTTAAAAAGGTTTAAAGATCAATTTTAATGTTCATATTTGAATGAATTTATGGCGGTGTCAGGACAATTATATAATAGATGTTGGAATTCAAACAGTTGAAGTTTTGAAATCATTAAACACACATTCTTAAAGTCACATGTCAAAATAAACAAAGTAAATATCCTGAAATCCAACTCTAAGGAGTTCCTAAGCAGCATTTCTCTTACTTTACCTACCCATAAATTGTGATCATCATCAACAGGCATATTTTTGTCAGTCTGTTCGTCTACGATGAAATCAATGTTAACCAACATTTACTGATTAAAAAAAGAGAGCACGTGAAATGTCCAGTGCCATATGATAAGTCTGTGGCCGAGTCAGACACTGAACTTTTGTCATCCACCACAAGACTCTTTTCTCTAACTTTATCTCGTCTTAGTGTTCAGGGAAGCTCCTAACAGGCAAGAGCCAGTCAGAACTGTTAACGTCTTATCTCAGCTACAGTCTGTCCTGCTTTCACTCCTCATCTGTTTTCTTCTACTTAATACTCGTTTACACTACTAACTTTCACTCCACCATTCATCAGCACGTAGTCCCAATCCACTGTTTTACAAATTA
This sequence comes from Chelydra serpentina, assembly GCA_037349315.1. Classification (NCBI taxonomy): domain Eukaryota; kingdom Metazoa; phylum Chordata; order Testudines; family Chelydridae; genus Chelydra; species Chelydra serpentina. The sequence continues at coordinate 152,110 of JBAIAC010000097.1, forward strand.
GTGTATTTGGGTGTGCCGGACACCTCATTGCTTTTAATAAAGTTCTACAATACTTACAACTTCATCAAGTGTTCAAGACCAAGACAAATAGCTTTAGAAATTAAGAACAGAGCTCATCCTCAAGGGCCATGCCAAAGGTTTGTGTCACTGTACATAGAACAGCGTTTCTCAAATGCAGCCATCGGGGGATTTTTTTGCTGCCACAACAGCCTACATAGCACAGGTGGTGAATTGGGGAAGGCAAAGCAGTGGCCCCTCCCTGCAGCGCCCAGCTGTTACCAAGGGCAATGCTATGTGCCCCCATGGTGTTTGCACTGGTGCTGCCAGAAGGGAATGGCACCCTTCACCATGCAGCCTCCTTGGGAGCTCCAAGCAGCTCCTCTGGAGACATGTGGGGCCGCTGTCCATGTCCCTGGAAGCAGCTCTCGTCAGTGGAGGTGTCTGCAGCGATCAGTCACCGGGACTCTCTTCTGGGCAGCTCCTGCCCACCCGGTCACAGATAGCCTTGGACACCACAGGTAGCCAGTGAGATCCCGGCCCCCTTTCCCCAGGGTAGGCTCTCACTGAAGGGCCACGGAAGGCAGGGATAGAGAGATGGATGTGTCAGAGTGGCCCCCCGGAAAGAGCTGGAACTCTGAAGCCACCAAAAGAAAGACCTAGAACATTAAAACTAATTTAAAGTGCATTGGAAGTATCAGCAGGTTTTGATTTTTTCCCATTGTTAGGCACTTGTATGCAGACTGCAGTGCACTCTCAATATCTGAGCTTCAACTATTTAAAACAATCAAGCACCCTATAAATTACTGCAGAGCATAGATGTATTACAGTTATCAACTCACAACAAGGACAAAAAAATTAGTCTTCAAGTCAGATTTCAGATCCAGTACACAAGCAGCACCAACTTTCAATTTCTGGATCTGCTGCAGAGACTATGATGAAGTTTCAGAATAAGCAAGCACTCTTAATGAATCTAGGCTCTTGACGGTACTGCCAGGTGTTAAAAATATGTTGATCTACTTTATGCAATCTGGTTCTGGTAAGCTTATTAGCATGCATGTAGGTTCATTTTTTGTAACACGTTTTCTCTGTTATGCTTTTTATTTTAAGACTAAAGTAGGCTTGCAGAGGAAGCACTGTGTGGTACCTTACAACTGTAGCAATTACACTTCTTAGCCACCTCTGAGGAGAAAGCCAGCAGGTGGCCTTTGACAACCAGTCTGTGCTGGGAAATACACAGTGAAGGCAAAGAATGGTGTTGCCTGAAAATGTCCGAGTTCGGAGGAAGAGGGACACATCTCTCCATCCAAGAGGGGCAAGAGCTGCAGAACTGGAAGCCTGAGAGTGGATGCCAATGCTGGGCCATTAAAGGGAAATACAGGTGCAGTTGCCCTGAGCTGTGACAGTGGCGACTAGCAAAGACAGGAAACTGGACAGGATGAGCCTTGGATGTGATCCAGTATTGCAATTAACACATTCCTATGTCAATAAATCTCAGCAGTAACCATCATCTCATTCATGGTTGGAAGGAACTCCATCTGCTTTTCCTGTGACTTGTAACAAGCAGGTACATAGTCACACACGCCTTCTTAGATTACCTGTCAAACTATTTTAGAAATAACAGAAAGCCAGGATGTTCTGAGATACCCAAATTTAGAAAATTGGTTTCATCTTGCACTAGAATTTACCTTAGTCTACTGGCTTCAGGTTAACTAGCTTTTCAATGGAAATCAAGTAATGTCAAACTGTATGACCAGTCTGCTGATAATTACAATGGACAAGAAATAACGGAAGTTTATGCACACGTTGTAGCCTCTTCCTCTCATTTCCTTGTTCTTCCCCTCACACTTGCATTTCAATTTCTACAATCCAACCTATTTAACCATCCTTCTCTTTAAAAGCTTCACTACACTCTCAAGTTCATATGCCAATCTTTCCTTTAAGGAACATAAATCTTTTTACCACCAACTTAAACTCAACCCCCTCTCAGAGATATTTCTTGTCAAGCTTCAGTAAAAAGAAAAAAAAAGATATTTTTTTTAAACAACCTCAAGGAAATATTGTATATCTTGCATTTAAAACTGCATACTTGATTATATCGTTCCCATTCACCTCACTTTTGATTATGTAGCTTTCGGCTTCAATTTGTGTTTTTACACCCCACAGATCTAAGAACGGTAAGGAAGCAGCCATTAGTTTACACTGATGAGTAAAACTGCTTTACAACCTGGGTGCTACAGTGGCACAGGTACAACTGTAGCACCCGTAGTGTAGATGTCCCTTCAGAACTTCACTACAGCACCGCTACTGACGTTAATGGTAAGCAGTGCAACGGCATTGGGTGTTCAGGCAAGTTATGGATCAATAAGCACCAATAACAGAGGTTCTACTGTATAGCTGGAAAAGAAGCATTACATAAAAACCAGAGGTGTTGCTAGTCTTTTCTTTTTTCCCCACACACATCCCCTTCCCAAGATGTTTTGTATTCTGCTTGAATAACGATGACAGAAGGTCCATACTCCTAGATCATAATGTTCTCTTCCAAAATGGCTCAGAACTTAAGGACCTCTCTGCTTACATACCAGAAAGTTTCACTTTGCACTATAGCAATGTATATCATGTGGTATTATTTCCATTTACTGCTAGAACTGGTGGAATAATGCACTGGTGGTAACAATGCGAGACCCAGGGCACGTCTACACTACAAATTTAAGTTGACCTACGTTAGGTCAATTTACAGCCACTGTAGTAATTACTGCAGTGATTCATGTCCTCACTACCCTCCTTCTGTCAGTGGTGCACGTGCATCGACTTAAGAGGGACAGTGGGGAGGGCTGAGAGCCCAGGTTCTCAGCTCTGCATGCAACTCCACATCAGGAGCCCGGCTAGCTATGTGGCTGGGAGCAGGGAACACGGGCAGCCGCCTACATCTAGTTGGAGCCCCCCATCTGCCAATGTCGGCGTAGTGCGGCACTTACATTGGCAGGAGGGAGGCTGTTGTATAGATACACCTAATTAGGTCAATGTAAGCTGCCTTACATCGACTTAACTCTGTAGCATAAAGCAGGTCCCAGAGTAGACCTGGTCTCTGGCTGTAACACCAATATGCCCAAACAAGCTCTAGCAGCGAGATTATATCTGTGTCTGACCATTTTCTCAATGTTAGAGCAAAGAGGGTCATATGTGGTTTCCACCAAAAGAAAAGAAACAGTTGATTGTCATTGTTCTTGTAAGATGTTGGTACATGAAATATGGTGTTCCAAATCTGCTGAGAGTGAAACTTATCACCTGAGGAGGGGAAGTCACAGGGCTGACCCGATCCACATAGGAACAACAGACCTCCAACAAAGTAGAGAGTTTTGCTTACAGTCTAAAAAAGATGAAACCTTGAGCATACTCAACAACAAGCAAACCTAGGAAAGTTCTCAGAAATCTGGACCCCTGGGGGCAAGGGGCAATGATATGGGACTATATAAAAATGAAGTGATGATCCATTACAGGAGAAAGAACTCTACCAGCATGAGTCTGACAAAAACTGAATCCCAGATTTTGGAAATGATCAAGTGCTTCAAGGAATAACCTGTGGGTGAGAGATACTAGCAAGTTACCTTATAAGACAGGAAAGTAAATATAAGCTATAGATTGCATGTTATGTTTTTCCATTTACCTATAGCCTTATGTTTCCAAATACTAGTTTTTACGCAAATCTTTCTCTCTGATAAACTTCAGCCTGTTTTTACTATAAACCTGGCTAAGCTCCTTGTGCTGAGGAAAGCATGAACGGACGTGTACTGCTTTTTCTAGGAACATCTATAAACCTGGACATCTGCAGTGCACACTAAAAGCAAAGAAGTGGGCATCCAAGTGTACCAAAGTGAGGGGTGTCAAATGCTAACCTGCACTGCGAAAAAGCGGGGGTTGTGGAACATAAAGCTAGCTAGTAACAGGGAAAGGTTTACTCTGGTGGGCACAAACAAGTTTCTCTCATGCCCAGGAAGTGTCACACTCGTACCCGGCAGCATTTAAGCATTGTGGTGGTAGCAGTGGAGAAAGAGATAAGAAATCATGCACGTGGGCAATTTTAGTCAAAGATTTAGTACAGACAGTTTAAGAACTGTTTGTTGAGAGAAAGCAAAATGCTGTTGAAGAACAACTAAATATTTTCTTGTGCTTCAGGCTTCTGCCTACATCTATACAAGACACTTACCCAATACAAGATTTTAATCAGGCTGAAAACATTGTACTACATAAAGCAGGCATTCCAACTTTTTGACAAGCCTTATGTTGTTTGAGTTTACATAGATCAAAAAAGTCATCCAGAACCAGTAACAGATTTTAGCCATCCAGTTTGTCAAGGCTAGGAAAGCAGGACTTTTGCCACCTGCAATAGGAATATTAGGTAACTATAATCCAAGAAACGCATTACTAGGCTTGATAAGTTCCACCATCAGTTTACCACTGATTCAGTCTGCTACTGTCTACTTGGCACTGGTCATGTATCAATATTCCCACATCTTACATAAGTGCAATCAGTTTCCTCTTTAGAAGCCACAGAACCTTGACATGCAGCAATGGAGACACCAGTTCTTGAACTGCGTCCCCAGTTCATGAGACACCCAGGAAAACATACACGAGCTCCATAGGTCTTGTATTCCTTTTACTCTAACATGCATTATAGATTTGCAATATTTAGAGCTGCCCCTCAGAGCTCTAAATAGAGCTGATTAGCGCCAAACCCAGTTTGATTCAATTCATCAGTTTCAGGGAAACACTTCTGCAGGATTTACAGTAGAGACAGGACCTGGCTGAATTAGTATCTTTTATTGGACCAACTTTTGTGACATTTTCTGTGGTGCGAGATCGACTTTCCAACTACCTGCTATTGGCAGCATAAGCACTCCACTCTGGGCTTCCCAAAAGATACTTCCACACCCACCTTGTCTCTCTTATATCCTAGGACCAACATGGTATAACCTGTTGTTATAACACTAGTCATTTTTTATTTAAACACAAATTTGAAAGAAACTTGCATGCCTCCCTACTGTGTTTGCAACCCCTCCCCATTACAGTACAGGGCTAGTGCATGAGATCCCGACTTGATTTTTATTTTTTGTCTCAGTCTAGAGAAAAACTAGTTGTCGGCATATAGCTCAGCATGAAGTTTTACATTTTAATACATATATTTTAAGAAATAATAAGTAAAATACGGTTGTCTTGAGAATCCCTTCAGCCAAGTATAAAACACGGTAACTATGTGTGTCAAATCTATTTATTCAGTGTAATAATTAAAGGAAATCAGCTGAATTTTAGTTGTCTAACAACTTCCAACCCAAAGGTCAGAAAAGGAAGAACAGTCCACAAAGATTTGATGCTGTATTCTGGAAGGGATTTCGGCATGCCACACACCAAATACATATGTGAAAACTCTGCTTACCCACTTGCAACTCCACTAATTCTGCCACACTTCTAGATCACACAGTACTTCATACCTATGCCAACAAAACCATAGAACACCTGCACTTAACTCAGTTCCCTCATTTTGCACAGCCCAAGTTAGTAAATCAAATGATGCACATTTAACTTTTGCACTAAATTCAAAAAATAACCATCTCCTGGACAGATGAAATTAAGCCGGTTAGCCAGTCACACCAAAAACTGCTTACACCATCATCTCCCAACTCAAGGCAAAACAAAGCTGTGCTCACAATCAGCGTGACCAAGCCCAAGAAAACCTCATCTTGCAAAGAACAGAAAGCAGGAAATACAGTAGGCTTGAGCCTGAGCGCGTCCACATTGTCTGCGATCCCAATGGCTCTGACCCCACCCTTGTGCAGCACCCTCTGGGATATCCTGCCCCCTCCGGCAATGAGGCAGCAGGTCGCATCTCCAGCAGCAGTCTCTCCTTCCCTCCCTGCCAGGGCCTCTCGCTGCGCAAAGCACCCTGGCGGCACCCTGCTCCCGGCTCTGCACGGAGCCCCCCTCCAAGAGGGTGCCCAGCAAGCGGCGAGAAGCAGCGGTCTGCAGAGGCCTCCTTGGGCTCCTGGGACTGCGCTGGAAAGTGACATCACTGCTGCTGCCTTCGTTTCTTTCTTGCAAAAGACCAATATCACGTCCAGGTTCCTCCTGTCTCCCCCCATCCCTCCGCCCCCCCTTTCTTTCCAACAGGCCCCTGAGTAATGTCACCCAGACCACGGAGCCAGCGGCTCTCCGCGAGCACAGAGCTGGGGTGGGGAGTGTCAGTCTTCCACGCAGAACCACATCACCCCACAGGTTGGGGGGGGGGGCGTGCTTTAACCCCCCACGCTCAGGATCGGCAGCAGCAGAGTCAACGCAAAGGCCTAGAGGGGGCATGTGACAGCTGGGGGGGGAGCAAAACCCACTACCCCCAGCAGAGGGGTCTGACCAAGCTCCTCCCAAAGCTGCTCCCCGCGCTAGCAAACATAAGGGGCGGGGGGGGGCGTGTGACCGCTGGGGGGGGAGCAAAACCCGGTTCCCCCAGCAGAGGGATCTGACCAAGCTCCCCCCAGAGCCGCTCCCCCCCGCTAGCAAACATAAGTGGGGGGGGATCCAGCGACAGCATCGGAAACCAGGGACCATCTCTTCCCCTCTAAGAGACCCCGTCGCACGGACCCCCCCCCCCCCAGCTCCTGTTTCTCCAGCCCCGGGGCGAGAGGGTCACAAACAGCCCCGGGCAGACCCCCGGGCGGTACCGACGCGCAGTGGGGGGCGGGGGGGGGGGACCCGAAAATAGCGCCCGGCCCCGGGCGGTGATTTGCGGATCCCCGTGCGGAGCTGGGCGGCTGCAGTGACCCCGCGCCCCGCTTTGTGCGGAGTCACCTCGGACCGGCCACCCGCTGCCCCGAGCCGGAGCCTCCGGTTCTGGGGGGGGGGGGGGGGTTGCTGGAGCCTCACTCGGCCCCGCGGAGACACCCCGGCTGCGCCCCGCCCCCCCCATCACCCCCCCCCCGCCGGGAGCACCGGGCGCCCCCCCCCCGATCACCCCCCCCGCCGGGAGCGCCGGGCGCCCCCCCCCCGATCACCCCCCCCGCCGGGAGCGCCGGGCGCCCCCCCCCGATCACCCCCCCCCGCCGGGAGCGCCGGGCGCCCCCCCCCATCACCCCCCCCCCGCCGGGAGCGCCGGGCGCCCCCCCCAGATTACCCCCCCCCGCCGGGAGGCCCCCCCCAGGAGCGCCGGGCGCCCCCCCCCAGATCACCCCCCCCGCCGGGAGCACCAGGCGCCCCCCCCCCCCAGATCACCCCCCCCCAGATCACCCCCCCCGCCGGGAGCACCAGGCGCCCCCCCCCCCAGATCACCCCCCCCCGCCGGGAGCGCCGGGCGCCCCCCCCCAGATCACCCCCCCCGCCGGGAGCACCAGGCGCCCCCCCCCCCCCAGATCACCCCCCCCCGCCGGGAGCGCCGGGCGCCCCCCCCAGATCACCCCCCCCCCCGCCGGGAGCACCAGGCGCCCCCCCCCCAGATCACCCCCCCCCGCCGGGAGCACCAGGCGCCCCCCCCCAGATCACCCCCCCCGGCTCGCCCCGCTGCAAACTCCGAGAACTGCCCCCCCCTCCCCCCCGAGGCAGGTGCCACTCACCGCAGCAGAGCAGCAGCCCCAGTCCCAGCGCCCCGGGGAGCGGAGGCGGCGGCCGCGCCATGCTCCGGACTCGGCTCCCGCCGCCCAAGCACGTGCTCCAGCCCCTCTCGCGCCCAATTCCCGCCTTCGGCACACTGCGCATGCGCCCCCCGAACGGAGCCTGCGCAGTGACCTCCGCTGTTGCCACTGCCCTGTCTCTGCCCTCACTGCTACTCCCCCCTCCCTGCCCAGTGCCCCCCCACAGAGCCCCTCCCCCTCCCTGCTTAGTGCCCCCCCCACAGAGCCCCTCACTGCTACTCCCCCCTCCCTGCCCAGTGCCCCACACAGAGCCCCTCCTCCTCCCTGCCCAGTGCCCCACACAGAGCCCCTCACTTCCCAGTGTCCGCCCCCACAGAGCCCCTCCCTGCCCAGTGCCCCCACCCACAGAGCCCCTCCCTGCCCTCACAGCTACTCCCCCCTCCCTGCCCAGTGCCCCCCACAGAACCCCTCCCTGCCCAGTGCCCCCCCACAGAGCCCCTCCCTGCTACTCCCCCCTCCCTGCCCAGTGCCCCCCCACAGAGCCCCTCCCTGCCCAGTGCCCCCACCCACAGAGCCCCTCCCTGCCCTCACAGCTACTCCCCCCTCCCTCCCCAATTCCCCCCACAGAACCCCTCCCTGCCCAGTGCCCCCCCACAGAGCCCCTCCCTGCCCAGTGCCCCCCCACAGAGCCCCTCCCTGCCCTTAGTACTACTCCCTGCTCCCTGCCCAGTGCCCCCCACAGAACCCCTCCCTGCCCAGTGCCCCCCCACAGAGCCCCTCCCTGCCCTCACAGCTACTCCCCCCTCCCTGCCCAGTGCCCCCCACAGAACATCTCCCTTCCCAGTGTCCACCCCCACAGAGCCCCTCCCTGCCCTTACTGCTACTCCCCCCTCCCTGCCCAGTGCCCCCCAGAACCCCTCCCTGCCCAGTGCCCCCCCCACAGAGCCCCTCCCTGCCCTTACTGCTACTCCCCCGTCCCTGCTCAGTGCCCCCCCACAGAAACCCTCCCTGCCCAGTGCCCCCCAGAACCCCTCCCCGCCCAGTGCCCCCCCACAGAACCCCTCACTGCCGTTACTGCTACTCCCACTTTGCTGCCTGCTCTTTGGAGGGTTAAAAAGGATCAAGGGGGCAAATTGCAGCGGAGGGGGTGTCAGGCTCTGAGCAGGGGGCAGAAATGTACTGGTCAGGGGGCATCAAGCTACTGTAGGTAGCGGCAGAAGAGGGGCTGGAGGGAAAAAATCGGGGGTGGGGTGGGGGTGGGAGCGGGGTTACGCCCAGGGGCAGACTCTGCCAGAACCTGTGCGGGGACAAAACCCCCCTTTAGGGAGGGGGAGACAGTGACCCCGTGGGATGAACCACCTGCTGTGCTTGCAAATATAGGGGTGCGGGGGGTGCAGAGGATCTTTTAGTTCCCCTCCCAGGACGCTGCATGTCAGCACCGGAGCAGGGGGCAGGTTCCTGGGGCCGGGGTCTCAAAGGCTCCGGCCTCCCAACTCCTAGACTGGCCATGTTAGACCCCACAGCTCCTCTCTGGCTGAGACACGGGCTGCAGGGCTCCCGCTCCAGCCAGGAGACTGAGCCCTGGGCAATACTGTACAGACACTGCCTCCCTCCCTCCCTCCCACGCTGCCTCTCACCTGGGGAGTATTTAAGAGGCTTTGATCAGTTTCTATGTCTATATGAAGTCACTGCAGCTCCTTTCTCTTCTATAACGTGCTGAGGTGCTAAACTCCCTCCCAGAGTCCCCACGACCGCACCCCCTCCTGTACCCCAATCCCCTGCCCCAGGTCAGAGCCCGCACCCCTCACCCAAACTCCCCATAGCCTGCACCCTTCCTGCACCCAAACTCCATCCCAGAGCCTGCGCCCCAAACAAGGCCGGGTTAACTTTCGTGGGCTCGGAGCTAAACATATTTATGGGCCCCCATGATCAATGGGGACATGGGGCAGGGGGCCAGACTCCTCAGAGCGAGGGGCTGGCCAGGGGCAATAGGAGTCATGGCATGGCAGAGACAGCCCCACTCCACCCAGCCCAGTACAAGGCCACTGTTTACAAACCGGCAGCTGCCAGACGGACACTGGCCCACCTGGCCCTGCACTGCCATTGTGCTTCTTCCCACACCTCACCATGTGACCCCTTGCCCAGCACCCCTCTGACCCGCTACGCACAGTGCCACACCGCCCAGAGACCCCCCCAAACCCCTATGCCCAGTGTCCTCCCACAGACCACTATGTCCAGCACACCCCACCCACCCGGAACCCGCCCCCAGATCCTCTCATTGCCCAGTGCTCCCCTACCTGAACACCCCCCACAGCCCTCCCACAACTGCACAGTGCCCTGCACCTCCCTGCCCAGTGCCCCCCACAGAACCCCACCCTGCCCAGAGTCCCCTACAGTCCCACCGCCACAACTGCCCAGTGCCACACCCACACTCCCCACACTTCCCAGCGCCCCAACACACAGAGATCTCCCCACACCCTCACTGCGCAGCACCCTTCCCCACCCCCGACCTCCTAGAGACCTACTCTCCCGCGCACTGACCCCCTCCACAATAGCCAGCCCTGCTGGGAGGTGACTGTGTCTGCCAGGCTGAGCCGGCAGCATAGCCAGGGCTGGGCCTGGGGCAGGATAACTTTGACCCCTTGAGACTGGTGCAATCAGCCAGGCTAGAGCAGGAGCAGAGCCATTAAGCCATTTGGTGTGAGAGCTCAGACCTGTCCCAGTCCCTGAGGGAGGGAGTCACCTGCCAGAGGACTGGGACACTGTCCTATCACGTCTTAATTCCCAAGCTTTCAGTAACTCTATTCTCAGTGCCTGTGAGTGTAATTTAAACCATAAGAACAGCCATTCTGGGCTAGACCAAAGGCCCATCTGGCTCTGTTTCTTGCCTTCTGACAGTAGCCAATACCAGGTGCCCAAAAAGCCACTCCACCAGGCATCACTGGGAGTTGAACCCAGGGTCTTGTGTTTACGAAACAGGTGCTTCAGCCAGCTAAGCCATGGTGCCTGCCTGGGGCTAAGGCATCGTCTCTACCCACACCGGCCTCCCTGGCAGACCCCACCTGGGCCTGACAAGCTTTGCTGGTGTTTGGATTCTGCAAAGCAGAGGAGCAGGGGAAGTTTTCCTTGCAAGTAGTGTGTGTGTGAATCCTTGCTCGGGTCTGCACTACAACGTTATCTGAGAATAATTATATTGTTCAGGCGTGTGAAAACAACACGATGCTCCCTCGGTCGCCAGCTTTTCGATGGTGTGCACAGGCAACACCACATCTGGCAACAAAACTGCCCTCTGTCGGCGACAAAATAAAACCACCTCGACGAGAGGCCTAGAGCTTTTTGCAGCAAACTTAAAGCGACGAAGTGTCAGTGTAGACGCTGCTGGTGATTATATCACCATAACTGGCCTCCGCCAGTAGCCACAATGCCCGCCGGGAACTCGCCTGCCCTGCCTTCCTGCTCCAGAGGCTGGGCCCCTCCCCTGTCATCGCTCCGGGAAGTTCTGACGGCTCAGCCTGCTGCTCTGCTCCGGCAGCAAGGAGCAAATCACTGCCGGGGGATGCTGCTCCCCCGCACGGCGACCACGGAGCTGGGCGGCGGAAGCTTCCTTACAGTGGGGGGGCCACCAGCGTCCGAACTGTGGCACCCCCATGACGCCCCTTTCCCCCAAGGACCTGCTCTCACGCCTCCCCTTCTCCTTGAGGCCCCAAACCTATACCGCTCCTTCTCCCTGAGGCCCTGAATGTAGAGCCAGTGTGCCGACACCCCCCCGCCCCCCCAACACACACAGTCTCTACCCCGCCATGCACACTTCAGTGGAAAAGCAGCTGGCAATCTTGTAGGATGCCCATGGAACAATGGGATAGAGAAACCTGTATCACGTGAAGCTGTACTAGCCCGTGAGACATTGCAAGCCGTTCCCAAAGCCCCCTGCAGCCAGTTGCACAGTGCGATAGCTACCCACAGTGCACTGCTCTTTGGGGCGATGCAAGAGTTGCTAGAGTGGATGCGCTCTGGTGACACAAGGTGCAGAGTATTTCATTAAAACACTTCAACTAAAGCAGCAGAACTCAGTAGTGTGGACATAGCCTGAGAGTGAGAGAAGCCCTCGCTGCTGTTGACACACAGGATGCTCAGGCACTGGAACTAAGGAACCAGAAGTTCCTCCGTAGCTGACAGGATTCAAACCTGTGCAGGGAGACCCCCAATGGATTTCTAGTCTATCGCTGTAACCACGCGGCCACAACTACTGGCTTAGTACGAGGGTCTCATGACACTAGTTCTGTTCTCACTGAGTGATCGTTTCCAATTGTTTCCTCAGACCAGCTTCCACCACACACTCACTGCTGGGCCATTGTGTAAGTGTGTTCGGGGCTGAACTGCAAGTCGATACTTTATCTAGAACAGCTGAGCTGTGTTCTTAGTTGTAATTGATCACAGAGTATTCCTATTCCCTGATTGCATGAGCAGGTTTCCAGGACAAATACTAGTGAAGTGCTCGTTTACTGTTCATTGGACTGGGGCCTGTAGATTTAAAATTAGCTTTTCACAAGCAGTCCTTCTTGCTAGTATCATTCAGTTGTATGAACATCCATAGAAAGTGACCACAAAAGGGGAACTAGTATAAAGCAAATAGATAGTTGAAGTCAAATTAATATTTTGGGAGGGTAATTCAATTCAATTAAAATATTGATATCACATTTTATTTATTTGTCTGTCAGTTTTACATAAATTACCCATCTCTGGTTTGGTGTTTATTTTCCCTTTAAATCATGCTTGGAGAAGATCCCCAAAGGGCAGAAGAAAACACAGTGGTTCAGTGTCGAACCATATAGAATCATGCAGCATCAATACATTATTAAAGGGACACTTTAAAAAAAATCAAACTACTGTCTGCAAATGTTTTCGCCATGATGGTTATAATGAAATCACAGTCATTTAAAGGGATTGGCGATTAGATGTGTTTCCAGTGTGCTGATTTTGTGCATCTGACAACACCCTGATAGTCAGTTAGGCCCTGGTCTTGCAATCAATTGGGCCAGGGAGTAGTAACTATGCAGGTGAGAAGCACTACTGACTTCAATAAGACTATTCATAAAGTACCCTGTCATGTTGCAGGATTGGGTCCTTAGTTACTTTCCCTTTTGGTGTCTGTAGACCTTTCACTGGGTAACAAGGGACATTCAACATTGAAGCAGGAAAATGTGACTGCAAATCCACAAAAGTTGCCCAGGGTGGAATCAGAGGCAGTCATAAGTTCCGGAAATCACTTGTAAGCACTTTTTAGAAATGGGCTAGATTTCAAGTGGACAGTGCTTTATATGGTGTATTGAGCCATGAGTTTGTAAAAGCAACACTAAAAGGTGTCCCTTGTGCTAAAGACCAATGTCTGGCCTCTGGACTCAAAGGTTGGTTGGTTTGTCAGTCAAGGAGATAACTTGTTTTTACTATATCAGCCAACTCTAGCATAAGAAAACAGAGGGAGGTTTCAGACACTGGTCCTGGGAGAGGGGGGCAGCAGTTCCCTTCCTTCCAGGAGAAATGGATTAGTAGGGCGCTGCTCCCTAGGAGAGTATTCACTGACACCAGCTGGTCTCCAGAGTCTCCCATCCTGAGTCCGAGGGGGAAAGAGGCGTGGCGGAATGGGACTGTTCTTAATGTTTCTATGCCTCAGTTTCCCTGAGGCATGTGCTAAGTCTCTAAGGACTCCACGGCAGGGAGGGAGCCACCAGGGACAGGGCTCAGCAGGGCTGTGACCCCAGGCCCAGCCAGTGAGGTGCAGAAGGATCCCTCCTTGGAGAAGCTGAGGGAACTTGCTGGCCACAGCGCTGCAAACCCCCTTGGGGAAGGCTGCAGAGACAGATCCCTGTGGGAGAAGGGATTCCTGTGCCAGGAATGGGCTTCCCCAGGGGAAGTAGAACTACGGGGAATCAGGAGGCAGCGAGTGGGACCAGCCACCCAGAGGCGGTGGCTCTGTCCTCCACCGGGGCAGACACCGTGGCAGACGCACTGCTGACCATCTTCAGCAGAGTGGGGGTCCCCAGTGCGGTCCTTACAGACCAGGGGTCCAATGGCATGTCAGCCCTGTTCAGGGGAGTGTGGGAGAAGTGTGGGGTCTGGCCCACCTGGGCCTCTGCATATCACCCTCAGTCCAACGGGCTGGTGGAGAGATTTCATGGGACCGTGAGGCTGATGCTAAGGACTTTTATAAATCAGCATCCACAGGACTGGGACGAGTACCTGCCCCACCGGTGGCACAGGGAAGTGCCCCAGGAATCCCCAGGGGGCTTCCCTTTTGAGCTGCTGTATTGGAGGAAATTAAGGGGCCCCCTACAACCAGGAAGGGATGATTGGGAGGAGAAGGGGGAAAACCCCCTGGTGGATCTCTTCCCTGAGATGGGAGCCCATCCTCCCATCAGGTGCTCCCCATTCAGAGTAACTGGGAAAACAGCCCAGAACCTGGAGAGAGAGGTCAAGGACATGCTGGCTTTAGAGGCGATCCAGTCATTCAACAGCCCAGAGCTGGCCAAGGTGGAGGTGATCAGAGATTGGCCCGTTCCCCAGACCAAAAAACAGGTCCAGGCCTTTATCGGGATGGCGGGGTGCTACCAGAGGTTTGTACCCCCCATTAGCTCCCTGACTGGCCCCATCACTAAGCTATGTAAGAAGGGGAAGCCAGAAGATGCGGTCTGGACCGAGCAGTGCCCGAGGGCTCTCTGTGCGCTGAAGGAGGCTCTAATCCAGGGCCCGATAAATCGAGTAAACCCAGACATGGCCAAGCCCTGTACAGTGTTCAGACACAGGGCTGGGCGCGGTGCTGATGCAGGCTAAAGCTAAGGAGGAGAGACACCCCATCGGGTATCTGAGCAGGGAGCTGCTGCCCGGAAGCAGAACGGTCCAGCCACAGAGAAAAAATGCCTGGCCATGGTCCAGGCCCTTAAGAAGCAGCAGCCGAATCTATTTGGGTGGAGCTTTGCGGTGGTATATTCATCACTCTGCCCCGACGTGGCTGCATCCAGAAAAAGGGGCTGATGGCGAGCGGCTGGTGACAGAGACACATGGTCAGAGGGGGGCCAAGATCAAGAGGGAGGCTCTTAACCAAGAGAGCCCAAATTACAGCCCTCCAGAGTAGAGCGCTGGGAGAAGACCCGATCTCAGCTTGAACCCCAGGGGTTTGGGGATGGAAAAAGGGCACGGGCCGCATAACCCATCCCACATGCAGCCTGCGGGTGCCATCAAGCGCACCCGACCTAAAGGAGAATGTGAAACTGGAAGGGCTTGGTGTAACCCCCACCAAGGAATGGGGGAGACGTGGGGTGTCCATGGGAACTTTGGTGGGGTCGAACTTCCCCAGGTCACTGGCTAAAGTGACCCTGCTCAGTTCGGTCTTGAAGGGGGGAGAGGTGTGACGGAATGGGACTGTTCTTAATGTTTCTATGCCTGTTTCCCCGATGCATGTGCTAAGTCTCTAGGTGGTGGGCTAAAGGTGTGTAATTGCAGAGCCCTAGAGGGCCAGTGATGACAGAGAATGGCTGACACTCTGTCTCCTGGCAACTGATGGTCTGGGCCCCTTCTCTGCAAAGGTGCGAGCTGAAGGGGTTGGAACAAAGGGATCAGGTGACCTTCTGGCCCGGGAAGGAGATGAGGGGAGAGGAGGGGCTGAACAGTTTCAGTTTGGAGCCGGCTGGGGAAGAGGGGGGAAGGGCAGACAGAGTCTGGCCTCCCTGCCCCCGTTTGGAGCTGTGGGGTAAAACGCAGGGAGCCCCAGGCTGGGGTCTAAGCTCCCTGCCCCCCGGAAGGGCCCGACTGAGGGATCCTGGTTGTACTGACAAGCTCTGGTTGGACTGTGTTCCTGGCATCTCTAATAAACCTTCTGTTCTACTGGCTGGCTGAGACTCCCAGTGACTCCGGGGAAGAGGGGTGCAGGGCCTGGACTCTCCCACACTCCGTGACAGGCTCACATCATATAAAGGCCAGTGTCCCTTAACACTCCCCCAGCAGATCTGCCCCAGCACCAGGAAGCTGGCAGGAGGTTTCTGTTTACAGCAGATCAGAGCCGAATAAACACCTCTCTCCCCTTAAGGAGAGTGTTCTGGGTCCTGAGGAGACTTCCTTCTTGGGTCGCACTTACCCCGCAGTGCGGAGCGGGCTTTTCTTCACACGCAGAAGACACAAGGCCAGCGCCTCTTCTAAGCAAAAACTCCCATGTAACTGTGCAAAGAATCAAATCCACGCGAGACAGGCTCCCCTGTTACACCGGTCGCTTAGTCACACTCATCACCTTGCGTCTCTCCCACCCGATTGCAGCCAAGGGAACAGACTGAGCCCTGGTTGGAGCAGGGATGAACTTGACTCCATGGAGCTAAACTTTCCCGCAGTGTCCTCTAGCTTCTCTCAAAGGGACTTGGCACCCTCAGATCTTAGGAGGCGTTTAACGGGAGAGAATCCCCTTGGCTGTCTCAAGATCAGGGGAGTTTTCCCAGTCGCCGCCCCCTGGTACCGCCAAGCGTCCGTCTGATCCCTGAGAGCTCCCTGCCCTCTGGCCGAGAACAGCTGCAGCTGTGGACTAGGAAGAGGCAAACCTGCAGGGAAATTCATCTCCAAGGCTGGGTGACCCTCAACGATCTTTTCATCAACGATCTGGAGGATGGTGTGGACTGCATCCTTAGCAAGTTTGCAGATGGCACTAAACTGGGAGGAGTAGTTGATACGCTGGAGGGTAGGGACAGGATACAGAGGGACCTAGACAAATTAGAGGATTGGGCCAAAAGAAATCTGATGAGGTTCAACAAGGACAAGTGCAGAGTCTTGCACTTAGGACGGAAGAATCCCATGCACTGCTACACACTAGGGACCGAATGGCTGGGCAGCAGTTCTGCAGAAAAGGACCTAGGGGTTACAGTGGACGAAAAGCTGAATATGAGTCAACAGTGTGCCCTTGTTGCCAAGAAGGCTAATGGCATTTTGGGCTGTATAAGTAGGGGCATTTCCAGCAGATCGAGGGACGTGATTATTCCCCTCTATTCGGCACTGGTGAGGCCTCATTTGGAGTACTGTGTCCAGTTTTGGGCCCCACACTACAAGAAGGATGTGGATAAATTGGAAAGAGTCCAACGGAGGGCAACAAAAATGATTAGGGGGCTGGAGCACATGACTTATGAGGAGAGGCTGAGGGAACTGAGATTGTTTAGCCTGCAGAAGAGAAGAGTGAGGGGGGATTTGATAGCTGCTTTCAACTACCTGAAAGGAGGTTCCAAAGAGGATGGATCTAGACTGTTCTCAGTGGTAGAGGATGACAGAACAAGGAGTAATGGTCTCAAGTTGCAGAGGGGGAGGTTTAGGTTGGATATTAGGAAAAACGTTTTCACTAGTAGGGTGGTGAAGCACTGGAATGGGTTACCTAGGGAGGTGGTGGAATCTCCTTCCTTAGAGGTTTTTAAGGTCAAGCTTGACAAAGCCCTGGCTGGGATGATCTAGTTGGGGTTGGTCCTGCTTTGAGCAGGGGGTTGGACTAGATGATCTCCTGAGGTCCCTTCCAACCCTGAGATTCTATGATTCAAACTTGATATCATCTTCCAGCTGGAACGAGGGGAAGAGCCGATGTCCCCAGATCTCCAGGGCTCAGAGGAAAGAGAGATCCTGAGGAGCATCTGCACAGGTGAGGGGTCTAAACATTACTAATGTGTCCAAATACTTAATAAATGTTATGTTAACTGTTTTCTTAATTGAGGTCAATGAAGTAATTAATTTTAAGTGATTAATTAACATACCTTTAATAAAGGTAGACTTGTCCTTAAGTATCAACCATGCTAATTGCTTAAGTTCCTCAATACGTTAGTTTGAAAAGCACTTAAATATGTAGAAATAATGTTCAAAGTACTAGTGATACTGAAGCAATTCTAGTTGAAGGCGGATTGCTGAACTCCATTCTCACCAAAAACCTTTACGCTTAATGTACGTATATTTGGGTGTGAGCTTTAGCTTGTTATTTGATGTCTTTCAATCAGTTCTGCATACTACCTGTATTCAAGAACTCAATTTAACAGCAGATGTTTATTTCACACAACAGCTATTCATACTTACAATCAATTCTCTACTTACAGTAAACATACATAATGTAGGAAACACTGCAACTCTTTTGGAGTCTTAACTCTACCACCAACCTCTTCGGTTTAAAATGTTTAACTCCTCCAAGTTTAATAATTTTAGATGGTGAAGAACACTTAAGAGTTTAGGAAATACCCATCTCTAAATCTCAACTTGTTACAAAAACCAAAACCTACAGAAGGCACAAATAAATCATCTCACATGGACACAGAGTTTACAATAGTTAAGGTTTTCTTAAGTTAAATTATCTCTCAGAGACAACAAGAAGTTCTATATATAGAATCTGATCCAGTTACTTCACTGGGCTCTGGAGTAGAGCCTTGTGTGTTATAATAACTCATTTGCATAAGTTTACACCTGAGCACAGACCCTCTTGCTATTGTGATAAGTTGAGACTTTATCATATATCACATAGCTCTCAATTATGAACCTAACTAGCCTTAGGAAACAGTTTTAATCTGCATATGAATTTGCTAGTCTCCCCTTTTTTGAAGACAGGCAGTCATTTGGAATCACAGACTGTCAAAAGTCTAATACAGATACTGTATTTGTTGTAAAGCTCTAAATACGGTCATTTTGCAGGGCTGTTACTACTAAAGGAAACATTCAAAAAAGTAGCTATTAAGCATCCCTGAAATTCTGGTCCAAACTTGTTAAATTTTTATTTGTGTGGCAATCTCTCCCCTCCCACCCCAAGTTTTTTCATTTCTGGACTTCAACATTAAGGCAAGTTTTCCTGGGTAAGAGCTTAACTCATGAACACATGTCAAGTTGAGAGCTTAAAATAGGATTTCACCACGGAACTATTTATCACTTCTAATTTTTACAATTTAACTGCTGTCAAACTGGATTATCTCAATTAATTTCATTCAGATTCCATTCTATTCATTTGCAAAGCTGAGGTAGTGAACCTACTACTATAGGAGGGGCAAGGTTGTTCCAGCTCTTGAAATTGACTTCCAAGCGTGCAATTTCATTTCTGGTAACCATCTGCTTCTCCTAGCTACAAGACTGCATACTGTCTTAGTCAAAAGTCCACTTGTTTATTTGCAACAAAGCAAACCAATGCAATGCAAACAAACCCAACTGAGTAATACAGACAACTGCTGTTCTGGGAATCCTGAGGATTCTTGTACAAATTATTTGTCATCATCAAATAGCATTAATTTTTCCCTACTTGCTTTATTTTAAATAGCACTTTTTTTACGTTAACCCCTTTTCATAAATGTTTTTAAAAGTGTGCTCTACTCTTAAAAGCAATGATGTAACCACAAAGCATTGTAAAATGTGCCCTTTATCTTTTATGTTCTGCACACCATGTTATGCTGTATTCTCCTAAAATCTTAAACTTATATACCTTAGCTACATTAACTCCATTTGCTTTCCCCATACACTTAGAATTTATATCTGAAATGAGACCTAACCTTGTATTTCCCAATCCCCAGTGAAAACTTTCCTGGCATCATCTTATTTCTAGTTGAAAATTCTCTCTTTTTAAGTTAGAGAATTCGTTTTTGATCTCATGTGAAGTAAAGGACTATAACTAATTCTGTACGTAGACTATAATAGTACTTTTTGGAAATGAACTGTAGTGTAAAAAATGGTTCTCAAAAATCAGGTACAAGACAAAAGTTTCCATATAGTCACTGTTATTCCTCTCAAACTCCTTCACTAAGAATTCTAACTTTTTCAATGCAACTTCTTTAAAAAAAAAAAAATTACCACTAATTATGCATTACAGGAAGACTCATTAAAACAAAGATATTCGTTTTAGTGTAGAAAAGTAAAATATACCTTTGAAAAAAACAGATTTAAGCAAATCCATTTTTTATAGTAAAAATTACTTTTAAGAATTGAAGTTACCTTAGCTAAACTTTAGCTTGGAGACTAATTCACTCGTTTTTTGTCTAAAATGTGTATATATAAAAACCCATGTGCTTAACAAAGATTATACTTGATCGTAGTCTCACGTAAACTTTCAACCTGAAAGTGATCAACTAATGAACAGAACTGTATGAATCAAGTTAAGGTATCAGTGGTTACTACACATACCACTCCTTCCGGGATACTACTGAGCCATCTACATATGACACAAAGTCTTCTTCATTGTCATCGTAACATTCACCACCCATGACTTCATTCCCAGTGTGCCTCCTTCATAATAATCCATTGGTTTTTCATACCGTTCTTGGTATCTGTTAATATTGTCTAAATAGTTCCATTCTGGTTTGTCTGGGTCTTCTAAATAATCTTTTGATATTAGACTGTTCACTGGATGTTTTATTTCTTTTTCTATACTGTCAGGGTAAGAGTCCACATCATCTGATTGGAGAACATCTATTTGAGACTCTTTTTGCATATCTGATGGTGGAATGTAGTTCTTAGCAAAGTACTGACCACGGAACATCCATCTTCTCCTATAGCAGATAATTCCAACCAAAACACTTACAAGTATCAGAAAGAGAGCCCCATCCACTGCACTAGCGATGATGGTTCTCCAATTGTCTTCCTGCATTTCTGGCAAGGTTGATGTTGGAAAATGCATTAGTTTTGGTTCTGTTGCTAAACCTGTGATGCCATCAGTTGAAGGATGCCATGGAACCATGCGTGGTCGTGTAGTAGGAGGAGCAGAATCTAATGGAAAGAGGAATGGGCTAGACAAGACACAGAAGGAGGCAAAGAATGTCAATGGAAGCTAAATCAGTAGAGGGTTTATAAGAAAGCCAAGTTGATGAATATATAAATAAGTTCTCTACTAACAGACAATAGTTTTTCATTCTTAAATTTCTAAGAAGTTTGAGCAATTATAAAGTACTTTTGCAATACAGATTATAGTTTTTCAACTAATTCTGAATTGGCTTCTGTGTATTCATTTTGGGCTATACGATAAGCAGAGTGGGGAACTGCTTTTGTAGCACAAAAGCAATCACTGTCATATTTTAAAATAACCATTAATTCTCCTGAAAGAACGGACATTCAGTTTATGTCGATTTTATAATTTTCTATTTCCAACCAGTTTTATCTCCTCCATGGAGGATATTATCTACCGCAAAACACGAAAACCAAAATAAAACCAACCACTAACCAATTCCTCAGCCAAAGGTAAGAAATATTGGTTGAAAAATTAATACTGGCGAAGGACAAACAGTATCTTCACTTTTAACTTAAAGTTTTATTAAATTTTGAAATTGTTCAGTGCATTGAAACAAACTCAAAGAATGAAAAACTATACACTGTGGGTTAAGTTAGCAGAAAGTAATTTTCATTATTCTCCCCAAAACGTTGACTGTGTTAATAGAACCTCAACAGCCTAAGTGGTGAACGGTGAAAGAACTCAACATTAAATTATGTTATGCAGTTCTTTGGTTATGAATTTTCTTTTAAGAGAATGATCTCAGCAGTGTAACAATGCAACTTTATATTTTAAACCACTGTTTGAGAAAAATATTCTACAGAAACCAGCTGAAGTCACTAAAAATAGTTTCCTGCAGTATGTAATAACTAGAAGCGACAAAGAGTCCTGTGGCACTTTATAGACTAACAGACGTATTGGAGCATAAGCTTATGCTCCAATACGTCTGTTAGTCTATAAAGTGCCACAGGACTCTCTGTCGCTTCTACAGATCCAGACTTACACGGATACCCCTCTGATACTATGTAATAACTAGTATATTTCCAGAATGTAGATTGGTTTAACTTGTTTTTAAGCAATTTTTTTTAACATTTCCAAGTTCCCTGTCTCCTTCCTAATGGCACACATTCTGAGTTTTATCTTGCTCTCAAGGGCATGCACTGAAGCATCACTTATAAAATCTGCTGCTGGGGTTGTACGAGACATTTTTCTTTTGATTTTCTAAGTCAACTGGCGATGTACATGCTTCTATGTGTAAAAATCACCTGGAATCATATAAGACTGCCTAATATCTGCAAGTGGTTTAAAATGAAGAGACTTCATGATCTCTTAAATTGCAAAATCACAAACAATATATGGAGTATGATTTCTTAAGCACTGTATGAATTAGTAGCTTATCACCAGTTGCAAGCTTAACGTACGGAGCCAAACATGCAGCTAAAATCTCTCATTTGTCAACTGATCTCAAATTAGGTAGCATGGATGTTGCCAATAATGCTGCTTTCACCAAAGAGGGAGGGGAACACTTTCTCTTAGGAGGTGGTAGAGTTTACTTCCGTATCTTTATTACCATCTCTTAGGGCTAGTATATCGTCTCAGGCAGTACCGTGGTACTTTTAAGTACTATGATTTACAGACAGCATGCATGATGGAACGATATTAGCCCCTGGAAATAGTAGCAGTACTAGTAGGGTAATGGTTTATTTCCATTTATCCTTCCCAGTTTTATATTATCTTTAATCAAAGACTGAGTTTAGGTAACCTGTTATAGAACATGGCTAAAAAACCTCATTCAACTAGACACCTAATCCAATTTCTGACACAGTATTTTAAACAGAGCATGCTTAGGAAGTGAAGGGAGAAACAACTCACCTAAAATGTAGATAGTCTTTTGATCACTTCTTTGTCCAAGGGAATTGGTCACCTTACAGCTGTAAGTTCCAGTATAATTGTAAGTCAATGGACTGTTGAAATGCAGAGTATTATTTGAAGACATTAAACCTTTAGGTCATTGCCCATCCAACCTGAAATAGACAATATTTGGAGGAAGTTTAAGCATTCTCAGAATTTACACAATAAAATTTAAATGCAAAATGTATTATCTGAAAAAGTTTCACTATAATTATTTTATGTTTAAAATAGCTTGCTCTGTGGAATGCAATTATTTTGTTACATTAAAGTCCTTTCGGTTGAATGGGCTCTTGAGGAAAAGGGAGGAAAGGAGCAGAAATCCCTTTCGATAGACCTTAAACTACTGAAGTAAGAGGAGGAAGCCAATGTAGTGTAATCCTCCTCTATCTGTCATAAGAACAGCCAGACTGGGTCAGACCAAAGTTCCATCTAGCCCAGTGTCCTGTCTTCTGACAGTGACCAATGCCAGGTGCCCCAGAGGGAATGAACAGACCAGGGAATCATCAAGTGGTCCAGCCCGTCGCCCATTCCCAGCTTCTGGCAAACAGAGGCTAGGGACACCATCCCTGCCCATCCTGGCTAATAGCCATTGATGGGCCTGTCCTCCATGACTGTGCGTTATCTGTGTAAACGTAAACCATAAGACCCTGTAGGAATACCACTGGATTATGGCTCAAGTTGTTGACAGGCTGAGTGAGCATGGCTGGGAGACAGTGGCTCTATGCGGCATTGTACCTCGGCAACCCCGCAGGAAAATTTCCATGAAAGCTAACCCCAGACCAAGTCCTCACCTTCTCCATGAAAAAGGGTGAGGTGCAGGGGTGGGAGAGGAAGTGATGGTGGCTTGTCTCCTCAGGGAGCCAGACTGTCAAAGCAGAGTAAGTTCTTGAGAAGGCCGGAGACACTGGCCCCTCCAGAGGACACCCCAACCTTTTGCAAATGGCTGGGATTTCTCTATGGAAGCTGGGATATCTATGCAGCCAGAAGAAAAACAGACTCCTCTAGGGATCTACCCAACCACCTACCCAGCAGGATGAAGCTACAAAAATTCACTGACTGTCAATTCACATTGACTTTTTTTACATCAGCGGTCAGGCCCAGAGCCTGAAATCCTGACACAGGCAAAACCTCCAGTGAAGTCAGCTCTACTCTTTCTACTCTTATTTTCCTGGGCCCAAAACAGACTTTGTTTGTCTTTCAGGATACGGTTTTGTAGGCTGTTATTCTGCTATGTGGATAATATCCTTGATTCCCTTTATTAAACCGAGAAAGTCAAGTGCTGAAATGCGACTACGGTACATAGAATTACTCTGACAATATTGTTCCCCCTCACACTGAATATTATTAATTCCTAATTTGGGACATTTTCCCCTGTGCAGAAGGCCAAGACAAGGTCTGTGAATCACTGAAGCACTCGAAATAGGACCTCGGTGGGACTCAAGTGGTTCAGATGCCTTTTATGGGCCCCCTGAATTTCACCCAATATACATAGGTTAAGTTCCATAGTAGATATTTATCTAATCAGGTCCATAATCTCTCTTTTAAAAACTCCCCAGCCGCTTATCTAGGTGGTAAACGAGGGAGCTGTCTATCTGGAGTTTTAAAAATGCTTTTGATGGGAACTTCTTTTTCCTGTAAAAACAAAGAAAATTCAAACCACAAAAGCTTTAGGGTTCTGATTTAAGAGCACAAAACAGAATTGCTGAAGATCCATTCTGATACCCCATGCTTATTCAGTGCATGGAGGAGGGCTTCTGTCTAAACTGTTTTTTCAATTGGAAATTGGGTTTTTCATAGAAGTACAGGATTAGTTCTTTGACAAAACAATTTCTTGTGTGAAAAGCATCTGCTTTCTGGAGAAAATTTTGAATTTTTGTCAAAGAACTGAAAACCTCAAAACCAAAACCTTTTGTTTTTTAGCCTTTTTTTTATGAAAAGTCAAAATTTCCAGCAGAACCCCCTCAGCCAGCATTTTCCAACCAGCTCTGATTCAAAGAGCCTGAACAATATGTACTATATACTACATAATAATCCCTTCCATATGCTGTGTGCTGCAGAAGCTAGGCACAACAGAACAAGTTGGGGGAAAGCACAGGTTATTTGCCTTAGCTACACATTTCCTTGCTTTGGTGACTTTAAATTAGACTCTGTGTGTTATGCTACCCCCAACTCTGTGAAAGTCTCTCAATGCCTGCCCATGAATCATTGGAAGTATTATTTACTTCAAAAGCGCCTTTGAAAAAAATCAAGAGGTTTGCCACAACATTTCTGGTGCAAAGAACTTAATGAGAATGTTTGTAACTCATGGGGGTAGGGCAGGTTTCACCTCTGTAAATAATGCCTGGGAAGGTGGGCAGCGAGTTTATTTTGGTTGGTCAATAAACGATTGAGGACGGACATTTCAAATCAGGCCCTCTGCTACCCTACATCCCGTTATGGCACAGGATAGCACTGGGGCTGGAGCGGCTGTTCAAGCTAAGGGGCAGTGTCAGGCCAAGAGGATGTAACTTCTACCCCAAGATCCCGCCAGCGCGGAATGTTCTGCTGCCTAAACACTCCTCTGGTGTCCCTCTGAGTGAGTCTAAAGGTGTTTAGTGCCTGTTGTTTCCATTGACACGTATCTCCGTTTGTGGGGTTGTTTACTTACTGCTCTTTGCCAGGTCTGCTTCCTATGGTTGGGGTAGCTCTGCCTTTATTAAACGTTTGACTTGTAATTGTATGTTCTTTTTGTGTGTGTTGCGAGGCCTTAAATGGATGGAGACCTTAGAAAGTATTATTTAGTATGCCCTAGTCAGTGGCCCTAGTCAGCAGCCCGGATCCAGCAGCCCTAGTCAGTGGCCAGGATCCCATGGGGTTAGGGGCTGTATAAACACAGAACAACCCTTTGGATATCACATCTCCCTGACAGCCTTTCCCTCCTACTGCGCTGGCCTGGCCGGGCACTCGACATAAGCTGCAGCATGGACGCATAGCGACTATCATTGCATCGGTCCCTGGGGGGCTTGACCCTCTGATCCCACGTGGCCTTTCTGGGGTGAGGTTTCTAAGAAGTGGAGTAGCAGTTGAGCAGTGTTTACGGGAAGGAGGGAGAGCCCGCACGCAGTGGGGGAGCAGTTATGTATTATTGGGGGAGCCTGCGGTTAAATGAAAAGCACAAAGCGAAGTAGCCCCCAGCCTTTGAAGACGTGGAGCTGAGCTTTCTTGTTCAGCCCACCTACAATGAAAACGGAGACGTGTTTGAAAAATTAACTCACTCCTGCCTGTCCTCAAAGGGACCTGCAAGGACTGCACAGAGGGCTCTTTACAGTTGGGGAAACTGAGGCACAGAGCGGAAAATGACTTGGCCAGAACTATTTACAGACGGCTGGGAAGTGGTCGGCCACTCCACACAGCGGTGAGACATTAACAGAGCATTCTAAGACGGGAGTGCAGTCGGGGCGGGGGGACGGGACCTCAACTGGAAACCAGATCAGCAGCTATGGAAGCCAGGCATAGGCTCTGAACCCTCATGAGTCATAAATAAATACATTATCCTACAGGTTAGGACATTTTCCTTAAACAAACAAACAAACAAAATATAATACAAACCCCTGAAAATAAGTTAAAAACACAACAGTAAAAACGTTCCCATTGTAAACTACACTCCTCTGTACACCAAGCTTCGCTCCTGTATAATTCTGTACACATTTACAGCTCTAGTGGGTTGCATTGTTTGTGCATCTGTGAGGACTCCCCGGCTTCTGAGGCTCAAAGCTAAGAGCGGAGGAAGGGAAGTTCCCGCTAGACGGCATACCTCGGAAACAACTAACCAAGGTGCACTGGTTTCACCCGTGGCTGCTTCTGACCTGTTCCTTAAGAAGGGGAATATAAAATAAACTCAGGTGAATCTTGGAGAAGCAGAGGTGTAGGAAGATTCAAGTATTTCCCCCAGCGCAGCCCAGATCGCAACTGAAGGCACTCAGAACACGGTGACACAATGAAGACGACAGCTGTTCAAATCAGGACCTTCCCTCCCCCTCCACAGCCAGCTTCCCCAAGCGAAACTTTCTTGCTAATTCTCTGGTCCTCGCTCAGTTTATATTCCAGGACTCAGCAGGTCAAGGACACTCATGGATGTGCCCATACGACATCAAAAGAGGGCTACTGGCAAGACAGCAAGTAAGGCAGGACCTAATGAGTTCAAGACCCAGTCCCGCTGGGATGGATGGTAACCTCCAGCCTCTCAGAAGAGTCTCCGGGTAGCTGAGCTCTGGAATGAGATATGAATGTTCCTATGCAACAGACAGGCAGTCACTGGTGAGAGTTTTCTCTTTTACACCCAATGGATAGAGGAGCTCCTGACTCCTGAATTAGGCTGTGCAGGTGGATCTCTGCCATTTTCTGGGGCAAGAGGACATCTTGCATCCATGAATGATTGAGAAGGTCTTCAAGGGATGGCCTGTCGGAGGGCCTCAAGGCCAGACACCATTGAATGAGGTGCTGGCACTCTGGGGAGAGAAAACAAGCAGCCAGTGAGAATGTGCTGCTGAGTAATGTTGGTGAAGTCTACAAGCCTCCCTCTTCTACCACCTGCAAGTCTGTTTGGGGATCTGCCTTTCTTGCTTCACAGGACAGATGACCATGGCTGTGGCTAGGCCCTGGTCTACACGAGGGGAGGCGGTGGGGAATCGATCGAGGATACGCAACTTCAGCTACGAGAATAGCATAGCTGAAGTCGACGTAGTTAGATCGACTCACCGCGGCGTCTTCACGGCGGGGAGTCGGCTGCTGCCGTCCCCCTTCGACTCCACCTGCGCCTCTCGCGGCAGTGGAGTACAAGAGTCGACGGGAGAGCGCTCGGGGGTTGAGACCCCCGGCAGATTGATCTCACAGCGTCCATCCCCGCCGGAGTGTAGACCTGCCCTAGGTGTGGTTACTGAGTTACTCCCCCCACCCTAGGACGTGGGTGAACCAGTTCCCATCTTCGGAAGGAGACTCCAAAAATACACAAGGGAGCAAATTTGCAGTGCAAGTCCGTGAGCAAGCCATCCTCCCCTGCCATTCATACGCAGGCTAATAGCAAAAATCCACTTTCCCTTCCCCAGTGAGATGATTGAACCGGAGAGCTACGCGGTTCAATCTCTTTTGTCATTTCCCTTCAGCAGCCAGCTGCAGTAGCCACACTAAAGACCCCAGCAAGTGGCAGGAGAGTCCAGTGCTGACGTGAACTACAACAGTGAGCTCTGAGGCAGCTGTCTAAGGCAGAGAAGACAGCGGGGTCCCCAGCATTTCCCTGGGATTTAATAGCATCAAACATCTCACTGAGTTTAAGACAAGAAGGGACCACTAGATCACAGACTCATGCCTTACACATCTCATTGGTTGCATGAAGTGATGGTAAATGCACCTCTATGGCATCATATGGCTCTGTCAGTGTGGCGTTCAGGCTAAGCAGTTGTTTGCCCAACTCTAACACTAAAAGGAGAGTGCTCACCTGGAGAGACCCTCTGCCGGAAGGAGACCTGGCCCTTAATAATCTCCTCGTCATGTTCAAAGGGGATATCCCCGCAGACCATGTCATACAGCAGGATCCCCAAAGACCAGACTGCAGCTGACCTGCCGTGATAACGGCGATAGCAGATCCATTCCGGGGGCTGTACACTCTGGTCCCTGTAGAGAAGATTAGAGGAGCATGGTTAGCAGAAATATTTCCTCTTTTACCCTAAGCAGAGCATCCAGTTATTCATTTTTTTCCGGTGTTATCAGGGTGACCAAGAGACCAAGTCAGGTACGTCAGCCCCAAATTCAGGTTGCAATATCTTAATATTGTTCAACTATCAGCCCAGTTTGATTGGGATTTAAATTCTTAGCAGTTTTAGCAATTGCAGAGTTGCACGAGGGCATCGACTACAAATGAAGCAGAACCAAATGGAGTGCAAACAAACATGTTTTCCAGCTGCAATATAAGCCATAATAAGAAACAGGTTTCTTAAGGCTACTGTTATCCTGACTTTATCTCTGTCAATGTAACCATTTCTGTCATAACCATACAGCTAAGGGTAGCCTAGAATGCCTCCTTACCTGTAAGGGGTTAAGGAGCTCGAATAACCTGGTTAGCACCTAGGGGAAAGGACCAATGGGGAAAGAAAATACTTTCAAATCTGGGAGAACGCGGGGGTGGGGGTTGTTTGGGCTCTTTGTTTGTGTATCCTCTCGGAGCCAGGCAGAAAAACATCTCTTAAGAACCTGCCTAAAAAGAATTACAAATATAGTAAGTAAAAGCCAGGGAAGGCGTTCGATTATTTTTTGTTTTAGCTTGTGAATGTTCCCTTTGCTAGAGGGGGGTTTATTCCTGTTTTTTCCAACTTTGAACTAAGCCCACAGGAAGTTCCTCTGTTACCCTGTAAGATTATCTTCCATCCTGATTTTACAGAGGCGATTCTTTTACCTTTTCTTTAAATAAAATTATTCTTTTAAGAACCTGATTGATTTCATTATCCTAAGATCCAGGGGTTTTGATCTGTGCTCACTTTGTAACCAGTTGGGTAGGATATTATTCTCAAGCCTCCCCAGGGAAGGGGGTGTAGGGCTTGGGGGGATATTTTGGAGGAGATAGGACTCCAAGTGGCCCTTCCTGAATGTTTGTTTAAATCACTTGGTGGTGGCAGCATACTGTCCAAGGACAAAAGGGATTTGTGCCTTGGGGAATTTTTCACCTAAGCTGGTAGAAATAAGCTTAGGGGGTCGTTCATGCGGCTCCCCACATCTGTACCCCAGAGTTCAGAGTGGGGAGGGAACCCTGACAATTTCTCCCGGAGGTAAAGAGAGAGGCAGCTTGCAGATGCTTCAGTCCATGGTGACCCAGTGCAGATGGAGCATTTGGGGAGGGGCTGAGGCCTTGTCTACTGCACAAGGACCCCAGACAACCTTACAGTCCTTTCTACATAGAAGGGTTTCCTTGCTTAACCCAAAGAGGGGCAGATACCTGAAGAGTTTATTCCCTTTTTGGCACTGACTGGTGTTGAGTCAGCCAGGTATAAAGCCAGCCTACTCCAAAGCTGTGGACAAAGGTTTGCTGTACAACATCAAGGGAGTGGTTTTAGTTTGTACAATTGTGCATGGGATAATGATGCTTGGAACTCAGATTCCACCCTGCTTTTGGCCTCTGCAGATGCTTACGCCCTTTGCCTTTGCTGTATTTGATCTCTTCCCTTATGGCAGGAAGAGGAGACTGAGGTCAGAGCTCCTAGTCTGGTTTCTGGCCACATGACTGTTGTTTACAAACTTTGGGTTGTAAAAAGAAACCTGATGTTCCACCATGGGGCACCACTAGCTTGGGAAATTCTGCAGAAGAGAGGGGTGGCTGGGAGGGGCAAACCCGTCCCTTGTCATCAACCGTTAAATTAAAAACAAAATATGCAGCAGCCATCCGGCAGGGCAGAAACAAACAAACCCTCGACAACAAACAGTGATTTTTTTAAAGTCAACAGCCCTATCCTGAATATGCCTTTCAAGTGGGTCAGAAAGAGTGCCTGCCGCTCTGTTTATTTGTCTCCCACGCAGATCCCTGCACCCCTGCTCCAAGGTCAAACACTCCTCCCTGGGTCTGTAGCTCCCTCCTCCCCAAAGACTCAGGTGCCTATAGGCAGCAGAGGAAAGGGAGCCAGCTGTAAGCAGATCTCCCACAGATCCTATTTCACAACATTCATCCCGTGACAAAACGCAACTTTCCAATGAAATGAATAATTTAGCGAGATGGCGGAGACAGCAGCTTCCCCTCTTGATCCCCTCCCCACACGCATGTCCACCTGTCCTCACGGAAAAAAATGTACAAGAGCCCTCTTCTTTATCGGGGGGGGGGGGGGGGGGACGGACACAACACACGTCCCCTCCTCTGCATTCTAGCTGCTAAATTAGGTTAGGAGCCAGCATCTGAGCAGCCATGGCTGCAGACAGGTTTAACTCAATCTTTCCCCATCTATGAGGTGAGGCAGATCCTGTTTGCACCACCCCTGGAGGGTGGAAAACCAGCCAGATCCCTGCTGAAATGCTACAGATGCGATGGTGTTAGGATAGAGATATTCAGGCCTGTCTGCAAAGGCCTGTACTTTAAGAAGTTAGGTGTATTCTTATCACTTAGCTAGTTATAGAGAGGTATAAAACAAGAATCAAAATCACAGTCTGCCTGTTTATAGGCTCTCTCTCACTGTGAGAGTCTAAGGCCGTGTTCTTAGGCTAAGATCTTTGGCTAAGCAGCAGAGTCAGCCATGAGCTGGGAAGCGAACGGTCACATCCAATCAGGCAATCTGGGGCTGTTGGAAAGGGGATCCGATCTATCCCCTCCAAAGAAAGGGAAGAGCCTAGAAGATTTAAAGGAAACTTAGTTTGATAGCATCCTGTCTGGCAAGAACTCACTTATCAAGAGCTGGGGTGTGAAATCCTCATTTCTGTGTTGTTCTATCACTGTAGTCCCCATTTCCCTATTGTTTGTCTGTATAATCTCTCTCTGTCTGGTTCAGCGATGGTTTCGGTCTGCTGTATAATTCATTTTGCGGGGTGTAAACTAATTCAGGTGGTGGGATATAATTGATTAGATAATAATCATGTTACAATAGGTTAGGATTGGTTAGTTACATTTCAGTAGAATGATTGGTTAAGGTATAGCTAAGCAGAACTCAAGTTTTACCATACAGTCTGCAGTCAATCAGGAAGGAAGAGGGGGTGGGGGGGGGAATGGGAACAGGGAATGGGGGTGGGGGAATTGGAATCATGTTTTGCTAGAGGAGGGAAAGGGAACAGGAACACAGGTAAGGCTCTGTGGGGTCAGAGCTGGGAAGGGGGACACTAAGGAAGGAAATTGGAATTGTTGCTTGCTGGAAGTTCACCCCAATAAACATTGAATTGTTTGCACCTTCGGACTCTCTGTTCATGCGCGAAGGACCAGGGAAGTAAGCGGGTGAAGGAATAAGCCCTCTAACAGATGGAACTAGAGAAAACCAAATCACTGGAACCAGAGCCCAACTTTCTCCTCTCATTGCTCACAGGGACTCCAGAGACTGATGCTTGTGAGTTCACACCCGGTTTCTGCCATGTGCCCCCCCCGCCCCCACCAGCCCCTGCATGACATGGGCATCTACCACCGGTTAACACCCAACGAAAGGGCAAACACATTTGTGAAATGCTTTTTGAATACAAGGTGGGGAGGAAAACCCCAAAAGTATCAACGCTGCAGATCACACAACAGTATATTTAACAAATGACAATGGCAGGGGGAGGAGGGAACAAAACATTCCCTGCCTGGGAAGTTACTGAACATTTACAGGCAGCGAACAACCCATTTCAAAGAGGAATTGCCCTGCCTTCCCTCCCTACGCAGATTAAATAGAAGGGGATGGAAACAGACACTCACCATCAAAATCAGTGTACACTGTGTCCTTGAGTAATGCCGCAGACCCAAAATCTATGAGTTTTAGCTCCCCGCTTTTCAGGTCAATGAGGATGTTCTCGCCCTTGATGTCCCGGTGCAATACCCCACAGCTATGACAGTGCCGAACCGCCTCCAGAACCTGGTGGAAAAAGCCGCGGGCGAGCTCCTCAGGGAGAGCACCCCGCTCCGTAATGAAGTCAAATAGGTCCTGCATAGGATCCGGTCGCTCCAAAACCAAGACGAAGCTGTCCGGACTCTCAAACCAGTCCAAGAGCCGAATGACCCCCTGGAAGCCTGAGCCGACTTTCTTCAGGAGCAGGATCTCCATGGGCACTCTGCTCCCGCCAGGCTGCAGAGAGGGAAAGGAGAGCTCCATCAGAGGCAGGCAAATCGACCCACAAAGTCAAGAGCTACCCACGACACCGGCTGCAACCTTCGCTACAGAGCCAAGACCATGCAATGCAGAGCCACAGCCGATATTCCTGCTCAAGGCACTTACCAGCTCGCCCCAGTCGGAAATCCGGTCCCGGGCCACGTGCTTCATGGCTACCTGCAACACAAACAGAACCAGACAGACCATCAAAATCCGGTCAGGCAAGCCCAGAAAGAGGGGAGGCAAACAAGGGACCAGCGAAGGGGATGCAAGATGGTGGCTATGCCAGGGCAAAGCAAAGGAGATGTAACTGGGTAAGGGATGGGTCTCTCACCAAAGGTGGAGCTCTATAGAGCAGCACGCCTGGGGAGCGGGCTGCAGGGGGTCCCTGTCCAGGCTCTACTCACCGGGGCGCTGTCCGACCGGCGGGTGCCCGAGTAGACAGAACCAAAGCCACCACTGCCCAGCAGTGGGCCCACCTGGTACAGGTTCTCCAATGGCTCCTCGTCCTTCCCTGCAGACAGAGAGGCAGAGACACCAGGATCAGACCCAGCTGTGTCCTCAAAAGACCAGGCCAACCCCCAAAACCGGGCCAGACCCAGATCCCTCCTCAGAACGACCCCCCCACCCCTCAAACCGGGCCAGACCCACCTCCCTCCTCAGAACGACCCCCCCACCCCCTGAAACCGGACCAGACCCACATCCCTCCTCAGAACGACCCCCCACCCCTCAAAACCGTGCCAGACGCAGATCCCTCCTCAGAACGACCCCCCACCCCTCAAAACCGTGCCAGACCCAGATCCCTCCTCAGAACGACCCCCCACCCCTCAAAACCGTGCCAGACCCACATCCCTGCTCAGAACGACCCCCCACCCCTCAAAACCGTGCCAGACCCAGATCCCTCCTCAGAACGACCCCCCACCCCTCGAAACCGTGCCAGACCCACATCCCTCCTCAGAACGACCCCCCACCCCTCAAAACCGTGCCAGACCCAGATCCCTCCTCAGAACGACCCCCCACCCCTCAAAACTGTGCCAGACCCACATCCCTCCTCAGAACAACCCCCCACCCCCTGAAACCGGACCAGACCCACTTCCCTCCTCAGAACGACCCCCCACCCCTCAAAACCGGGCCAGACCCACTTCCCTCCTCAGAACGACCCCCCAGCCCCCGAAACCGGACCAGACCCACTTCCCTCCTCAAAACGACCCCCACCCCCCGAAACCGGACCAGACCCACTTCCCTCCGCAAGCCAAACCGGACCAGACCCATATCCCTCCTCAGAATGACCCCTCATTCCGCAAAACCAGACCAGACCCACATCCCTTCCCATAGGCGGCGAGTTATATCGGCTCGTGGTGCCTGGGCTCCAGGAATATTCGGGGCAGGGGGCCCTGCTCCACCAATATTTGGAGCTGGGTCTCTCCCCCGGCCCCGCTTGGAGTGGGCCCCAGCCCCTACCTGCCGGTTCCCGCCCCCACGCGTCCCGCCCGCATTGAAAGCCTGCTGCCTATTAATTTCACTGGGTGACTGCTAGTTCTTGTGTTATGTGAAGGATTAAATAACATTTCCTTATTCACTTTCTTCACACCAGTCAAGATTGTGTACACCTCCTATCATAATCCCCTCTTAGTCGTCTCTTTTCTAAACTGAAAATTCCCGGTCATTTAAATCTCTCCTCCTGTTTCATACCCCTAATCATTTTAGTTGCCCATCGCTCTACCTTTTCCAATTCCAATATATCTTTTATGGGATGGGGTGACCAGATCTGCATACAGTATTCAAGGTGTGCACGTACCATGGATTTATATAGAGGCAATATGACATTTTCTGTCTTATTATCTATTCCTTTCTTAATGATTCCTAACATTCTGTTCGCTTTGTTGACTGCCACTGCACATTGAGTGGATGATTTCAGAGAACTATCCACAATGACTCCAACATCTCTTTCTTGAGTGTTAACAGCTAATTCAGACTCCATCATTTTGTATGTATAGTTGAGATTGTTTTCCAATGTGCATTACTTTGCATTTATCAACATTGAA
Organism: Chelydra serpentina; assembly: GCA_037349315.1. NCBI lineage: Eukaryota > Metazoa > Chordata > Testudines > Chelydridae > Chelydra > Chelydra serpentina. The sequence continues at coordinate 186,191 of JBAIAC010000097.1, forward strand.
TGTCATCTGCCATTTTGTTGCCCAGTCACCCAGTTTTGTGAGATCCTTTTGTAACTCTTCGCAGTCTGCCTGGGACTTAACTATCTTGAATAGTTTTGTATCATCTGCAGATTTTCCTACCTCACTCTTTACCCAATTTTCCAGATCATTTATGAATATGTTGAACATTAATGGTCCCAGTACCGACCCCTCAGGGATACCACTATTTATCTCTCTCCATTCTGAAAACTGATCATTTATTCCTACCCTTTGTTTCCCATCTTTTAACCAGTTACTAATCCATGAGAGGATTTCCCTCTTATCCCATGATGGCTTACTTTTCAAAAGTCAATTTAAATTAAATACATGAAAATGAAAAGACAAAAAACAATACAACAAGTTTTCCACTCAAAGGCCTCAAAAACTAACCAAGGTGAAGATCACATCAAGAACAGAGAATATATCAACATGTCATCTGAAGGTTCAAGTGGTATATCTACATTCGACCAGCCCGAAGCACAAATACAGCTACCTACTGAAGAAACAGTGTCTCCAAAACCTAAAGGCGTTTCCCGATGTTTGTCGGTCAAAGTGTTCCCATTTACTGAAGTTACAAAAGATGGCTACTGGTGCACTTCTTGCAAAAAAGCTTACGAAGAAGGAAAGCTTCCCAGTGCTATAACTGGTAAAAGTGGAGGAGCTTGGTTTGTCAGACCGATCAGCAAAGCCAATGCTGACAAACTACGTGAAAAGGCAGCAAAACCCCAGGCCTCTGGAGTGCATCAACATGCAGAAAGCCTTATAAGCCCACTTTCAGAGCCAATTTTAGAAGTACAGTAACGCCTCACTTCACATTATAGATATGTTCCTGAGAAATGCGACTTTAAGCGAAACGATGTTCAACTAATCCAATTTCCCCATAAGAATTAATGTAAATGAGTGGGTTAGGTTCCAGGGAAAAAATTTTCACCAGACAAAATACTATATTATAGACACACACACACACAATAAGTTTTAAACAAACAATTGAATACTGGTACACAGCGATGATGATAGTGAAGCTTGGTTGAGGTGGAGGAGTCAGAGGGTGAGATATTTCCCAGGGAATGTCTTACTGCTAAATGAACTAAGCAGTTGGCTGAGCCCTCAAGGGTTAACTCTCACACTCCACAAGCCCTGTTTGTTTCAGCGATAGAGATGCGCATTTCCAATTAGGGATCAAGAGTGGGGTCAGAAGTACACTGCCTTGTTAATTAGCTCAGCAAGCCCCGCAGCTGCAGCTTCTGCCTAAGGCAGCAGCTCCCTCCTGTGTCCCCCCTGCTCTATGGAAGATGGGGTAAGCCAGATGCAGAAGCAGGGGGACATGAGCCCCCCTCTTCTTCCCCTCCCCCTGCCCAGCAAGCAGGCAGGAGTCTCGGGGGCAGCACATGGCAGGGGGAAGGGGCAGCTGATAGCCTGCAAAGGACGTTAGACAGGAGCATTTCACAACGTTAAACGAGCCTGTTCCCTCATTGATCAGCACCTTAACAACGTTAACCGGGGCGACTAAGTGAGGAGTTACTGTGCTTAATGAGGCTGCTAGGAATGGGGGAGACAACACAGTTCATGAGAACAAACGTGGCTGTGGCATCCTGCTTTTATTTAACACCACACACCCCACAAACGAGGCCAAGGTTAAGCGCATTGTCACTTGTTCACCCTGAAGCTGAGCACTGGTGCCCAGCAAGGCCAGCCAATGCTCACCGCCTTTCCGCACGGAACTCAGCTGACGGGCTGGAAGCGAGCGGCGCAGCAGTGAAAGTCTCAACAGCTGAAGCCAGGGGAGGCCGCCGCAGGGGCCGCGTCGCATCGGGACGTTCATTACCCGAGCGGGGCAATATTCGAACAAGCAGCCGAGGCGGCCGCAGATGTCCTGCGCCACAGAAGGCTCCAGTAGCCAGCTGGAGTCGGGGGGGGTCAAACGGGAGTTCAGTCTAGCACAATGGGCACGACACGTGTTTCAGTTGTTACGCTGGTGCCATAGAGCCCCCCCTGCCCCTCAGGGTCTGACCCCCCCCGGCCCTGACACCCCCCCCCGCTATTTTCCATTCCTGGGGAACCGCGGCCCCGCTTTGTGCGGAGTCACCCGGCCCGGACACCCGCTGCCCCGACCCGGAGGCTCCGGTTCTTGGGGGGGGGGGGGTTGCTGGAGCCTCACTCGGCCCCGCGGAGACACCCCGGCTGCGCCCCGCCCCCTCCGGGCCCTCCCCCGCCCGGAGCAGCGGGCGCCGCCCCCCAGATCCGGCCCCCCCCGCCCCGATCGGCCCCCCCGCCCGGAGCAGCGGGCGCCCCCTCCCCCGATCGGCCCCCCCCCGCCCGGAGCAGCGGGCGCCCCCCCGCCCCGATCGGCCCCCCCGCCCGGAGCAGCGGGCGCCGCCCCCCCCGATCGGGCTCTTCCCGCCCCCGTTACATTCACCCGCAGCCCCCCCCCCCGGCTCGCCCCGCTGCAAACTCCGAGACCCGCCCCCCCGCGAGGCAGGTGCCACTCACCGCAGCAGAGCAGCAGCCCCAGCCCCAGCCGCCCCGCGCCGGGCACAGCCGGGGGGCGCCGGGGAGCGGCGGCCGCGGAAAGTTCCCCGAGGGCGGGGGGAGTCGACGGGGGAGCGGCCGCCGCGGTCTCCGCCATGCTCCGGACCCGGCTCCCAGCCCGCTCCGCTCCCGCCGCCGGCTCCGGCCCCGCCGCCCAAGCACGTGCTCCGGGCCCGCTCTCGCGCCCATTTCCAGCCTTCGCCGCACTGCGCATGCGCGCCCGAACGGAGCCTGCGCAGTGAACTCCGCTGTTGCCACTGCCCTGTCTCTGCCCTCACTGCTACTCCCCCCCTCCCTGCCCAGTGCCCCCCACAGAGCCCCTCCCCCTCCCTGCCCCCCACAGAGCCCCTCCCCCTCCCTGCCCAGTGCCCCACAGAGCCCCTCCCTGCCCAGTGCCCTGCACCTCCCTGCCCAGTGCCCCCCCACAGAGCCCCTCCCTGCCCAGTGCCCCGCTCAGACCTCCCACAACTGCCCAGTGCCCTGCACCTCCCTACCCAGTGCCCCCACCGATCCCCTCCTCCTCCCTGCCCAGTGCCCCCCACAGAGCCCCTCCCTGCCCAGTGCCCCCCACAGATCCCCTCCCCCTCCCTGCCCAGTGCCCCCCACAGAGCCCCTCCCTGCCCAGTGCCCCCCACAGATCCCCTCCTCCTCCCTGCCCAGTGCCCCCCACAGAGCCCCTCCCTGCCCAGTGCCCCCCACAGATCCCCTCCTCCTCCCTGCCCAGTGCCCCCCACAGAGCCCCTCCCTGCCCAGTGCCCCGCTCAGACCTCCCACAACTGCCCAGTGCCCTGCACCTCCCTGCCCAGTGCCCCCTACAGATCCCCTCCTCCTCCCTGCCCAGTGCCCCCCACAGATCCCCTCCTCCTCCCTGCCCAGTGCCCCCCACAGAGCCCCTCCCTGCCCAGTGCCCCGCTCAGACCTCCCACAACTGCCCAGTGCCCTGCACCTCCCTGCCCAGTGCCCCCCACAGATCCCCTCCTCCTCCCTGCCCAGTGCCCCCCACAGATCCCCTCCTCCTCCCTGCCCAGTGCCCCCCACAGAGCCCCTCCCTGCCCAGTGCCCCCCCACAGCCCCCCCACAACTGCCCAGTGCCCTGCACCTCCCTGCCCAGTGACCCCCACAGAACCTCTCCCACCTCCCTGCCCAGTGCCCCCCCACAGAGCCCCTCCCTGCCCAGTGCCCCCCACAGATCCCCTCCTCCTCCCTGCCCAGTGCCCCCCACAGAGCCCCTCCCTGCCCAGTGCCCCGCTCAGACCTCCCACAACTGCCCAGTGCCCTGCACCTCCCTGCCCAGTGCCCCCCACAGATCCCCTCCTCCTCCCTGCCCAGTGCCCCCCACAGATCCCCTCCTCCTCCCTGCCCAGTGCCCCCCACAGATCCCCTCCTCCTCCCTGCCCAGTGCCCCCCACAGAGCCCCTCCCTGCCCAGTGCCCCGCTCAGACCTCCCACAACTGCCCAGTGCCCTGCACCTCCCTGCCCAGTGCCCCCCACAGATCCCCTCCTCCTCCCTGCCCAGTGCCCCCCACAGATCCCCTCCTCCTCCCTGCCCAGTGCCCCCCACAGAGCCCCTCCCTGCCCAGTGCCCCCCACAGCCCCCCCACAACTGCCCAGTGTCCTGCACCTCCCTGCCCAGTGACCCCCACAGAACCTCTCCCACCTCCCTGCCCAGTGCCCCCCCACAGAGCCCCTCCCTGCCCAGTGCCCCGCTCAGACCTCCCACAACTGCCCAGTGCCCTGCACCTCCCTACCCAGTGCCCCCACAGATCCCCTCCTCCTCCCTGCCCAGTGCCCCCCACAGATCCCCTCCTCCTCCCTGCCCAGTGCCCCCCACAGAGCCCCTCCCTGCCCAGTGCCCCGCTCAGACCTCCCACAACTGCCCAGTGCCCTGCACCTCCCTGCCCAGTGCCCCCCAAAGATCCCCTCCTCCTCCCTGCCCAGTGCCCCCCACAGATCCCCTCCTCCTCCCTGCCCAGTGCCCCCCACAGAGCCCCTCCCTGCCCAGTGCCCCCCACAGCCCCCCCACAACTGCCCAGTGCCCTGCACCTCCCTGCCCAGTGACCCCCACAGAACCTCTCCCACCTCCCTGCCCAGTGCCCCCCCACAGAGCCCCTCCCTGCCCAGTGCCCCGCTCAGACCTCCCACAACTGCCCAGTGCCCTGCACCTCCCTACCCAGTGCCCCCCACAGATCCCCTCCTCCTCCCTGCCCAGTGCCCCCCACAGAGCCCCTCCCTGCCCAGTGCCCCGCTCAGACCTCCCACAACTGCCCAGTGCCCTGCACCTCCCTGCCCAGTGCCCCCCACAGATCCCCTCCTCCTCCCTGCCCAGTGCCCCCCACAGAGCGCCTCCCTGCCCAGTGCCCCCCCACAGCCCCCCCACAACTGCTCAGTGCCCTGCACCTCCCTGCCCAGTGACCCCCACAGAACCTCTCCCACTTCCCTGCCCAGTGCCCCCCCACAGAGCCCCTCCCTGCCCAGTGCCCCGCTCAGACCTCCCACAACTGCCCAGTGCCCTGCACCTCCCTACCCAGTGCCCCCACAGATCCCCTCCTCCTCCCTGCCCAGTGCCCCCCACAGATCCCCTCCTCCTCCCTGCCCAGTGCCCCCCACAGAGCCCCTCCCTGCCCAGTGCCCCGCTCAGACCTCCCACAACTGCCCAGTGCCCTGCACCTCCCTGCCCAGTGCCCCCCACAGATCCCCTCCTCCTCCCTGCCCAGTGCCCCCCACAGATCCCCTCCTCCTCCCTGCCCAGTGCCCCCCACAGAGCCCCTCCCTGCCCAGTGCCCCCCACAGCCCCCCCACAACTGCCCAGTGCCCTGCACCTCCCTGCCCAGTGACCCCCACAGAACCTCTCCCACCTCCCTGCCCAGTGCCCCCCCACAGAGCCCCTCCCTGCCCAGTGCCCCGCTCAGACCTCCCACAACTGCCCAGTGCCCTGCACCTCCCTACCCAGTGCCCCCCACAGATCCCCTCCTCCTCCCTGCCCAGTGCCCCCCACAGAGCCCCTCCCTGCCCAGTGCCCCGCTCAGACCTCCCACAACTGCCCAGTGCCCTGCACCTCCCTGCCCAGTGCCCCCCACAGATCCCCTCCTCCTCCCTGCCCAGTGCCCCCCACAGATCCCCTCCTCCTCCCTGCCCAGTGCCCCCCACAGATCCCCTCCTCCTCCCTGCCCAGTGCCCCCCACAGAGCCCCTCCCTGCCCAGTGCCCCCCCACAGCCCCCCCACAACTGCCCAGTGCCCTGCACCTCCCTGCCCAGTGACCCCCACAGAACCTCTCCCACCTCCCTGCCCAGTGCCCCCCCACAGAGCCCCTCCCTGCCCAGTGCCCCGCTCAGACCTCCCACAACTGCCCAGTGCCCTGCACCTCCCTACCTAGTGCCCCCACAGATCCCCTCCTCCTCCCTGCCCAGTGCCCCCCACAGATCCCCTCCTCCTCCCTGCCCAGTGCCCCCCACAGAGCCCCTCCCTGCCCAGTGGGAGGTCTGAGCGGGGCACAACTGCCCAGTGCCCTGCACCTCCCTGCCCAGTGCCCCCCACAGATCCGCTCCTCCTCCCTGCCCAGTGCCCCCCACAGATCCCCTCCTCCTCCCTGCCCAGTGCCCCCCACAGAGCCCCTCCCTGCCCAGTGCCCCCCCACAGAGCCCCTCCCTGCCCAGTGCCCCCCACAGACCTCCCACAACTGCCCAGTGCCCTGCACCTCCCTGCCCAGTGCCCCGCTCAGACCTCCCACAACTGCCCAGTGCCCTGCACCTCCCTACCCAGTGCCCCCACAGAACCCCTCCCTGCCCAGTGCTCCCCCACAGAACCTCTCCCACCTCCCTGCCCAGTGCCCCCCACAGCTTTCCCACAACTGCACAGTGCCCTGCACCTCCCTGCCCAGTGCCCCCCAGAACCGCTCCCTGCCCAGTGCCCCCTACAGCCCCACCACAACTGCACAATGCCCTGCACCTCCCTGCCCAGTGCCCCCCCCCACAGAACCCCTCACTGCCCCTCGGCTGGGGGAGCCTGTTCTTAGTTCATCTGTCCCCACCGGAGGCCAGCGCTTGCCTCTACTTAGGTCTAAAGAGGGACTTTTGTCGCTGGGAAAAGGAGAAAGTTTGGGGAGGGGATGGGAATGCTGACAAGGCCACTGTCTGCCCCCATTAGCAGGGAAGGGAGGTTTGGGGTGAAGGCACAGGACTCCTGGGTTCTATTCCCTCCTCGGCCACAGATCTGTGCTGTCCCTGTGCCTCTCTGCACCTCTTTAGCCAGCTGTAAACCAGCAATATCATTGACCGCAAGGCTGGGTGAGCTAAATTTCTTACTACCTGTGAGGTGCTCGGCTGAATGCCGTAGAAAAGTCTAGGACTAAATGCCATGTGAAAAACTAGAGGAGGGCCTGGAGGTCCAGGAAACCAGCAGATGCGGCTAAGAGCCCATCAGGGGCCCTTCTTTGTAAAATAAGAAATGACTTGTCTATGGGGTGGATGGGGTTGATGTCGGGATGGTGTGCTAAGGCCGTCTAGAAATGGAAGGTTACCAACAATGGAGCCCACCGACCGACGGAGCCTACTGCAGGAGATGCTAATTGTCTAAAGTCTATGGCCAGTTCCCGTGAAATGTTAGGATGTCCTTATTTCCCTGACCCATCACGCTGAACGAGACAGCTGTAGGTACAGGCCCTAGTTGGACTTGTTTTTGGAAAGCAGGGCTTCTATTGATGGGCACGTGGACTAGTTACAGATACATTGTGCCTGGACTGCACAAATCTTTTCCAGACAAGTCATGGTCCTGGTTACTGGGAGGACTTCCAGGCACAGGCTCCTGGAATCTTGCCATGCTTGACCTAACAGCTGATGGCAGAACATGGATGAAGAAAAGGTTACACACCCTAAACGGATGCAAGGGAGCGCTCATTTTCTATTAATCAGTCTCTGTCGCTTACCTTTTGCTTTTCTTATGGTCTAACTTGTGGGCCTAACAGGGGTCAATGGGGACTGGTCAGAAATTTTCACCCTAACATTTTTTTGATTGTAAAACAGTACAATTAATTTTATCCGCAGCCATTTGCTTTCTGTGGGAAATTTTGATTTGTTGTGTCAAAAAAACCAGATGCCTGAAAAACAAAATGTTGCCATTTTAAAGCTTATGTGAATTCTTTAAGCTTAATATGCTGTAGTTTTTGACAACACCCCCACAAAAGTCACACAGGCCTGGTCTAGCTTAGACAGATTTGCCAGTTTATACTGGTGCAGACACAGTTCTAGCCATTTAAAAGTGCCAGTGCTGGTGTGTCTGTTCTTTACCCTGGAAGGGAAATGAGTTTTATTGGTATGAGGCACCTTGATCCTGGTACAGCTTCATCCAAACTGGGGCTGTAGTGGGCAAAAATCCCACCCCTAACCACCATAGCTATTGCAGTATAACTAGTGTAGATCAGACCCTAGTTGGGCTCTGTAGACATTCCTATGCAAATATCTCTAATGACGAAGGAGCCTTGGTAGCCACGCAGAGTAGCAATGTCAGGGTTAATCCCTTAAAAAGAATTGTGCTTTAGCATCAGAGTCATAGCTTCCGGCTGCAAGAGTCAGGCTTTTGGTATAATCTGGTTGCTTTGTGCTGATTTCAATCAAACCTGGGGGATTGAAAAATGCAACTGATACTGAAGTAAAGGAACTCATGAATATTAGCCACTGAGGACGGCTATAGCCTGTGTTCCATATTGTGGAAGTGTGATACTGTGAACAGAATTGATTTTGGATTGGAATTATGTGTCTTTTTTTTTTTTTTAATATGGTAGAGGAACAGAATTTGCTTTGACACCAATGCAAACGAGTAATTTAAAAAAAAATCTTTATTGGCTTTGTTAGAAAAAGGTACACTTATCAGAATGAAGGACACCCTTTATAAATATGTCTGAACAAAAATATTTAGCATAGAGAAAATGTTAGGAAAATAAACTATCCAATTGGAAATAAACAATGCAGTAGAAAAATAATCAATGTACGTAAGGAAGTAACTAAGGTGTATGGGGCAGAGCTATCGTTTTGGTCTGTGTTTGTACAGTGCCCGGCACAGTGAGTTACTGGGCCATGACTTGGGTGTCTTGGGTACTAATATAATGCACACAATTAAGAAAAATAATTGAAGAGAAACGTGCTTCAGTATTTGCAGGATGGGGAAATTCGCTAAAGAAATGATCAGGAGGAGGAGTTTCTATGTAAAGGATAAACAAGATTACAAGTCCAAACAGGGAAAAATGTTATAGGAATATAGTAACATGGGGGGGAGATATGGATTCTTTGGTAGAATCAACAGTGTATCAATTATTCTAATACTGCCTTGTAAACTAAGGCCTTTATCCAGAAAAATAGTTGAACAAGTGCTTAACTTAAGCTATATGACTATTCCCATTGATATCAATGGCATGTGTCTAGGTGGACAAATGCACACATCTATGTTTAGTAAAAATTCCAGCCGGGTGGAATTTCAAAGAAGAGAGTATGGTAACCTGCATCAATATTTGGGAAGTAAGCTGTCCTCATCGGGGGTGACGTGAAGAAAGCTCTGAGGTGCAGGAGTGAGAGGCAAAATGCTCCGTCAAGGACAAATCGTGATGACAAGCCAAGAAGCCAGACGTCCTTCAGGTCACAAGACGACAAAGGAGCTCATACTATAGGAGAAAAACAAACAAACCCAAACAGCATATTATAAATTAGAGCAGTGAGAACTCAGACTGAGGCGTGAGCCGCAAGTGGCTTTTTAGTGTGTCGCCTGTGACTCTTTGCAGCACATGATATTAAAACACTGTGTGATTTAATTATTAACCAATCAGGATGCTTGTACTGTGTTATTAACCAATGACGTTATCAACTGGCACCGAGTTATTAACCTATTTGCTGCGAGACTCATGAGAAACTAACGAGTCCCCGTCATTCAGCCGCCTGTGGCTCGTGTGGTGATGCTGGGGGCTAGTCCGGCTCCGAAGCCCCCGAGCTCTGCGTATGGGTGAGTTAGAGACTCACAAGAAGCCGAGGTCTGTAGAACCAGACACCGAGCTGGGGGCTGCTGAGCTATTCGCATCGGGTGTTGGAGGCTCTTCACTGATGTGTTGGATCAGTAGCACAGCGGCGGCCGGCGGAGGTTAGAGCGGCTCATGTTTAAGCGGTTATCGGTATTGGTGGGAATGTTCCCCGCTGCCTGGATTTTAAGGAGGGGGCTCCACAGGGAGAGGGGTTTGGATGAGCCTGTTGCTGAGGGGGGCAGATACGCTGCAAGGGGGGGTGGCCCAGGGGTTGTCACAGCAAGGGGGGGTCTGGGTTTCTGCTTGGGAGGGAGAGTTGTTGGGAAGGGGGGGCCAGGGCTGTTGCCAGGGGGAGGCTTGTGAGGGGAGGATGCCAGGTGGGGGCCTGTGCTGGGGGCTCTATGGACCGGGGCTCGGTGGTCCTGGGCTCAGGGCTGTTGCAAGGGGGCCATGGGGGCACAGGGACAGTGGGGAGGGGGGGCTGTCGTCAAACAACAGTTTGTGAGAAAGTTTGTCCTCACCCCCCCACCCGTACCAGCTCCCTTTCGCTGCAGGGCCTCACGGGAGTTGTAGCTCCCTGGTGACGACCCGCTCCGCGCCCGGGGTGCCCTGCTCAGACAGCCTCTCCCACCCGCTGGCAGAGTCGGCGGGAAGCTCCCCTGGGAGATGGAGTCCAGCGACGGGGCGCGGCTCCTAGGACAGACCGAGGGGGCGTGTGAGCAACAAACTACAACTCCCATGAGGCCGCGGTGAGGGGAGACAGCCACTTTCTAGGGCTGGGGTCCCAAACATGCGGCCCGCGGAGTTATTTCCTGCGGCCCGCCATACGCGCTGACTCCACTGGCAGCCAAGCTCCAAACATTACTGAGTGTTTATATTTTATTAAAACCCCTCTTTGCATTACAGTTTCTAAAAAGTGAATACATTGACTTTTACTAGAATACTATATCACGCTTCATTTTTTTCATTTTTGACTATACTTTTGTATCATTGTATGAAAAGGTTTCAGTGATGCGGCCCACGGGCCAATTTACTAGTTCTCATGTGGCCCTCGTGGTGATTTGAGTTTGAGATCCCTGTTCTAGGGTGTGGTCGGCAGTGACTCTGCAGTGACTCCATCTGGCTTTTCCTTGCACTGAGACCTGTCTCAGGTAAGGAAGCAGACAACTCCCCCCTCCCCTGGAGAGAGTGCTATTTTCTGCTGAAAAGGGTGCCCAGGACTCCTCTCCCCCTTCAGTTGCCTCCTGCTCCTCAGAGCTCACCTCTTGGTACTTAGCAACAGACTCCCTCTGGCTCCAGGTTCCAGCATCAACAGCTTGGGCAGTGACGTGTCATTTCCCACTCTCATTCAATGCGTGCTAAGGGGACTTGGACTCCCTGGTGCGTCCAATTCCTCGCCCTGGGACTCCTTCATTACTGCTCTCATAGTGGACCACCAGGTCTACTAGAATAAAGTTAAGACAAGCTTTCTATTTAAAGCTTGACTCTAAGTACTTTAAAATCGGCCTGGTTACTCAGATTGCCTTGAACTTTGGTGTGCCTCTTGGGAGGTGCTGGCTAGGGTCAGGGATACAAATTTGGGGGCATTTGACTAAAGGGTCTTGAAATAAAGCCCCCTGAATAAAACAACCCAGCTTTTCCTAAATGTTGGTGGAATCTGTCAACTTTATTGATTGAGTGCCGAGACCTGGGGATCAAACCCTGGTTCTGAATGTGGCCCAAATGGTCTCCATCTCTCAACATTGACCCCAGCCAGGGCGTGGCACGTGTACCTCTTGGGGGGAGCAACACTGAAAATGATATGCAAGAAAAAGGTTAGCTCTCCAGTAGGCACAGGCCTAATGTTCTTAAGACACACAAACGAAGAGGTTACACTGAGGATGTGGAGAGAGGCGCCTATAAGGTTTGTAGTCTTGAAAACTTCACTGGAGCTGGATAAGCAGCAGTTCTTTGAACTCGACCTAGCCAGCCAGTGTCAGTTTAAGTCCCATCTCAGGCAGAAGTCTGGAGAAATCTGAATGTATATTGCTAAAATCTGTCTGATTGGTTTGGGGGGGGGGGTGTATTTGGGGGAATGCAAAGTATTTTTTTTAGAAAAAAAACAGACATGTGAATGCTTCTGGGAGGGGGAACTGTGGGTGGAGAAGTGGAGGGGAGGGTGGACATAAACAGCCGATTGAATTACTGTGGTGCCTGTAGGTCAACCTAACATAAGTTTGTAGTGTAGACAAGCCCTGAGTGTTGCTGAACTCCATTGACTGGAAGGGCCGAGCTATCACCAGGCAATGTTAACTCTGCATTCCCTCTCCCCCCCATTACATTATCTGTATGATAGTAGTGGCTAGAGGCCCCAGCTGAAATCAGGGACCCTTCTCCTTGGCACTGAACAAACACATTGGAAGAGCGGGCTCCCTGAAGAGCTTACTAGTGGAAGGGACCAAAGAACGGGCCGCGGAAAGGGAAGATTGTGCCCATTGTACAGATCGGGAACTAAGGCCCCGAGAGATCCAGTGACTGGTCTGAATTGCCACAGGGAGTCTGTGGCAGAGCAAGGAATTAAACTCTGGCCTCCAGGTTTTTAGACCAGAAGCTTAATCCCAAAACTATCTTCCTTCTTCCCACCTTGGCCTTCTGATACCTTGATCTCTGCAGGCTGCCCTCAGATTTCAATGGCTCGTCACAGGCAATCTTGCAAAGACATTGAGGAGACTTTTCCAAATCCCTCCAGATATCCTCAGTGCTCTCACCTTCGCACAGCACCTGTCTCCTGTCAGCAAGTGCCTCATGCCCCCGCCTTTCATCAAATATTGACTCCGGGGGTGGATATTGATCTGCTCTGATCTCAAACTGCCAATTTTACACTGAACTTTTTCTTTAAAAAGCAACCTATAGAACTTCTCTGCTGCAGGATGTTACAAACAACTATCTTGGGTTCGAAGTTTTATATAAAGTAGGTGACATCAGCTAGGATGGGATTTCAGTGCTGTTCATCCTCTGACTCCAGATAACTAGCTAACTGACAATCCAGCAAGAACCCCCCCCCCCCCGCATTATATTGCGCAATAAGATTCTTATGGAGCCATGTCACCCCACATGAATCCTGGCATTTTGCAATCTTCCAACCAAACGCAGGGACAGGTGGCTGTGTGTATGTGCCTGTTCTCCAAATGGTTTAACCGGACTCCTGTTCTGTTTGGTTTCAGATCCGGCTTGGTGGCCTCTATTGCTCATTCTGATTGTTGTTGCAATAGTCATTTACTGGGCTGCACAAAGATGTTGTCTAGGAAGAGATGGATCAAGAGCCATTGTATCCTACACACCATCTTCAAGAAGAGAGGAAGGAATCCAAATCAGAACAGAAGAATGTATAAATCAGGGGTGTTACCGAAATATCGGGTCCACCTAGCTGAGAGCCAACAGCCAGCCAGGGATAAGTGTACCTTATGACTTTCACAGGGGTAAATAGATGGACCATGGGCCAAAGCAAGACTGCCAGATGCTTTTGAACGGACTGCTAACTCTTTCTTTACTTATCATTATTATTTTAATTTTTGTATTATTTTCTCTGGAGTCTGGACCGTAACTAGACTTTCACCAAGAAATTTTGTCCTTGACAAAAAAGAATTGATTACCCTTGGTAGAAACCGACACCTCTGCCAGAAGGAAGAAGCTTGAACAGTAAAGAGGTCCTGCTACTATAGCGTCTACCCATACATCCCACAGCACACACGTTCCTGGCTCGTGGCGGGGGAGGAGGAGAAAAGGATTGGGGGTAGTGCTGGGGGGTTAATTATTCAGCATTGCTTTCTAGGCTTAATTCACTTTTCATTGTAGTTTTGCCACTCAACTTTCAGACCCACAGTTTCTACTTGGTTCAAGAAGAAAACATCAATTTAATCTTAGTACACTAGAACACCAGAGTTACAAAGTGACTGGTCACCCACACATCCAGGGCCGGCGCGCCCACTCGGCGGTCGCCTAGGGCACCATGATTTGGGGGGCAGCTCGCCGCGGCTGCCTTCCGCCTGCCGGCAGACAGGAAGGAGTTGAACCTGGGTCTCTCAGGTACCAGAGGAGCGCTCCAACCACGGAGCTAAACGGTATCAAGTGGGGACCACAACATCTTGCAGGACTGTAGAAAGTTTGTCACCTCGCTTCTCTACATAGCGCTGGTCATAGTAAAGGGTTTAACTGGACACCGAGCTACACATCACTGAGGCTGCATCTACACTTGAAGATGCTCTAAACTGCTCCCGTCAGTTGAATTACTCCACTGGGCACGAGAGGCGGTAGCTATGTCAGCGGGAGAAGCTCTCCTGCCGACGTAGCGCTCTCTACAACAGCGCTTAGATCGGTGTAACGTACGTCGCTCAGGAGTGTGGATTATTCCCCACCGAGCGACATAAGTTGTACCGAAGTAAGTTCTAGTGTAGACAAGGTCTAACACACTATAGCGACTGATGCTGCTATTTGAACAGGAAGAGAAGGAGGAGGCTGCAAGATGGTGAAGGAGAGAAAAGCAACACTGCAGCAGCTGGAGACGGTAAAGAACAGGAGAATCCAGAAGCCAAGTCACCAGAGAGGCACAGGGGACCTCTCTGCAACCTCCCCAAAGCTCTCATTTTAAGAGGGATGTGGACTGTAGACAGCCCCCGGCTGTCTATGGGGCTGAGTCTCTCCCTCCCCCATCCCAATACCCCCTGTCCCAGGCTGTCTATGGGGCTGGGTCTCCCCCATCCCCCCAATCTCCCCTGCCCCAGGCTGTCTATGGGGCGGGGTCTCTCTCTCTGCCCCGCCCCCCAGTCTCCTCCCCGCAGCCCCGCCCCCGGCCCGGGGCTCACAGACACTCACCGTCCGGCAGCTGCACCTACAATGGGAGCTGCAGAGCACCCCCACCAGACACACACACACCCCTACACCTCTCCTGGTGGTGGGAGGGGAACAGGGGACAGGACAAAAGAAGTAAGAGATGAAGAGAAAGGAGGGAGGGATGGAGGAAAAGGTCAAACAAAAAGGACAAACCCTAATGTCCCCAGTGATTCTGAGGGACAAAATCCCAAGTGGGGAATAAAATTCTGCCACCTGAAGCGACTGTTTTCCATGCCTAGAATTCAGCTGGCACCAGATGGATCAGACTGAACAGGTTCCAAACCTCTCGGAGGCTCGTACCTTCTAACCAGGGACGTCTGTTTTTTAGGGAAGTCCGTAAAAGGAAAGGAGAAAACTCGAAAGAGGTTCCTCCTCGTGCTCACGTCCGTGAACCCTAATACTCTCTCAGTCCTCAAAGAGAGACCTCAACAAGGAGACTTGCTGAAGCAAAGCCACGGGGGTCTCCGAGGTTTTCCTGGCCCTGCGCCCCTGGCCTGGCCTGGCTGATGTCAGCATCTCTCTGTGAGGTCACCGCCTCCCCACCACCTTTGTCCAATAGGCCGAGGTCCTGCAAACGGCCTTTGTGATGTCACTGCCACACCCACCCCTGCAATGCTAATGTCCTGCCAAAATTGGGACTGTCCCTATACAAGTGGGACATCTGGTCACCCCACCAACCCCCTGTCCTGGTTTTTCACACATGCTCTCTGGTCACCCTGTGCCCAGCCCAGCCAGCTGGGGGTGGTAATTCCAGCCGGCCCCTGTTGCTTGGGCTGGCTGCCGAGGAAGTGACTTACTTTCATTTTTACTTCCTCAGCACGCAGCCGGCCCCCCGCCCCCAGCACCTCACCCAACCCAGCCCTGCCGGAGGGGAGGGGGGAGAGAGGGGTGCTCCGTGGGGGGGAGGGGAAAGGGGGGTGCTCTGTGTGGGGGGGAGAAGAATGGATGTTATGGGGGGCAACAAAGGACACTGCCAGAGCCGCCCAGCCTGCCTCCCCTCATGCCGGGGGAGAGTCACACTCACAGGAGAGCTCCTCCCCCCCCTTCCCAGAGACCCAGCAGCCAATCCCCTCCCCAGACTGTGCTGCAGGCAGCGCATTGGGCTCTCTCTAGGACCCAGCGCTGCTCTTACCTGCCCCATGGCTTCCCGTCCCTCCCGGCTCCCGGCAGAGTGTCTGGTGCCCCAGGCATAGCGGTGCCCTACGTGCCCGTCTGTTCTGCCCATGGCTAAGGACGGCCCTGCCCCCACCTCTCTGGGAGATCTGCGGCTCCTTCCTGCAGCTGGGGATGGACCGACACGCCCTGAGCAGCTCCAGCTGGTTCAATCTGCCGCTGCTCCCTGCTCTGCCCCACAGGTCACCCCAGCACCCGCTCCCTGCTCTGCCCCACAGGTCACCCCAGCACCCGCTCCCTGCTCTGCCCCACAGGTCACCCCAGCACCCTCTCCCTGCTCCGGCTCTTCTCACAGAGCCCAGGGCCAGGCTCCAGCCGCTGTCCAAACCGTCTCCACCAGGGAGATCATCCCTTCTCCTGCCACCACAACTTTTCCTGACAGCCGCGTCCCACCAGCTCACCCAGACAGGGAGGCTTTTCCGTACAGGAGGCTGAGCTCCCCCGGGAGCTGTGGAACTCACTGCCACATGACAGAGGAGACCACAGGCCGGAACAAAATGCAAAGCTCAGCTCTTCCACGGAGCCATCCTCAGCCAGCGATTCCCCCTCATCTGAGAGAGACGCTGTGTGCCTTACCCCACGTGGCTACCTGGTGTCACTGTTGCTCTCTGAGAGAGACGCTGTGTGCGTTACCCCACGTGGGCACCTGGTGTCAATGTTGCTCTCTGAGAGAGATGCTGTGTGCATTACCCCACGTGGGAACGCAGTGTCACTGGGGGTCCCTGAGCACCATCTGCTGTGTGGGGTGGTGGGAAGCTGCAAAGGGCCCATTGTACCCCTGGGGAGGGGGAAGCCCCAGGGGCCCGCTGCCACTCTGTCCACTGCAGGGGAAGCCCTGGGGGGCCTGTAGGGCCGGGCTCTGCTGGGTGTTTATTCCTTCCTGTCATCGCTGTGGAAGTGTAAACAGAGAGAATTTGCTCCTCTTTTCTATGTGGAACAAAAGAAGGAGGCTGAATCATTTCCAGGGCTGTAAGTAATAAAAGAGAAACTAGCAGAGGATGGTTTCGATCCATCAACCTCTGGGTTATGGGCCCAGCACGCTTCCGCTGCGCCACTCTGCTCTGTGTATGTGGGGGTGTGTTTGTGTGTCTGTGTGTAATATTTTAAAATAATGCAAAATTTATTTGTCAATAAATAAATGTGGAGCCTCCATAGGGTGACCAGATATCTCGATTTTATAGGGACAGTCCCGATTTTTGGGTCTTTTTTTTTATATAGACTCCTCTTAACCCCCACCCCCTGTCCCGATTTTTCACACGTGCTGTCTGGTCACCCTAAGCCTGCAGCATGGCAGTGGGGAGCACAGGCTACGGGATGCACAGAGATGGGAGATCACCCTGCAGCCCCCTCCCCCGGGACACAGACCCAGTGGTGAGGCTTCACCTTTCTACAATGACATGCCTGCGCGGTGGGGGAGGGACACATGACCACGCTTGTGGCTTCCCTTTGCTTCCTTGTAAGAAAGTCATTTTTTTGCAGGGGAACAAATAAATCTGCGGGGCGGTGGCGGGGTGACAGGGGGTGGGAGTTAAGAGGAGCCTATATACGAAAAAGACCCAAAAATCGGGACTCTCCCTATAAAATCGGCACATCTGGTCACCCTATGCTGGCTCCACATTTATTTATTGACAAATAAAAATATTGTGCACAGATATTTATTTGATTTGATTTGATTTTTTGGGCAGAATCCTTTCAGGAGTAAAACCTACTTGGCCAAACTCAGCTGCCCTGTGAATGGATCCTGCAGGCAACCCCCACACAGAGCAGAGTAGCGCAGCGGAATTGTTCTGCGCCCATAACCCAGCGGTCAATGGATTGAAACTGTCCTCTGCTAGTTTCTCTTTTATTACTTACAGCCCTGGAAATGATTCAGCCGCCTTCTTTTGTTCCGCATAGAAAAGAGGAGCAAATTCTCTCTGTTTACACTTCCACAGCGATGACAGGAAGGAATAAACACCCAGCAGAGCCCGGCCCCACAGGCCCCAAGGGCTTCCCCTGCAGTGGCCAGAGTGGCAGCGGACCCCTGGGGCTTCCCCCTCCCCAGGGGTACAATGGGAGCTTTGGGGCTTTCCACCACCCCACACAGTAGATGGTGCTGAGGGACCCCCCGGCTTCCACACCCCCAAGATTCAATCTGGGGTATTTATGGTATAGATCAGGAGCCATGATTTATACTCTCAGTCAGGAGGGAGGAGTAGCTCAGTGGTTGGGCCTGGGCGTCTCAGAGATCCAGGCTATAGGGGGCAGGTGATCCAGGGCCTATAAGTCCCCTGCCTGAGGGGAGATGAATGCATGTGGTGGGCCTTTCGCACCACAGGTTTTAAGCCTGTCCGCTTCCTCCCCTATGTCCCTTATTTACACAATATGGAAGTGCCCCTATGGCTGGGGATGTGAGTTTGAGGACACAGCATTGTGCAAGGGGCTTCCAAGAGAGCCTGTAATTCAGCAAGGGGTTTGCAGATGGGCCGTGGCTGGAGGTAATTTTCTCTCCACACTGCAGATGGGGGATACACTGGGACCAGGTCCTGGCTCTTTTTTGTGAACTGGTTCCCCATGAGTACACACCAGACATCACTGCAATGTATGTAGGGGAGAACCACCTGGGAGCATTCTCTGGGACAGGGGCAGGTCTGAGCTCTCACACCAAATGCCTCATTGTGGTTGCCAGAATCTGTGGGCAACTCATTTAGTTTACGCCGAGGGTGGAGTCCTGCTTTGTGCACCGTGTCTGAGACTGAAAATCCTAAACCATCCTTTGAAATAACAAATGCAGCAAGATGTGTTATGGTCCCTGTCCCAAAAATGTCTCCTGTAGGTGCCAAAGTAGCTCAGTCAGGTGAGTGTTAGAGTGAAAATCTAGAGGTCCCTGGTTCAACCCCAAGCGTTAACATGCTTTTTGGGCACAGGTGTAGGCTGTTTTCTGGTTCTGCCACGAGTCCCTTATTTCACGCTCCCCAGCAGGGAAAAGCAGCGTGGGCTGGTGTACCCAGTTGGCCCATGTGAGATTTCCTTCTTCTCTTGCTCTTTCTCACCCTATCACCGCTCTGCTAGCCACCCTCTCTCGGCTGAGACGTCTTGAGGTCCCACCAGGAGTGGAGGAAGCTCGCTAAAAGTGACAGGCCCTGGTGCCAGAACAGTGGCCTCATCCCACCTCTTCCACTT
This sequence comes from Chelydra serpentina, assembly GCA_037349315.1. Lineage (NCBI taxonomy): Eukaryota > Metazoa > Chordata > Testudines > Chelydridae > Chelydra > Chelydra serpentina. The sequence goes on from JBAIAC010000097.1 coordinate 204,943, forward strand.
GAGACCACACTCTTAATTGCCCCTTCTCCCCAAAGCCCCACTCCTGCCCTGCCTCTTCCCTCCAAAACCCCACCTCCTGCTCGTTGCCCCTCCCCCTGTTCCGGCATGTCCTGGTACCTCCACTGACACGTCTTTCAGTGATTCCAGCTGTTAGTGCGGGAGCCTCACTGCTAGTGCGGACTAGGCAGTTTCTTACATGAGAGTCAACGTCCCCAAGCAGGACTAATGCTGAGACCTGGTGATCAGTGATCTCAGATCTGTTGGTCTGCAGGAAGACTCGAAATTGAGTCTCAATCAGCTCGGTTGTTACACAGCGAAGACCAAAAGGGTCAAATGGTGCCTGGGCCCCTTAAGAAGAACCCAGCCCATCAAGTAGCAGCACTTGGCTCTCCCCTCTCTCAACTCCACTTAGCATTGTTTGGAGTCAATCCTTGCCTCTGTCAGCCTGGGGGACGGGGAGAACAGGCCTGAGCAAGGGCTCCAGTGGTGCAATGGGTTAGCACACAGTACTTATACGGCAGTGCTGAGCGGAGACATGCTGAGGTTGTGAGTTTGAGCCTCACCTGGAGCACTGGTTTTCATTAACCCAATGGCTTTACCCAAATATTTGGCTCTATGGAACCTAGAATTCCATCCCAGAGGACAGTGAGTTAGTTAGGTCAAGCAATTTTCTCACCCCACTGGATGGTACCATCCTTAATACATAGAATCCCCCTGAAACCTGGACCAGTCTCCTCAGATGACCTTCATTTTCTCAGGATTCCTGCTGCTTCCAGCGTAGGTGCAGGAGGAGCAAGGCAAAATCACGATGCCACAATCTCCTATTTTATATTCTTAGTTCGTGTCTAGAACAGGGCTTCTCAAACTATCTGATGTGGCAGACTGGCAATTGTTTTTTCCCAATATGTCAGGGACCCTATTTGTGCCATTTTACTATTATTTCTTTCTTTCTTAGCTGGAAACTCGCTGCGGACCGGCAGCCGATTGCTCGCGGACCAGCACCGGGCATGGACCACCACTTTGAGTAGCACTGGTCTAGAAGAGACTTGCCCAGACATATCCGGGTGGGCTTTGGTGAGTCACTAGGTTGGGGGATCCTCCTGGTGTGGTCTTGTGCAACTGAGTCATAGACTGGAGCAGTCCCCAGAGTGTGGTGCTTGGGCATCTGTCATTGAATTGCAAATCCCTCAATTAAAACTCCCCTGCTGGTTAATGGTCATTGAAAACCCTTCTGGGCAGGAGTCCTTTGTATGTCACTAGCAAACTTACAGAATATTTCAGTGACAGCCTGTAACGGAGTATAGGGGAGTCCAGCCCTGCACACCTCTTCCCCGGATTCACTGGGAGTCTCAGCCAGCCAGTAGAACAGAAGGTTTATTAGAGATGCCAGGAACACAGTCCAACCAGAGCTTGTCAGTACATCCAGGACCCCTCAGTTGGGTCCTTCCGGGGGGCAGGGAGCTTAGACCCCAGCCTGGGGGCTCCCTGCATTTCGCCCCAGAGCTCCAAATGGGGCAGGGAGGCCAGACCCTGTCTGCCCCACTCCCCTCCTCTTCCCAAGCCAGCTCCAAACTGAAACTCACCAGCCCCTCCTCCCCCTTTGTCTGCTTCCCGGGCCAGGAGGTCACCTGATCCCTTTGTTCGAAAACCTTCAGCTCATACCTTTGCAGGGGAGAGCCCGGGGCCATCGGTTGCTAGACCGAGTGTCAGCCCTTCTCTGTGTCCAGGCCCCTCTGTAACACTCATGCATCCTTGTTCCACCACCTAGAAAATCAAGCACTGCATAGGGGAAACCGAGGCACCCACACAGTACTCAGGGAAAACCTTAACAACAGTCCTAGTTTGTCACATATCTCCCCCCTTCGAGACCGAACTGAGCGGGGTCACTTTAGCCAGTGACCTGGGGAAGTTCGAACCCGGTCACACCAGGCTGTTCCAGTTCCACGTGCCCTTTTCCCATCCCAAAACCCCTGGGGTTCAAGCTGAGATCAGGTCTTTTCCCAGCGCTCCAGTCTGGAGGGCTGTAGTTCAGGCTCTCTTGGTTAAGAGCCTCCCTCTTGATCTGGTCCCCTCTCTGACCACGGGTCTGTGTCACCAGTCGCTCGGCATCGGCCCCTTTTCCTGGATGCAGCCACGTTGGGGCGAAGTGGTGAATATACACCGTAAAGCACCACCCAAATAGATCCGGCTGCTGCTTCTTAAGGGCCTGCCCCATGGCCAGGCATTCCCTCTCTATGGCCGGACCGTTCTGCCTCCAGGGCAGCAGCTCCTTGCTCAGATACCCGATGGGGTGTCTCCCCCGCTTCACATAGGCCTGCATCAGCACCGCGCCCAGCCCTGTGTCTGAGGCTTCGGTGAACACTGTACAGGGCTTGGCCCGATCTGGGTTTACTCGATCTATTGGGCCCTGGATTAGAGCCTCCTTCAGCGCACAGAGAGCCCTCTGGCCCTGCTCGGTCCAGACTGCCTCGTCTGGCTTCCCCTTCTTACCTAGCTCTGTGATGGGGGCAGCTAGGGAGCTAAAGGGGGGTACAAACCTCTGGTAGTACCCCACCATCCCGCTAAAGGCCTGGACCTGTTTCTTGGTCTGGGGAACAGGCCAATCTCTCATCGCCTCCACCTTGGCCAGCCCCGGGCTGTTGAATGACTGGTTCACCTCTAAAGCCAGCCTGTCCCTGGCCTCTCTCTCCAGGTTCTGGGCTCTTTTCCCAGTTATTCTGAATGGGGGACACCTGATGGGAGGATGGGCTCGCATCTCGGGGGAGAGATCCATCAGGGGGTCTTCCCCCTTCTCCTCCCAATCGTCCCTTACCGGTTCTAGGGGCCCCATTACTCTTCTCCCATACCACAGCTTGAAAGGGAAGCCCCCTGGGGATTCCTGGGGCACTTCCCTGTGCCATCGGTGGGGCAGGTACTTGTCCCAGTCCTGTGGATGCTGATTTATGCAAGTCTCCAGCATCAGCCTCACGGTCCCCTGAACTCTCTCCACTAGCCCGTTGAACTGGGGATGATATGCTGAGGCCCAACTGTGCCGGACCCCACATTTCTCCGACAAGCACCGGAGCAGGGCCGACATGAAGTTGGACCCTTGGTCTGTCAGGACTTCCTTGGGGAACCCCACTCGGCTGAAAATGGTCAGCAGCACATCTGCCACGGTGTCTGCTTCAATGGAGGATAAGGGCACCGCCTCGGGGTAATGGGTGGCGAAATCTACCACCACCAGAATGTACTTCTTCCCCGACTGGGTTGCCCTGCTGAGGGGGCCCACCCTATTCATAGCCACCTTCTGGAAAGGTTCCTCTCTGATGGGCAGGGACCTCCAGGGATCTTCTTTCTTACCCTGGGCCAGGTGTAATAGCAGGTGATGATACTTCTGGGGCCTCACCGGCTGCCTCCTGATTCCCCGCAGTTCTACTTCCCCTTGGGAAGCCCATTCCCGGCACAGGAATCCCTTCTCCCACAGGGATCTGTCTCTGCAGTCTTCCCCAAGGGGGTTTGCAGCGCTGTGGCCAGCAAGTTCCCTTAGCTTCTCCAAGGCGGGATCCCTCTGCAGCTCACTGGCCAGGCCTGGGGTCACCGCCCCACTGAGCCCTGCCCCTTGTGGCTCCCTCCCTGCCATGGAATCACTTCCCGGCAGCACCTCTGGACCAGGCAAGCCTGGTTGGCAGCCGTCCTGCCCTGCCTGTGTGTCCCCCCACTCAGCTGGGGTCTCTGCTCCCCCGGGCTCAGCGCTGCCCTGGCTGTCCCTGTGGGGCCAGGCAGCGAGTTCGCTGCTTTCCTCTCTGCATCAGAGACTGCCTGAGCCACCTCTCCATTGTGTAGGGGGGTGGGGAGCATCTCTCTGTCCCACCCCGCCCTAGGCGTCTGGTTACAGGCAGGCAGGTAAACGGAGCCTGGCAGCTCCTCCCCCCTGCCAGCCAGGTCATTTGCATTTTCACTGACCATTTCCCTCTTAGCCAATTGGTTTCCTGAGTTCAAATTCAAATCCTCGGCCGTTACAGGACCAGGGCCTGGATCCTGTCCCAAATATACACAGTCACCCCCCAACAGCACCTTACAGCTGACATCCTGGAGACCCCCAACCACCAGCCAGCCCGACCCCTCCTAGGTCTGCACAGGGATCTGGGCCATAGGCAGGGCGAATGGGTCCGTCCCTGGGACCCTCACCCAGGTCACACAGCCCCTCAGCATCTGGTGGGGGTGCACCACCCGGGGCCTGACCACAATTCTCTCTGTCCCGGGGTCTTGCCACCCCCCGAATGTCTCTCCATTGACCATCACCTTCCGCTCCCACTGGGGGTCCATAGGGCTTGAGTCCAGGGCCAGGAGTGGAAATCCGTCCACCATCCCACCCATCTGGCTGGCGGAGTTTATGGCCTTGGGACCCAGCAAGGGGGTTAGATCCCGGGGCTTTTCCGCAGGGTCTCCCTGGTTCCAATCACCAGCCTGCTCCAAGGCAGTGAGGTGGGCCTCCACATCCCCACCCTCCTTAACTAGGGGCAGTGTGACGGAGTAGAGAGCGAGATGGATCTGACCTGAGAGGCTGCATTGGGACAGGCTGCATCGGAAATGCGAGACTTTACCTGAGGCTGTAACATGAGCCAGGACGGGGGTTGGGAGGTGAAACCTTTGGCTGGGAGAATGGACAGGCGAGAGGAGGGGCCCCGGGGAAGGGGAAGAGAGGCTGCTGGAGGTTTGGCCTTTTGTTTTCAGTTTGAAGCTGGGTGGTGAAAAGCAGAGAGCCCCAGAGCTGGGGTCTAAGCTCCCTGCCCCCCGCAGAAGGCCCAGCTGAGGGGTCCTGGTCATACTTACAAGCTCTGTTTGGACTCTTTCCTGACAACCCTAATAAACCTTATGTTCTACTGGCTGGCTGAGAGTCACATTGAATCCCGGGAAGAGGGGTGCAGGACCTGACTCCCCCACACTCCGTGACAACTGGTGGCAGCGGTGGGATCTTCTGCACCCCATGAACGGCACTTCCTGCAGTAAGTGACTGGAGAGCAGTACAACGAAGCGGGATTGACGGGGAGCAGGTTGCTGAAGAGGCAGAGAGAAGCGGTTTCGGGGGGCGTAGGAGTTACGCTTAACCCTGAGGGGTGTGACCAGTGAGAAGGGCTGGCACACTAGGGGTTCCTCCTGGAAGCCGTGGGGGCCAAGACCGCACAGGCCTGAGAGTGGCCAGCAGGAAGATGTATGCTAAGCGCCGTAAGAACGACCTGGTGGAGCTGTGCAGGCAGAGGGGGCTGCGCGTTGGGAGATCCACCAAAGACCAGCTGATTGCACAGCTGGAGGAGAAGGATCGCTTGGATGACCCGATCCCTGCCCCTGGGGGAAGCCGCCCGAGAGACACAGCATGGGCCCCAGTGCCTGACCTGGCTGGGAGGGGTCAGACTGCTGCCGAGGACATCCCAAGACCCCTCTCGCCTCTGCACAGGGGAGAGGTTGGGGAAAGCCCAGCAAATACCGAGGGCACCTTGACCCTGGCGGCCAGTAGGGGATCTTCCCGGCGGAGCTCCCCATCCCAGCAGTGGAGGCGGCTGGATTGGGAGAGGGAGATAAAACTGAAAGAGCTCGAGTTGAGACAGCAGGAACTGAAGGAGGAGCGGGAAGAACGGGAAAAACAACGTCAGCATGAGGTGCAGGAGAAGGAGAAACAACGCCAGCATGAGCTGGAGCTGGCCAGACTGAGGAGCAGTGAGGCCCCGGCTGCGGTGAGTGAGGGGGAACCCAAGACTACAGGGAAGTTTGATCGTAACTTCCTGGCCCGGCGTAAGGAAGGGGAAGACATAGACAGCTTCCTGGCGGCCTTTGAGAATGCCTGCAGGTTGCACAAGGTTGACCCTGCAGACAAGATCCAGTATCTCACCCCCTTACTAGACCCTGCAAGCCTGGACGTGTACGGCCGAATGAAAGAGACGGAGACTGGGGACTATGAACTGTTCAAAAAGGCCCTGCTCTGCGAGCTTGGGCTGACTCCCGAGATGTACCGTCAAAGGTTCCGGGATCAGCGAAAAACCCCTGAGATCACGTACCTACAACTGGCCAACCGGATACATGGATACGCCCGCAAGTGGACCGCTGGGGCCCAAACTATGGAGGACCTGCTCGAACTATTTGTACTGGAACAACTGTATGAACTGTGCCCATCAGACCTGAAGGTATGGTTGATGGACAAAAATCCAGGGAGCCCACAGCACGCAGGGCGGCTGGCCGACGAGTTCATGAACAGTCGGTCAAGGGGTGGCAGGGAGGAATCCCAAAGGAGCAGGCCCACCCTGAGGCAGCAAGAGAGTCACCACGGGACCCACCAAAGGGGAAATAGGGAGAACCCCCTCCCGAGGGGAACCTCCGACACCAGAACCAACCGACCTGCTCGAGGGGACCAACGGGACATGAGCTGCTATCACTGCGGCCAGAGGGGCCACTTACGGTCCCAATGCCTCAAGATCAGAGACAGACTGAGCAGACCAAACCCACACCGGGTTAACTGGGTAGGGACCCAGCCGGACGAGGGGCCGACAGCCCAGAAGAGGGGGGCTGGCAGCTTATCAACGGCTCCGGAGGGAGGAAGGCCCCAGACCAGCTCCTCGGGGGGGCTGGATGCCCCGGACTCAGGGTTCTCGGTTTATAGGGTGGGCGCGGGGCTGTCCCTTCAGAGAGAGTGCCTTGTTCCCCTGGAGATAGATGGGAGGAAGGTCACTGGATACTGGGATACGGGCGCGGAGGTGACGCTGACCCGGCCCGAGGTGGTGGCCCCAGATCGGGTGGTACCCAACACCTACCTGACCCTAACAGGGGTGGGCGGGACCCCGTTCAAGGTACCTGTGGTGAGGGTACACCTGAAATGGGGGGCCAAGAAGGGCCCCAAGGACATTGGGGTGCACCAGCATTTGCCCACTGAGGTACTGATGGGGGGGAACCTAGAAGACTGGCCCAGTGAGTCCCGGGACACCCTGGTCGTGACCCGTAGCCAGAGCCGGCAAGGGGCGCTACGCCCGGGCCTCGGAGAGGGTGCCTTGCACGGGGCGCAAGACCCTGGCCCAGTGGGGAGGGAGTACCCCAGGACCAGGCGCAGAGAGGCTGCGACCTCAGACACAGACAGCACGAGGGAACAGGTTCCCATTCCTTCCCCAACGGCTGAGTTCCAGGCCGAGTTACAGAGAGATCCCTCCTTGCGGAAGCTCAGGTACCTGGCCGACCGCAGGGAAGTGCGGACCATGTGGAGAGGTTGCCAGGAGAGGTTCCTGTGGGAGAAGGGGTTCCTGTACCGGGAATGGGCTCCCCCCGGTGAGATGGAGATGTGGGGGATCAGGAGGCAGCTGGTGGTCCCCCAGAAGTATCGCCGCAAGCTACTGTACCTGGCCCATGACATCCCTCTCGCAGGGCACCAGGGAATCCGGCGCACCAGGCAGAGGCTGCTACAGAACTTTTACTGGCCTGGGGTCTTTACAACTGTCCATCAGTACTGCCGGTCCTGTGACCCCTGCCAGCGGGTGGGGAAGGCCCGGGACAAGCGGAAAGCGGCTTTGAGGCCTTTGCCCATCATAGAGGAGCCCTTCCAGAAGGTGGCCATGGACATAGTGGGGCCTCTCAGCAAGACAACCCAGTCGGGGAAGAAATACGTTCTGGTGGTGGTAGATTTCGCCACCCGTTACCCCGAGGCGGTGCCCTTATCCTCCATTGAAGCAGACACCGTGGCGGATGCGCTGCTGACCATTTTCAGCCGAGTGGGGTTCCCCGAGGAAGTCCTGACAGACCAAGGGTCCAACTTCATGTCGGCCCTGCTCCGGTGCTTGTGGGAGAAATGTGGGGTCCGGCACAGCTGGGCCTCAGCATATCATCCCCAGTCCAATGGGCTGGTGGAGAGGTTCAATGGGACGCTAAAGATGATGCTGAAAACCTTTATGAACCAGCACCCGCAAGACTGGGACAAGTACCTACCGCACCTGCTGTTCGCGTACAGGGAAGTGCCCCAGGAGTCTACCGGATTTTCGCCCTTCGAACTGTTATACGGCAGGAGGGTACGGGGGCCCCTGGACCTGATGAGAGACGAATAGGAGGGGGAGGCGGCCCCCGAGGGAGAGTCAGTGGTGGAGTATGTCCTGACCTTCCGAGAGAGACTTACTGAGCTCATGGGCCTGGCCAGGGGAAATCTGGCCAGAGCCCAGAGGAAGCAAAAGGTCTGGTATGACCGCACGGCGCGGGCCCGTGCCTACGCCACGGGGGATCAAGTGATGGTTCTCATTCCCGTGAGGAAAAACAAGCTGCAGGCCGCTTGGGAAGGCCCTTTCAAGGTTGTCAAGCAGCTAAATGAGGTAAATTATGTGGTGGAGCTGTCTAACCGGGCACACCACTGCCGGGTGTACCATGTCAATACGATGAAGCCATATTATGACAGGGGGAATGTGGTGCTGGCCGTGTGTGGACATTGGGAGGAGCAGGGAAGTGACCCTCTAGTAGATCTATTCCCTGAGACAGGAGCTGGCTCCTCCCAAGAAACGATCCCCCTCTCTGATCAGCTAACCCCTGCCCAGCAAGCTGAGATCAGAGGGGTGCTGCATCGGTACCAACAGCTGTTTTCCAACCAGCCGGGTCGCACTAATCTGACTGTCCACCGGGTGCAGACAGGATCGCACCAACCTATAAGATGCTCCCCCTTCCGAGTCACAGGGAAGACAGCTCGGGACCTGGAAAGAGAGGTCAAGGACATGCTGGCTTTGGGGGTGATCCAGCCGTCGTCCAGCCCTTGGGCCTCGCCGGTGGTGCTGGTCCCCAAAAAGGATGGGTCGATCCGGTTCTGTGTGGACTATCGGAAGATCAACGCCATCACTGTATCTGATGCCTACCCCATGCCCCGGCCGGACGAGCTCCTAGAAAAGCTGGGAGGGGCTCGGTACCTTACCACCATGGATCTTACAAAGGGCTACTGGCAAGTGCCACTGGATGCAGATGCCCGGCTGAAATCTGCCTTCATTACCCCTCTGGGGCTCTACGAGTTCCTGACCCTGCCTTTCGGCCTCAAGGGAGCGCCAGCCACCTTCCAGTGCCTGGTGGATCAGCTACTGAAGGGGATGGAGAGCTTCGCTGTGGCGTATATCGATGACATCTGTGTCTTTAGCCAGACCTGGGAGGACCATGTGTCCCAAGTTAAACAAGTGCTGGACCGACTCCGGGAAGCTGGGCTGACCGTAAAAGCGGATAAGTGCAAGGTGGGGATGGCTGAAGTGTCCTACCTGGGACACCGGGTGGGGAGCGGCCACCTAAAGCCAGAACCAGCCAAGGTGGAGGTGATCCGGGACTGGCCCGCTCCACAAACTAAGAAGCAGGTCCAGGCCTTTATTGGGATGGCGGGGTACTATCGAAGATTTGTGCCCCACTTTAGCGCCATAGCCACCCCCATCACTGAGCTATGCAAGAAGAGGAAGCCAGACAAGGTGGTCTGGACCGAGGAGTGCCAGAGGGCTCTCTGTGCACTGAAGGAGGCTTTGATCAGGGGCCCGGTTCTGGCAAACCCAGACTTTGACAAGCCCTTTCTGGTGTTCACCGACGCCTCAGACATGGGTCTGGGGGCAGTGTTAATGCAGGAGGATGAAACGGGGCAGAGACACCCCATTGTGTATTTAAGCAAGAAGCTGCTACCCCGAGAGCAGAATTATGCGGCCATCGAGAAGGAATGCCTGGCCATGGTGTGGGCCCTCAAGAAACTAGAGCCGTATCTATTCGGGCGACACTTCACCGTGTACACCGACCACTCGCCCCTGACCTGGCTACACCAGATGAAAGGGGCCAACGCCAAGCTCCTGAGGTGGAGCCTGCTCCTGCAGGATTACGACATGGACGTGGTCCATGTGAAGGGAAGCGCCAACCTGATAGCGGATGCGTTGTCCCGGAGAGGGGGCCCTGAACTTCCCCAGGCCACTGGTCAGAGTGACCCCGCTCAGTTCAGTCTCGAAGGGGGGAGAGATGTGACGGAGCAGAGAGCGAGATGGATCTGACCTGAGGGAAAGGCTGCTTCAGGAATGCGAGACTTTACCTGAGGCTGTAACATGAGCCAGGATGGGGGTTGGGAGGTGACACCTTTGGCTGGGAGAATGGACAGGCGAGAGGAGGGGCCCCGGGGGAGGGGAAGAGAGGCGGCTGGAGGGTTTGGTTGTTTGTTTTCAGTTTGGAGCTGGGTGGTGAAACACAGGGAGCCCCAGAGCTGGGGTCTAAGCTCCCTGCCCCCCCCCAGAAGGCCCAGCTGAGGGGTCCTGGTCATACTTACAAGCTCTGTTTGGACTCTTTCCTGACAACCCTAATAAACCTTCTGTTCTACTGGCTGGCTGAGAGTCACATTGAATACTGGGAAGAGGGGTGCAGGACCTGACTCCCCCACACTCCGTGACAGCAACCCCCCCCCACCGCCCCTTTGTTTTGATCTGCCTTCTTGCTTTCTGCTGTTTTAAACCCCCTCTGCGCACTGTGTTTGAAGATAACCCTCCTGGGCCGTGAGGGGGGGTGTCATCTGCTCCCGGCTCCACCTCCATCCATTGTCCTCGTGCGCGGGAAGGGGGAATTGTTTTCCTCCCCCTGTTCACAATCCCAGCCCCAGCAGGGAGCGGTGCGGAGGGGGGGTCTGGTCTGGGGGGGCGTTTCTTGCCTTGTGTCTCCTGTGCTCTGGGAGGGAGCTTTGGTGAGAACAACGCGGTCTGTGACCTTGGTTGGGTGGAGTCAGATGACTGGTGGGAGCACAGGGGGGGCGGGGAGAGAGTTTGCCCTGCGGTGGGGGGCAGGGAGGGAGCGTGGGAGCTGGGGTGGCAGCTGCGTGTGGTGGGGGACCCCTCGGGGTTCACGGCAGAGCCCTCACCCGGCAAGCCTCCGGGCAGCTGGCTTTGCAGCGGTGGAAATGGGCAGGAAGCGGCTGGGGGCTGCATGGGGAGAGGATGTGGCGGTGGGGTGGCTCCCGCTCTCGATTCACCGTCCCTGGAGGCTGTGCGTGTTGGATGCCCCGGGCATGCAGTGGATTGATTCTGCCTCAGGAGCTGCGGCAAGGCGCTGACGCTCGGGCAGACCCTGGGTGTGACGCGTGGCCCCCGGGTGAAGGGTTTGCGCTGCTGCAGCTCTGCCCGGTAAATCCAGCAGGTAGACAAGGCCCCAGGCTGACACCTGGGTGTCAGTGGTTCCCTGTCCCCGAGCCCAGGCACTCTCTAGGGCCCAGGGCAGCTGCCAGGGAGCTTCTCCTGGTTTCTGTCTGGGCCTTGCCAGCCCACGCTCGGTGCAAGGAGAGCTGCTGGCAGCAGCAACCGCGACCCGGCCAGGAGCAGCCCTGCTCTGAGCCAGGTGCCGAGGAAGTTCCCTCTGGGGCTGCTCTAATAGCGGGTGGAGGGGGGGCCCCGTGGGGAGCTGTTTGGAACCCCCTGCAGCCCGTTCACGCCACATCTCCAGGTTCCCCAGTGGAGGTGGCGCTGCTGTGGAAGGGTCGGCTGGCAGGCCCCTATGCCACAGCGTGGGAGCCAACTCAAGTCCCAGCTTGGCTCCTCGCCCCACTCCCAGCCCCCCGAGCACCAGCTCCCACAGATCGTCAGGGCAATTCCTGAGCCACACCCCGGGGTGCCCGGACTAGGTCTCCGAATTCACCCCCTTTCGCTGTAACTGCTCTAGATGGTGATTGTGCTCCTGTGGCCGGGCGGGGGGGAGCCCATCTCACAGACGTTCCATATCCCTTGACTTCACGTGTCATTTCCTTGCGGTTTTGTTGTGCTGGCATGGACCGCTGTCCCCGGGCCCTCGCGCTGAGAACACCCTTCTGCAGCAGAGGGAGAGCAGCGTGGCCGGAAATCCGCTCATCTGTCCACTTGCCTAACGCTGTCTGTATAGATTAACTTATTACCGGGGACTCCCTAGCCTTGGGTTTGAAAGCTGTATATCTATTGACCCTTTACTTTGACGCTGCCTTGGTTTCACTGGATCCTGTAGGTTGTTATTGCAAAGAGACTCTTTCATCCTTCCCCCCTTCTGAGTTCTGTATCGTTCTGTATCACTTTAATGTGTGCAACATATCTGTTTTTTGGAGCGGGGGGAGGGCAGTTTGGGGAGGGGGCAGGGATATTTTGTGTACGTGCTGGGATCCATCCCACTATTTTTCATGATCGCTTTTCGGCAGATCAGCTCAGTGAGGTGGCGTTTGTGGTATTGTTGGGGCAGGTGCATTCGAGCCAGCTGGGCCTCTCTGCCTTTCGAGTCAACCGTTGACGATCCCGGAGCGGAAAGCCCCTCGGGGCTGCGGCTCCGAGGACGCTGGGTTGTATTTATTTTTTTTAATTAATACATGCAATTAATGTAATGTCCCTGGTGGTCTAGTGGTTAGGATTTTGACACTCTCACTGCTGCGGCCTGGGTTCGATTCCCCGTCAGGGAAAAGTGACTTTATATCAAAAAACCTTCAATTAGTCTTCGCTTGCAATTTAAACAAATCCCTGTTTTTTTCTGGGGGGGAGGGATAGCTCAGTGGTTTGAGCATTGGCCTGCTAAACCCAGGGTTGTGAGTTTAATCCTTGAGGGGGCCATTTAGGGATCTGGGGCAAAAATTGGGGATTGGTCCTGCTTTGAGCAGGGGGTTAGACTAGATGACCTTCTAAGGTCCCTTCCAGACCTGATATTCTATGATTCTATGCCTTGAGCAAGGAAGGCAAATTATTGGCCGCCCAGGCTTTTCTACACCGGAAGTCAAACAAACGTAGGGTGTTCTCCCATTGTGTAAGGCCAGCACTCAGGACTTTGAATCCTGCAATCAAAGCACAAGTCTTGGTGGGACCTTAGGGCATCTCTTTTGCCACCTAACACTCAGTAGCTTAGCCAGGTGGGGAGCGGAGATAGCGGCTGCTCCCTCTCTGAGCAGAAGCGGCGCCTTCAAAAAAAATTTTTAAGGGGGAACAGAGCTAAAAAAAAAGCGCCTCCCCTTGCACTCACCCGGTGGCGCTGTTCGGCAGCACTACCATTTCCTCTGAGTCCTGAAGCTGGGCTGCAGCCTGGCCTAGGAGGCAGCCCGATGGGTGGACCTACTGCCCAACCTTCTGCTGATGAACCTCAGCCCCCACCCGGGCAGGGTTTGATGCATCACTTAAATTCCAGGACGCTGAGGGATTTCAGCTCCCTTTGTCCAGAGGGAACCTTCACCCCGCTCCCAGCCAGATTCTTGTCCATGGGATCACTGTAGGGGGGCTGGGTCCCTCCCATACCCTTCTCATCTGCCTTCGTTCCAAGCAGCACAGCAGGTGGGAATCTGAAAAGTACCCAGGTGACTTAGGAGCAGAAACCCCCACAGACCTTCCCTGCAATTGGCACTTGGCCCTCGACTGAGCAGGACTGAAACTCATGCAGGGAGACTGCTGGGGACCCTCCCCTCTGGGCGTGAGCAAAGCAGCAGGGTGAAGAGAGAACTTGGAGATTCTGGGGATTGAACCCAGAGCCTCATACATGCAAATCATGTGCTCTACCACTGAGCTACAGCCCAAGATGGGCTGGGTTTGCTCTGGGTTACACTCCTGTCTCCAGAGCATCCAGTGGCCTCACAGAAGCATGGGGGACACAGTCCCTGCTCTGAGGCCGATCCTGCTGTCCTGGAGGCTGCTGGTTCTTTGGGGTCACTTTGCAGCAGGGCCAGATTCTATGTGTGGGGCAGAGAGAGTCGTGCCCTGGACTCAGGGTGCAGAGATACACTCAGCCTCTCCCCTGCATTGGGGGAGGAGCTGCCATTCTCTGCTGGAAGGTCATGGTGGTGGGGGGGTGGGGGGGAGGCCTGTGAGCAGCTCAACTCCTGACCCTGGTGGCAGAAGTGGGGTGGGGAGCTCCAGGTGTTTCTAGGTTCTGCTATTTCCACCTGCCTGTAAAGTCCAGCTTTCCCCAGCACATTCACTGCGGTGCAATTGGGTCACTGTGTCTATGGCTGAACAGCAAAGAATCGCTCCCGGTTTCCCGTCTCTCTGCAGCGTGATTAGCCTGTGTCGGTGGTTAATGGGGTGCATCCAGCTGCAGATTATTATTCATTCCCCACCTGGACAGTTCACACAGTCCCTTTCCCGTGCAGATCTCCAGCACCGCAGCGACCCTGATAGCAGCAGTTGGATTTCCCCCGAGGCCCTGAGATTTTCAGGGTCCTTTTTTCCCTTCACCTGGAGTGAACTCAGCTTTTCCCCCGTCCCAGACACTCCATGAAATAACAACAGCAGCGCTAAGGAGAAGGGGAGGGAACATCTCACTGGCAGGGCTGGATGGGCCCAGGGCCCCCTGCTCGTCCGTTGGTTCCATTGCAGAAGAGGACGGGTCCAGGGAATTTGCCCCCCTGCTTTGCACAAGGGACAGAGACAGATCTCGCTGTTCCAGGGTCTGTGCAGAGAAAATTGTGCTTCTGTCTGAAAGAGAGGCGGGAAATGGCCCCATGGTGGGACAATATCCTCAGGATTAAGAGCAAAGGACTCAGGCTGAGAACTGATTTAACTCCACTCATCTGGGATTTAACAAATTGTCTTCCATGGAGCGACTGGGACCTTGTGACATTGATCCAGACTCGGGGGGTTGGGCTGATTTAACTCCCTGGCCGGCCGCCGCCTCAGCCACCTCTTGCCCCATGGCCTCGGCTCTCGGCCCTCTGCTGATTGCTCCTTGCTGGATTGCCCAGAGCAAAAAGGAAGACGTGCAGGTCTAGCATACAATGGTTTTGATCCATCAGCCACTGGGTTTTGGGCCCAGCCCACTTCTCCTGCGCCCCCCTGCTGGGTCTTCAGCCCCAGCTCCAGCATCCGGCCTAGCGCCTTGTGAGCTCTAGTGCTGGCAGGGAGATGCGCCCTCCCTCTCACAGCCCCTCCCCCTCACACTGACACCCCCATGGACCCTCCCCCTCACAGCCCCTCCCCCTCACTCTGACACCTCCATGGACCCTCCCCCTCACAGCCCCTCTCCCTCACACTGACACCCCCATGGACCCTCCCCCTCACAGCCCCACCCCCTCACACTGACACCCCCATGGACCCTCCCCCTCACAGCCCCTCCCCCTCACACTGACACCTCCATGGACCCTCCCCCTCACAGCCCCTCCCCCTCACACTGACACCCCTATGGACCCTCCCCCTCACAGCCCCTCCCCCTCACACTGACACCTTCATGGACCCTCCCCATCACAGCCCCTCCCCCTCACACTGACACCCCCATGGACCCTCCCCCTCACAGCCCCTCCCCTCACACACGCAGGGACTTGTTCGCTGGGCTCTGACATTACAAACCCAGGGGGGAGGTTTCTGAGGATTTACTCCCTGAGCCCTTCCCCCTCTCACCGTGCCCCTGAGTGCAGAGGGGCTGGGCTCAGGCAGCCAGTTTCACCCAGGGATTTTTCATGCACAATTTGGATGCATGATTTTCTCTATCATAGAAGACGATAAATGTGCATGCGAAGATCTGTAAATGTGTATTTTCATTCCATATATGAGCAAATAAAATAAAAACATTTAAACTAAGCACATAGAAAATTTTAATTTTAACTGTTACTGAAATGTACTAACATCTGCAATTTCATCTTGCCTTCATGGGCCGCTCGCAATGACGTTCTTTTTGTGTGCCATGACTGACAAAAACATCCCGGACAGAGAGGCAGCAGGCGAAAATAGCATCCTGTCAGTGCCGAAGTAGCTCAGTTGGGAGAGCGGTAGAGTGAAGATCTAAAGGTCCCTGGTTCAATCCCAGGCTTTAGCATGCTCTTTGGTCCTTTTGTGTGTAAGGTTCGGTTGTTTCCTTGAAGTACAGTGGTACTTCTACCCACCATGAGTCCCTCGTTTCAGGCTCCCCAGCAGGAAAAGACAGTGGGGGCTTGTGCCCACCTGGGCTTTCCTTCTTCTCTTGCTCTTTCTCAGCAAGGGGAGGAAAAGAAGCTCTCCTTCAAGCTGCAGTCACAAGGGCAAGAGAAAGGGGGGAGGGATAGCTCAGTGGTTTGAGCATTGGCCTGCTAAACCCAGGGTTGTGAGTTCAATCCTTGAGGGGGCCATTTGGGGATCTGGGGCAAAAATTGGGGAACGGCCCTGCTTTGAGCAGGGGGTTGGACTAGGTGACCTCCTAAGGTCCCTTCCAACCCTGAGATTCTATGATTCTATTCTATGAAGGTTGAGCTCCGGCTCCAGTCCTTTGCTCTACCAGCTGATCTCTCAAAGGGCTGTCAACACTTTCTCCAGGTTCGCCCAGTGGTGTGGGCCAGGGCGAGTGCTAGAAAGTGGATGGGAATTTGAAGGGACGGGACAGGACTGTAGCAGGGTTTCTGTAGTGTAGTGGTTATCACGAGTGCCTGACACGCAAACGGTCCCTGGTTTGAAAACAGGCAGAAACTTTGAAGCTTCTTCTTCTGAACTACTTTAGCTGCCCATCAAAACACTTCTCCTTATGGTCTGTCCTTGGGATAACCCCAACTCCTGTACGAGGAAGTGAAGTGGGAATGGGGTTAGTCGAGCGCCACCGTTCGTTCTGCCAAAGCCTGGGGAGATGCTGTTGGCTGCTGGGGGGTAGAATCCTGTGCCTGCCCCTCGGCTTCCCAGGGGTGGCTACTTGCAGCCCAGGAGAAGCAGCGGGGTTCTGGGTGGGAGGAAAAGTAGCAATGGGGAGTCCCAGTGGGCTCCTTCCTGGCAAGATGTTTTTCTGTGTCAGGCTTGGGAGTTGCCTGCGAGCCGGGGGTGGACTTGTTCCCGTGGGAACCGCTGCTCCTGTCTCCCCGACCTGGGGGCGCCAGTGACAACTTGGGAGGGGGCAGGTGCTGGCTTGAGTGACTGGGATCCAGGAAGCCCCAGCCTGCTCCTCCGGGGCCAAGGCCACTGCTTGTCTCCTGCCTTGTGACATCAGGATTTCAATCTCCCCAGCATGAGCTGTGGCACGTGTATGAACCCTTCTTGGGGGGCCTGGTCGCTGCCCAAGTAGCTCAGTGAGGAGTGGATGAGATTGAAGATCTGAAGGTTTCTGGCTGGATGCCAGGCCCTAGCTCACCCCTTCCCCCTGGGCATGTTGTGCTGGGCTTTCTCCTGGGTGTGCAGCTAGGCCCTGAACTCACGAGTTTCCCTCGTTTCAGAGGCAACACGTGCAGAGGGCGGGATGTGGGGCCGTGTGCCCACCTGGGTTAGCATCCCGGCTACAGCATGGGGTGCTGCCAGGCTCCCTCCCTGCACAGCAGCGGCTGGAGGGGGGAGTGGAGCGGGGCTGCCTTTGCTGCTTCCTCTCCCTGCATTGTTCACTCCTGAACCTTGAAATTGTGCCCCCCCCACCCCAAGTCTCTCAGCAGAGACCAGTCGTCTGCGCCTGGTTTCCAGCTCCTCAGCCAGTGGATAATGTGTGATTCTGCCCCGGAGTGGCCGGCCCTGACTTTCTGTCTCAGGAAGGGGAGGGAAAAGGAATCTCTTTTCAAACCCCCAATTCCACCACTGACCGAGCACATCTCCTAGCACAGCCCAGGCTCCATCCCTGTCCCAGTCACTGCTGTAGGAGGGTCCTATACGCACTGAGCCCACAGCTTTTCCCAGCCTTTTTAGTGCAGTTGGCAGCGCGTCAGTCTCATAATGTGAAGGTCCTGAGTTCAAGCCTCAGAGATGGCAGCCACTTTTGCTCCCGGCTTCAGATTTTCTAGAGGAAATCAGAGAAAAGAGACTAGAGCAGAGTGGTTTCTAGACCCCTCCCACCCTGCTCTCACACACACACAGACTTTTCGAAGGCATTGACTTTTCCTTCTCCTTTCTGACTCGTCAAAACCAGAGGGGAGGCTCTAGGTCACATGTAGGGGGCAGCGTGGGGCAGTAGGGATACAGGATGTGAGGCTGGTTAACATGGAAATGCACAAAAAACCTCCCCCTTTGCTCCAGCTAAAGTCCCTGCTTTCGCCTCTCCCCGTTTCACAAAAATCTCCATCTCTCCCCCGGCTCTCAGACAACCCTCTCCCCCAGGGGTATTTTCATGGGTTCTTCTTTTTTTCATGGTCTCGTACAAATAGTTTTGCCATAGAAATGATCCAGTACATTGTGCTGAAAGTCCTGCTCCCTTCAGGGCTGGAGCCTCTTCTTGGCGGCTCAGGCCAATGCTCTGGCTTCAGCTAGAGCCCTGGGAAGGAGGTTGTCAGGGGTCGCTCTGAACTCTAGTGTACAGATGTGGGGACCTGCATGAAAGACCTCCCCTAAGCTTGTTTTTACCAGTTTAGGATAAAAATGTCCCCAAGGCACGTTTTTGTCCTTGAACGGTACGCTGCCACCACCAAGTGATTTAAACAAACATTCAGGGAGGGTGTAACGAAGTGGGACTGTTCCTAATGTTTCCTCTGAATACTGAGTGGGTGCCTCAGTTTCCCCTATGCCTCAGTTTCCCCTTTATCTTTCTTAAGACTCTAGGTGGTGGGATAAGGGTGTGTGATTGTTGCAAAGCCCTAGAGGGCCAGTGTGATGACAGAGAATGGCCGACACCCTGTCTCCTGGCAACTGCTGGCCTGGGCCCCTTCCCTGCAAAGGTGCCGGCTGAAGGGGTTGGGGAACAAAGGGATCAGGTGATCTCCTGGCCCGGGAAGGAGACAAAGGCAGAGGAGGGGCTGGAGAGTTTGGAGCTGGCTGGGCACATGGAGGGAGGTCCAGATGGGCTCTGGCCTCCCCACCCCCCAAGATAGACCTGACTGAGGGGTCCTGTTCTCTGTACCTACAAGCTCTGGTTTAGACCCTGTTCCTGTTGTGTAATAAACCTCCTGTTTCACTGGCTGGCTGACAGTCACGTCTGACTGCGGAGTTGGGGGGCAGGGCCCTCTGGCTTCCCCAGGAGCCTCACCCGGGTGGACTCGCTGTGGTGAAGAAGGGGATGCTGAACGCTCCGGGTCAGACCCAGGAAGGTGGAAGCTGGGGAAGCTTCTTGCCCTGGAGACAGTCGGCTCAGCGAGGAGGCTCCTCCGGAGTCCTGACTGGCTTCGTAGGGAGCAGTTCCAGAGCATCGCCCGACAGGGGCCTCGACAGAGCAGTGACTGGGGAGCCCAGCCCCTCACAGCCCCTCCCACTCACACTGACACCCCCATGGACCCTCCCCCTCACAGCCCCTCCCCATCACACTGACACCCCCATGGACCCTCCCCCTCACACTCACACCTCTATGGACCCTCCCCCTCACAGCCCCTCCCCCTCACACCGACACCCCCATGGACCCTCCCCCTCACAGCCCCTCCCTTCACACACGCAGGGACTTGTTCGCTGGGGCCTGACATTACAAACCCAGGGGGGAGGTTTCTGAGGATTTACTCCCTGAGCCCCTCCCCCTCTCACCGCACCCCTGAGTGCAGAGGGGCTGGGCTCAGGCAGCCAGTTTCACCCAGGGATTTCCCAGCCCAGGCCCCCGAGTCTCCTCTGCCCGTATCTACCAGTGACACTGCGCGTGGGCGGCGGCTACAAGGGGCTCAGGGAGGCTGAACCTCCCCAAACGGGGCAAGAAATGCTGGTGTGACGCACCCCCCTTGGAGGGGGGCTGGGCCTCTGCCTTGGGACAGACCCTCCCGAGGAGTGGGGGAGCCACCGGCACTCAGACCTCACGCACAGGCCTGGCTCTCGCCTTCAGCCCAGGCAGCCAGAGGGGCCGGGGAGCTCCCTGGCAGTCCCACACCTCAGCCATCTCCTGCCTCACGGCCCCGGCTCCTGGCGCTCTGCTGGTCGCCCCCTCGCTTGAAGGCCCAGAGCAAAAAGAAACAAGCACCTGCCTAGCAGAGGATGGTTTCAATCCATCAACCTCTGGGTTATGGGCCCAGCACGCTGCCGCTGCGCCACTCTGCTGGGTCTCTGCCTCCAGCATCCAGCACCCAGCCTCCAGCATCCACACTAGCGCCTTGCGAGCGCTGGCGCTGGCCAGCAGAGATCTCAGCCACAATGCCCCAGATGGGCAAACGCTGTGGGCTCCTGAAGCCTCTGCCCCTCTATGGATGTGGGCTTTCCTTCTTCCCTTGCTCTTTCTCAGCGAGGGGAAGGAAAGAAGCTCTCCTTCAAGCTGGAGTCACAAGGGCGAGGTAAGGATGACTTCCTGGGAGCCGGCTCCAGTTCTTTGCTCTACCAGCCGACCCACCTGGGCTTACATCCCACGACCTAGTGGATGTAAGGCCCCAGGCAGTTTTTGCCTCAGTGTAGCTTGTTGGGATCAAACCTCTCCCCCACCTGGAGCTGATGAACATTCCTGGCTGGAGGGACACACACTCCAACGACTCAAAAGGAAAAGAGTTGATAGAAAAAAATCACACGACTGACCCCAAAGAAGGGTGAGCTGCAAAAGGCAGAAGCAGGCAACTCATCTAGGGGAGCTGAGAGACCACGGTGAACATGGTGCAAAGGTCGCTATGTGGGAATTCACAATTGTGATTTTAAAAACAAACAAACAATCTTTGGCCAGCCGGAATCGAGGCATTTATTACACTTCTCTCATACATGGATTTTCTGATGTCTAATAAGGCTTGAGCGATAACTGAAGCGTTTCCCACACTCAGAGCACAGGTAGGGCGTCTCTCCGGTGTGGATTCTACGATGTGTGACGAGGACTGAGTTATAACTGAAGCGTTTCCCGCACTCAGAGCACGTGTAGGGTTTGTCACCCGTGTGGAGTCTCTGATGTCTGATAAGGTGTGAGCTCCAATAGAAGCGTTTCTCACACTCAGTACACGTGTAGCGTCTCTCTTCCGAGTTGATTCTCTCGTGTGTAATAAGGTCTGAGAGGCTACTGACGTTTTCCTCTGGCCTCTGCTGAGTCTCACAGGCTTTTGCTTTTTCTGGGAGTGCACAACGCCCGGAAACATTCCCATTGGATATTCCTGATAACGTTCCATGTGGTTCTACTTACTCAGCATTTTCCTGGTGGGGTGAATCCTCATTCTCACTCACCATCCCAACACCTGATGGGAGACAGAGAGAATCCAGACACAGGTCACTCCCTGCACCAGAGAGAAAAGCAATCTCAGAGAGAGGAATGGAAAAAGGGATGAACAAACCAAAATATGTGCGGGAGAGACCAAACCTATCAGGAGCTGATTTTCTCCAAACCCTTCCCCAGAGGAGAGAGAGGAAGGGATCAATTTTGGGTGTGCATCTCACCAGAACTCTCAGGGGAAAGCGAGATTGGCGAGGGATCTGCTGCCAACTGTCAGTGAGGATAGGTGGAAAGCCATGAGTGACATCTGCCTAATGATTCCACATCTGCAGGGAACAATCCTGAACTTGGAAAGCTCACAACTTGGAGAGTCTTGGTAGGGCATCCCAAATGTTTCCTGTATTCACGGACAGTTTTTTAGTTGGTTTACCCAATTCCTCACCTGTGCAGGCAGCTCTCGGGAGCACTTCTTTCTTAGAGCCCCGGAGGTCTGGGACCCACAGCTCTTCCTCTCGTTCCAGCTGCGAGATCACATCAGGTGTGGAAACTGGAAACCCTGCTGAAGGCAAAGAAAACAAGGAAGGTCAGTGGAATTTGTGGGATACTTGTCACAAGGAATATTCCATGATTTTAACCCCTGCTCATTTTTAAGTAGTAATATCCCAAGGCCATCTTCCTTGACTTAAAGTGGCAGAAGAGTCATTATTATCAATCGTATTCATCACCTTTTTGCCTACGGACCAACTAAGAAGTGTGTCCCCGTTGTGCTAGGCAAGGTACAAACCCAGAATAGTAGATGGCCCATGCCCTGAAGAATTTACAATCTAAATAGACCAGACAGACACAGAATGGGGAAAGGGGTAGAACACACCGGCAGAGTGAACTATGTGAAGGCAGAGTGACAGATCTGATGAACATAGGAACATATCTTGAAACTATTGTATTTAATGTTATGACTAGGGCCAGTGTTTTCCAGAAACTGCCGCTTTTACTGCATCTTTTACTGGAATTACACCCCCACCCCCGATTTCTGCCTGGGGACACCTGACTCACAGGGCAGAGGCTGGGGACTGGCTGCGGTTGAGACTTGCTGCTAATTTCTTCCGTCCTCATGCAAGTCTGGGTTCAGCAAAACCACTGTGCAGCTTCCCCTGGGCAGGTAGGGGAACCCTGCCCAGGGGAACCTTGAAAGGGGGACGCCAGGCTCCCACATCATGCTGCAGAGCAGACGGCGCTCGCAGCTGCTCTCGGCTTTGTCCACAGCCCCTCTCCCCTGCTCATCTCCCCTGCGCACAGCGGGTTCATGTCCCATCTCCCCAGCACACAGCCGGCTCTAGGCTCTCAATGCCCAGTGTCTGGGCCCCACCTCCCCCACACGGCTGGCTCCTGTCCCCTCCCCCAAATGCACTTTCAGGCTGTAAAGGATTATATATTGCTCCTGTTTCTCATTTACTCTGTTTTCATTGCCAGCAAACACTGGCCCTAGTTCTGACTGTTATTTGTATATCTGAGCCAGCCCTTGACAGCATGAATACTCCACAGACTATGATGCTGAGATGGGCCAGATGACACCAGGGAGAGCTGAGGGATGGGTTTCCTGTGCAATCTGGTGTCACTAAGGGGAGATGAATGCCAGATCTCAAGGCTGGTTATGCAGATCTCCAGCTTTTGAAGCTTTGCCCCACGCAGAAAGGGCCAGTGACTGATTTCACCTCTTTCAGGAGACTGAAGACAGACTTTTTGGGGAGAAACAGTTGAGTTTGAATGGACTTAGAGGGGTCTTTTGGGGCTACAAACTGACATGACCTGTAATCTAAAAGAGGGAAGGTTTTAAGGAAGGTTTTAATACACTTTGGAACTGATCAGGGATTCCCAAGCGGACTGATGAGGGGACGATGGTAAATACGCATTTAGATGCTTTTCTTGTTTTGTATCTTTTCCCCATAAGGCCCATGGACACTGTCATGGATCCACAGGATCTGTGCAATGCCTTGTCTTTTAACCCGTCCTTGGGAGGTGCCCCTTGAGTGCACTAGACCCCCAAGGGGTCCCACTCTTCCACAAGGATAGTCCTTAGACGGAGTCTCTGGCTTCAACACCTCAGACTCTGGCTTCAACACCCCACCCCAGGGCTATGCCAGAGCCCCGCCCGCAGGAGCTGCCCCGTCCCCGCACTGTGCCAGAGCCCCGCCCCCAGGAGCTGCCCCGCCCCCGGTCTGTGCCGGAGCTCCGCCCCCAAGAGCTGCCCCGCTCCCGCTCTGTGCCAGAGCCCCGCCCCCAGGAGCTGCCCCGCTCCCGCTCTGTGCCAGAGCCCCGCCCCCAGGAGCTGTTCTGCCCCCGGGCTGGGCCAGAGCCCCGCCCCCAGGAGCTGCCCCGCCCCCGGCTCAAAATGGGGCTAGAGCCCTGCCCCCAGACGCTGCCCCGCCCCCGGGCTGGGCCAGAGCCCCGCCCCCAGGACTGCCCCCATCTCGGGCTGTGCCAGAGCCCCGCCCCCAGGAGCTGCCCCGCTCCCGCTCTGTGCCAGAGCCCCGCCCCCAGGAGCTGCCCCGCCCCCGGGCTGTGCCGGAGCACCGCCCCCAGGAGCTGCCCCGTCCCCGCTCTGTGCCAGAGCCCGGCCCCCAGGAGCTGCCCCGCACCCAGCTCCCAATGGAGCCAGAGTCCCGCCCCCAGGAGCTGCCCCACCCCCGGCTCGCAATGGAGCCACAGCCCCGCCCCCAGGAGCTGTTCCGCCCCCGGGCTGGGCCAGAGCCCCGCCCCCAGGAGATGCCCCGCCCCCGGCTCCCAATGGAGCCAGAGACCCGCCCCCAGGAGCTGCCCCGCCCCTGGCTGACAATGGAGCCAGAGCACCGGCCCCAAGAGATGCCCTGCCCCCTGGCTGCGCCAGAGCCCCGCCCCCAGGAGATGCCCCGCCCCCGGCTCAAAATGGGGCTAGAGCACCGCCCCCATACGCTGCCCCGCCCCCGGGCTGTGCGAGAGCCCCGCCCCCAGGAGCTGCCCCGCCCCCGGCTCGCAATGGAGCCACAGCCCCGCCCCCAGGAGCTGCCCCGCCCCCGGCTCACAATGGAGACAGAGCAGCGCCCCCAGGAGATGCCCCGCCCCTGGCTCACAATGGAGACAGAGCTGCCCCGCTCCCGGCCTGTGCCAGAGCCCCGCCCCCAGGAGCTGCCCCGCCCTCAGGAGCTGCCCCGCCCCCGGGCTGGGCCAGAGCCCCGCCCCCAAGAGCTGCCACGTCCCCGCTCTGTGCCAGAGCCCCGCCCCCAGGAGCTGCCCCGCCCCCGGGCTGTGCCAGAGCCCCACCCCCATGCGGTGCCCCGCCCCCGGCTCACAATGGAGCCTGAGCCCCGCCCCCAGGAGGTGCCCCGCTCCCGGCCTGTGCCAGAGCCCAGCCCCCAGGAGCTGCCCCGCCCCCGGCTCACAATGGAGCCAGAGCCCCGCCCCCAGGAGCTGCCCCGCTCTCGGGCTGGGCCAGAGCCCCGCCCCCAGGAGCTGCCCCGCCCCTGGCTCACAATGGAGCCAGAGCCCCGCCCCCAGGAGCTGCCCCGTCCCCGCTTTGTGCAAGAGTCTCGCCCTCAGGAGCTGCCCCGCCCCCGGGCTATGCCAGAGCCCCGCCCCCAGGAGCTGCCCCGCCCCCAGGAGCTGCCCCGGCCCCGGCTCACAATGGAGACAGAGCACCGACCCCAGGAGCTGCCCCGCCCCTGGCTCACAATGGAGCCAGAGCACCGCCCCCAGGAGCTGCCCGCCCCCGGGCTGTGCCAGAGCCCCGCCCCCAGGAGCTGTCCCGCCCCCAGGAGCTGCCCCGCCCCCGGGCTGTGCCAGAGCCCAGCCCCCATGCGGTGCCCCGCCCCCGGCTCACAATGGAGCCTGAGCCCCGCCCCCAGGAGCTGCCCCGCCCCCGGCTCACAATGGAGCCAGAGCCCCGCCCCCAGGAGCTGCCCCGCCCCCGGGCTGTGTCAGAGCCCCGCCCCCAGGAGCTGCCCCTCCCCTGGGCTGGGCCAGAGCCCCGCCCCCAGGAGCTGCCCCGCCCCCGGACTGTGCCATAGCCCCGCCCCCAGGAGCTGCCCCGCCCCCGGGCTGTGCCAGAGCACCGCCCCCAGGCGCTGCCCCGCCCCCGGCTCACAATGGAGCCAGAGCCACGCCCCCAGGAGCTGCCCTGCTCCCGGCCTGTGCCAGAGCCCCGCCCCCAGGAGCTGCCCCGCCCCCAGGAGCTGCCCCGCCCCCGGCTCACAATGGAGCCAGAGCCCCGCCCCCAGGAGCTGCCCCGCCCCTGGCTCACAATGGAGCCAGAGCCCCGCCCCCAGGAGCTGCCCCGTCCCCGCTTTGTGCCAGTGTCCCACCCCCAGGAGCTGCCCCGCCCCCGGGCTATGCCAGAGCCCCGCCCCCAGGAGCTGCTCCGCCCCCAGGAGCTGCCCCGCCCCCGGGCTGACCCAGAGCCCCGCCCCCAGGACCTGCCCCGCCCCCGGCTCACAATGGAGCCAGAGCACCGACCCCAGGAGCTGCCCCGCCCCTGGCTCACAATGGAGCCAGAGCACCGCCCCCAGGAGATGCACCCCCCCCTGGCTGTGCCAGAGCCCCGCCCTCAGGAGCTGCCCCGCCCCCGGGCTGGGCCAGAGCCCCGCCCCCAGGAGCTGCCCCGCCCCCGGACTGTGCCATAACCCAGCCCCCACGAGCTGCCCCGCCACCGGGTGTGCCAGAGCCCCGCCCCTAGGCGCTGCCCCGCCCCCGGGCTGTGACGGAGACCCGCCCCCAGGAGCTGCCCCGCCCCCGGACTGTGCCAGAGCCCCGCCCCCAGGCGCTGCCCCACCCCCGGCTCACAATGGAGCCAGAGTGCCGCCCCCAGGAGCTGCCCGCCCCCGGGCTGTGCCAGAGCCCCGCCCCCAGGAGCTGTCCCGCCCCCAGGAGCTGTCCCGCACCCGGGCTGGGCCAGAGCCCCGCCCCCAGGAGCTGCCCCGCCCCTGGCTCACAATGGAGCCAGAGCCCCGCCCCAGGAGCTGCCCCGCCCCCGGGCTGTGCCAGAGCCCCGCCCCCAGGGGCTGCCCCGCCCCCGGGCTGTGTCAGACCCCCGCTCCCAGGAGCTGCCCCGCCCCCGGGCTGTGCCATAGCCCCGCCCCGAGGAGCTGCCCCGCCCCCGGGCTGGGCCAGAGCCCCGCCCCCAGGAGCTGCCCCGCACCCGGACTGTTCCATAGCCCCGCCCCCAGGAGCTGCCCCGCACCCGCTTTGTGCCAGAGTCCCGCCCCCAGGAGCTGCCCTGCTCCCGGCCTGTGCCAGAGCCCCGCCCCCAGGAGCTGCCCCGTCCCCGCTTTGTGCCAGAGTCCCGCCCCCAGGAGCTGCCCCGCCCCCGGGCTATGCCAGAGCCCCACCCCCAGGAGCTGCCACGTCCCCGCTCTGTGCCAGAGCCCCGCCCCCAGGAGCTGCCCCGTCCCCGGGCTGTGCCAGAGCCCCGGCCCCAGGAGCTGCCCCGCCCCCGGGCTGTGCCGGAGCACCACCCCCAGGACCTGCCCCGTCCCCGCTCTGTGCCAGAGCCCGGCCCCCAGGAGCTGCCCCGCACCCAGCTCCCAGTGGAGCCAGAGTCCCACCCCCAGGAGCTGCCCCGCCCCCGGCTCGCAATGGAGCCACAGCCCCGCCCCCAGGCGCTGCCACGCCCCCGGGCTGTGCCAGAGCCCCGCCCCCAGACGCTGCCCCACCCCCGGGCTATGCCAGAGCCCTGCCCGCAGGAGCTGCCCCGTCCCCGCTCTGTGCCAGAGCCCCGCCCCCAGGAGCTGCTCCGCCCCCGGGCTGGGCCAGAGCCCCGCCCCAAGGAGCTACCCCGCCCCAGGGCTGTGCCAGAGCCCCCCCCTAGGTGCTGCCCCGCCCCCGGGCTGTGCCGGGGCCCCCACCGCAGGAGTTGCCCCGCCCCTGGCTCAAAATGGGGCTAGAGCCCCGCCCCCAGACGCTGCCCCGCCCCCGGGATGGGCCAGAGCCCCGCCCCCAGGAGCTGCCCCGCCCCCGGCTCACAATGGAGACAGAGCACCGTCCCCAGACGCTGCCCCGCCCCCGGCCTGTGCCAGAGCCCCGCCCCCAGGAGCTGCCCCGCCCTCAGGAGCTGCCCCGCCCCCGGGCTGGGCCAGAGCCCTGCCCCCAAGAGCTGCCACGTCCCCGCTCTGTGCCAGAGCCCCGCCCCCAGGAGCTGCCCCGCCCCCGGGCTGTGCCAGAGTCCCGCCCCCATGCGGTGCCCCGCCCCCGGCTCACAATGGAGCCTGAGCCCCGCCCCCAGGAGCTGCCCCGCTCCCCGCCCCTGGCACACAATGGAGCCAGAGCACCGCCCCCAGGAGATGCACCGCCCCCTGGCTGTGCCAGAGCCCCGCCCCCAGGAGCTGCCCCGCCCCCGGGCTGGGCCAGAGCCCCGCCCCCAGGAGCTGCCCCGCCCCCGGCCTGTGCCAGAGCCCCGCCCCCAGGAGCTGCCCCGCCCCCGGCTCACAATGGAGCCAGAGCCCCGCCCCCAGGAGCTGCCCCGCTCTCGGGCTGGGCCAGAGCCCCGCCCCAGGAGCTGCCCCGCCCCTGGCTCACAATGGAGCCAGAGCCCCGCCCCCAGGAGCTGCCCCGTCCCCGCTTTGTGCCAGAGTCTCGCCCCCAGGAGCTGCCCCGCCCCCAGGAGCTGCCCCGCCCCCGGCTCACAATGGAGCCAGAGCACCGACCCCAGGAGCTGCCCCGCCCCTGGCTCACAATGGAGCCAGAGCACCGCCCCCAGGAGATGCACCGCCCCCTGGCTGTGCCAGAGCCCCGCCCCCAGGAGCTGCCCCGCCCCCGGGCTGGGCCAGAGCCCCGCCCCCAGGAGCTGCCCCGCCCCCGGACTGTGCCATAGCCCAGCCCCCACGAGCTGCCCCGCCACCGGGCTGTGCCAGAGCCCCGCCCCTAGGCGCTCCCCGCCCCCGGGCTGTGACGGAGCCCCGCCCCCAGGAGCTGCCCCGCCCCCGGGCTGTGCCAGAGCCCCGCCCCCAGGAGCTGCCCCGCACCCGGACTGTGCCATAGCCCCGCCCCCAGGAGCTGCCCCGCAGCCGCTTTGTGCCAGAGTCCCGCCCCCAGGAGCTGCCCTGCTCCCGGCCTGTGCCAGAGCCCCACCCCCAGGAGCTGCCACGTCCCCGCTCTGTGCCAGAGCCCCGCCCCCAGGAGCTGCCCCGCCCCCGGGCTGTGCCAGAGCCCCGCCCCCATGCGGTGCCCCGCCCCCGGCTCACAATGGAGCCTGAGCCCCGCCCCCAGGAGCTGCCCCGCTCCCGGCCTCTGCCAGAGCCCCGCCCCCAGGAGCTGCCCCGCCCGCGGCTCCCAATGGAGCCAGAGCCCCGCCCCCAGGAGCTACCCCGCCCCCAGGCTATGCCAGAGCCCTGCCACCAGGAGCTGCCCCACCCCCGGGCAGTGCCGGAGCTCCGCCCCCAGGAGCTGCCCCGTCCCCGCTCTGTGCCAGAGCCCCGCCCCCAGGAGCTGCCCCGCCCCCGGGATGTGCCGGAGCTCCGCCCCCAGGAGCTGCCCCGTCCCCGCTCTGTGCCAGAGCCCCGCCCCCAGGAGCTGCCCCGCCCCCGGTCTGTGCCAGAGCCCCGCCCCCAGGAGCTGTTCCGCCCCCGGGCTGGGCCAGAGCCCCTCCCCCAGGAGCTGCCCTCATCTCTGGCTGTGCCAGAGCCCCGCCCCCAGGAGCTGCCCCGCTCCCGCTCTGTGCCAGAGCCCCGGCCCCAGGAGCTGCCCCGCCCCCGGGCTGTGCCAGAGCCCCGCCCCCAGGAGCTGCCCGCTCCCGCTCTGTGCCAGAGCCCCGCCCCCAGGAGCTGTTCTGCCCCCGGGCTGTGCCAGAGCCCCGCCCCCAGGCGCTGCCCCGCCCCCGGGCTGTGCCAGAGCCCCGCCCCCAGGAGCTGCCCCGCTCCCGCTCTGTGCCAGAGCCCCGCCCCCAGGAGCTGTTCTGCCCCCGGGCTGGGCCAGAGCCCCGCCCCCAGGAGCTGCCCCGCCCCCGGCTCAAAATGGGGCTAGACCTCCGCCCCCAGACGCTGCCCCGCACCCCGGGCTGGGCCAGAGCCCCGCCCCCAGGACTGCCCCCATCTCGGGCTGTGCCAGAGCCCTGCCCCCAGGAGCTGCCCCGCTCCCGCTCTGTGCCAGAGCCCCGCCCCCAGGAGCTGCCCCGCCCCCGGGCTGTGCCGGAGCACCGCCCCCAGGAGCTGCCCCACCCCCGGCTCGCAATGGAGCCACAGCCCCGCCCGCAGGAGCTGCCCCGTCCCCGCTCTGTGCCAGAGCCCCGCCCCCAGGAGCTGTTCCGCCCCCGGGCTGGGCCAGAGCACCGCCCCCAGGAGATGCCCCGCCCCCGGCTCCCAATGGAGCCAGAGCACCGACCCCAGGAGCTGCCCCGCCCTGGCTGACAATGGAGCCAGAGCACCGGCCCCAAGAGATGCCCTGCCCCCTAGCTGTGCCAGAGCCCCGCCCCCAGGAGATGCCCCGCCCCCGGCTCAAAATGGGGCTAGAGCACCGCCCCCATACGCTGCCCCGCCCCCGGGCTGTGCGAGAGCCCCGCCCCCAGGAGCTGCCCCGCCCCCGGCTCGCAATGGAGCCACAGCCCCGCCCCCAGGAGCTGCCCCGCCCCCGGCTCACAATGGAGACAGAGCAGCGCCCCCAGGAGATGCCCCGCCCCTGGCTCACAATGGAGACAGAGCTGCCCCGCTCCCGGCCTGTGCCAGAGCCCCGCCCCCAGGAGCTGCCCCGCCCTCAGGAGCTGCCCCGCCCCCGGGCTGGGCCAGAGCCCCGCCCCCAAGAGCTGCCACGTCCCCGCTCTGTGCCAGAGCCCCGCCCCCAGGAGCTGCCCCGCCCCCGGGCTGTGCCAGAGCCCCGCCCCCATGCGGTGCCCCGCCCCCGGCTCACAATGGAGCCTGAGCCCCGCCCCCAGGAGGTGCCCCGCTCCCGGCCTGTGCCAGAGCCCAGCCCCCAGGAGCTGCCCCGCCCCCGGCTCACAATGGAGCCAGAGCCCCGCCCCCAGGATCTGCCCCGCTCTCGGGCTGGGCCAGAGCCCCGCCCCCAGGAGCTGCCCCGCCCCTGGCTCACAATGGAGCCAGAGCCCCGCCCCCAGGAGCTGCCCCGTCCCCGCTTTGTGCCAGAGTCTCGCCCTCAGGAGCTGCCCCGCCCCCGGGCTATGCCAGAGCCCCGCCCCCAGGAGCTGCCCCGCCCCCAGGAGCTGCCCCGCCCCCGGCTCACAATGGAGACAGAGCACCGACCCCAGGAGCTGCCCCGCCCCTGGCTCACAATGGAGCCAGAGCACCGCCCCCAGGAGATGCACCGCCCCCTGGCTGTGCCAGAGCCCCGCCCCCAGGAGCTGCCCCGCCCCCGGGCTGTGCCAGAGCCCCGACCCCAGGCGCTGCCCCGCCCCCGGCTCACAATGGAGCCAGAGCCCCGCTCCCAGGAGCTGCCACGCCCCCGGGCTGTGCCAGAGCCCCGCCCCCAGGAGCTGCCCTGCCCCCGGTCTATGCCAGAGACCCGCCCCCAGGAGCTGCCCCGCCCCCAGGAGCTTCCCCGCCCCCGCTCTGTGCCAGAGTCCCGCCCACAGGAGCTGCCACGCCCCCGGGCTATTGCAGAGCCCCACCCCCAGGAGCTGCCACGTCCCCGCTCTGTGCCAGAGCCCCGCCCCCAGGAGCTGCCCCGCCCCCGGCTCCCAATGGAGCCAGAGTCCCGCCCCCAGGAGCTGCCCCGCCCCCGGCTCCCAATGGAGCCACAGCCCCGCCCCCAGGCGCTGCCCCGCCCCCGGGCTGTGCCAGACCCCCTCCCTCAGGCGCTGCCCCGCCCCCGGACTTTGCCATAGCCCCGCCCCCAGGAGCTGCCCCGCCCCCTGGCTGTGCCAGAGCCCCGCCCCTAGGCGCTGCCCCGCCCCCGGGCTGTGCCAGAGCCCCGCCCCCAGGCGCTGCCCCGCCCCCGGCTCTGGCCTGTGTTCTCCTGGCACTAGCACTGAGCATGCCGCAGTAACAGCTGCTTGAACCTCTCCCTGAGCTGGGCGGAAGAGGGCGGAAGCGGCTCCCGGGGCAGGCTGGGAAATGTAGTTCCTGGCGCTCCTGGAGCGGAAGTGACGTAGCGGGGCTCTGTGTGGCTCGTGCGCGGCCGTTGGCGCCTCACCCGGAGCCGTTGAAGCGGTTTGTGTCTCCCGGCTCCGGGCATGCGCAGATCGGGGTGGGGGGAGAAGAGCAGGTGACCCCCGAGGGGGGGAGAGAAACGGGGGGGGCTGAGATTCCCTCGGATTTACCGCTGCCCCCGGCCCTGGGGCCCCCCCGCCCCGCCCCCTTTCTCCCCAGAGAGCCACGAGCCGCACCCAGGGTGCCCCCCCTCCCCCCCCATCCCTGAGCAGGTCTCTGCCCCTCCCCCACCGCACCCCAGTGTCTCCCCCTCCCCCCATGGGCGGCTCTCACTGTGGGGGGGGGGTCGGAGGGGTTCTGGGGTTACTGGCTGGGGGTCTGGGCTCTGGGGGGGGGTGGGTCTGTGGCCCCTGGCTGGGGGTCTGGGCCCTGGGCGGGTCTGGGGCCCCTGGCTGGGGGTCTGGGCTCTGGGGGGGGTTTGGGGCCCCTGGCAGGGGGTCTGGGCCCTGGGCGGGTCTGGGGCCCCTGGCTGGGGGTCTGGGCTCTGGGGGGGGTCTGGGGCACCTGGCTGGGGGTCTGGGCTTTGGGGGGGGTCGGGGGCCCCTGGCTGGGGGCTGGGAATGTGACATCACCGATTCTGCTTTTCTCCCCTCTGGAAAACTGTGGAAACGTCCGGTTCCATTGGGAAAATTCATCCCCCGAGTCCTTGTCGTAGATCTGGGGGTGCAGGAGGGGGGAAGGGGGTTCGCGCTTCCCCATAACGGTCTCTCCCACAGTGCTCTGGACTCGTTCTTCCTGAAACCTGGTGTCACGGACACCACTGTTAATCCAGAGTCACTGCCTGGACAGACGAGGAGTGACTCCAGATGGACAGGGGGGCAAATGAGATCAGCAATTCCCCTGTGAGGAGGGGCTCTCGTTAGCTGCTCCCCCCAGAGAGCTCAAGGGGGGAAGGCTGCTCCAACGCCCTGTCCCTCTCTGCTCAGGATATTGGGGTTCAGCTTCCTGGGTCAGACGCTGCAGCCTCCGTTGTGATCTGGGCGACCAGGCTTAGCAGCTGCTGCTCCCCCAGCGGGGTCTGTGCTGGGAAGTGACCTTTATTAAACCTTCTTCTCTGCCCCACCCACGTGATGACTTTCTCCAGCTGGCACCAGCCCCCTCGGGCAGCCCTGAGCCCTGTTAATACTAAATTCTGAGCCAGAGATTCCAGGTAACTGGGAGAAATGAGGGGAAAATGCTGGGGTCTGGCCTTAAAATGACTCTACTCAAACAGACCCTCCCCCCTCATTTCTCGTCCCATTAGCAATTGCAGGAGCAAATCCAGCCATGGGGAAGCAAACAACCCAGGAATGGGACTTTCCTACCAGACGGGCAGGGAGAGGGGACAGGGAAAAGGAGAAAGAGAGACTGAAAGGAGCCATGGGAGAGAAGAGTTTTGAGAGAGATTTCCAGATCTCTAATCTGCCCAGACAGATGTATTACTGCACCCTAGGTAAAATCATTTTCCTGTGGAAAAAATGAGGATCAAACAGAGGAAAACCCAGTTCCTGACTCCATATCCCTCCTGCTGGGGTGTGGCTGCCGTGGGGTCAGTGTCCAAGGGAATCCCCCACAGTAAATACTTTGGCTCTCTTTTTTCTAGCATTGTGTTCAGATGCTTTGTTACAGAATGGGGGGAGGGAGAAAAGAGGTTAAAAATGTCTCTGTGGGTTTAGCCTGGCAGGAGTGGCCAGGTCTCCACTGTAATAAAGAGATCGAGCATTTTCTCAGCATGGCAGACTCTAGGGTGTCTGTCTGCAGGGGAAAAGCCTGGGGCAATCGTGCTGTGAAATTAATTAAAGCCTGTTCTGAAACCTCCACAACTGCCCTTCTCACCCTGCCAGGCTGCAGGATAATGTCCGTGTTTTGCTCCAGTTCATCCCGTCCTCCCATGGGACAGGGGAGAGAAATGGCTGCAGAGGAGCCAGTTCAGGTAGGGATTATCGGGGGGTTGCTGGTGGGTTCCTGCGGGAGGAAGAGGGACAGCAAATACACCGGAGATGGGAACGTTTGCACTGTCTGGTTTGGAGGTTGGAGCTAGGATGACCAGACAGCAAGTGTGAAAAATATGAGAGGGAAGTGGCACAAGGATGCAAATAGTGCACACACACACGCACACTAGGGTGACCAGACAACAAATGTGAAAAATTGGGATGGGGGTGGGGGGGTAATAGGAGCCTATATAAGAAAAAGACCCCAAAATCAGCACTGTCCCTATAAAATCAGGACATCTGGTCACCCTAGTTGGGGCGGGACAGGAAATTCACAGGATGGAGACTGGGAGGAGGCCTGGGTGGGGCAAACCTGCTGGGAGATGTTTAATAAGTGGCCCAGATTCTAGCAACGGACCCCTGGGGTTGGAAGGTGGAAATGCCCTAATTTGTGGAACAGGAAACAACCCACCTAGGTGGGGCTGGGAAAATGGAGCAGATCCCAGTGCTGGAGCCTGACCTGAGTAACCAGCGGCTGCTCTGAGATCTAGATCTAGGGGGGCACCCACCAATGAGGCTTAGGGAGGGTTCTTAAGCTTTTTCTGTCTGAGCCCCCTCAACACGCTATAAACCCCCCACGGCCCTGCATCGGCATGTTTCTCTGCATATAAAAGCCAGGGCTGGCATTAGGGGGTGGTAACCAGGGCAAGTGCCTGGGGCCCCATGTGACAGGCCCCCCCGCAAAGCTAATTGCTCATAGTTTGGCTTCAGCCCCTGGGGGCAGGGCTCAGGGCCCAGCCTTCAGCCCCATGCAGGGAGGTTTCATCTTTCTGCCTCAGGCCCAAGCGAGTCTAACACTGGCCCTGCTTGGAGGACCCCCTGAAACCTGCTTACAGCTCCCCAGAGGTCCAGGGACTCCTGCCTTAGGGGATATGCCCCTCCCGCCGTATCCAGCTCCAGGGCTGGCCTTGGAGAAAATGGCACCCTGGGCAAACTTATATTTTGGTGCCCCCCCCCCCCCATCACCCCTGGCCCTCATGAGCTCCCCACCATCCCCTCCAGGCCCCGATGCCTCCCTCCGGTGCTTACTTTGTATTGAAAGAGCGGCCGGAGCTCAGCCCCAGCACAGATTAAGCCCTGGCAGGGCGGCCTGATAGCAGTGGCTGCCGACCAAGTGCCCAGCTCTGAAGGCAAAGCCACCGCCAGCAGCAGCGCAGAGGTAAGGGTGGCCTGGTATGTGGTGTAGTGTGCAGCCTTTTATTTTATTTAAAGTGCATGTTGTAATGTGGTATTACACCGCCCGGGGTCCGCCTCTGCTGGCTACAGTTCCAAACTTAACAGAGTGAAAGTCACCTCGGCTACTCGCTTCACATGTATCATCCAGGAACACACAGACCAAGGGCAGTGACCACACAGACATTCACACGTACAAGGTCTAGTCTGTTTGACAAGTTTTATGAAAGTTACAATTAAAGTTCTGAATCCCCAAGCATAGAGAAATTCTATAAAGCCCTATGCAAAAGTTACAAATCTAGTTCTACTCCCATCCTTAGCAATAGTGGTAGGGTCTGATGAGTCTCCAATGGATTGATCATCAGTAGAGGGATGGTTCCTGCTGGAGTATTCCATAGGGAGCTCAATTTTCCCACTCTGGGCACCCCTTTTTATAATGTGGTTCTGATCATCTCTCATTAACATTAACGCACATTTGGAAGCAGAGGTGCCTTTACAAAAAATTTTAATTTAAAATTAATCTTCTGGCTAATTTTTCACACTGTTACCACTTGATTCCTCTTTCCCCATAATCTTAGGGCATCGGGTTATTCCTCAGGCATTTACTTATGTCAGCTTTTCTTTGCTCCAAGGCCTCAAATAGCTAAACTCTTGCAGGTCTCAGCCTACAGGCCTTGTATTTCAATCCTATTTACTTAGATACCAAATACATGATTATTCTCTCTCTATACTCACTGCAGAGCAGTGGGGAGAGCAGAGATGGGACACCCCTGCTAGAGGCACCCCCTGGACCGTCACCTAGTCCGCCCACCACCAAGGCTGGCCCTGTCCAGCTCCTCACAATGAGAACAGTGTTGGGCTTTCTCCCAGCGAGCTCTCCCTGCACTCTGCTCGGGCCTCCATCTCCCGTATCAGTCTCACGCTAGTAGGTGTGTGATGGATCTGCTGGGAGAGACAAGGGGCTCTCTCTTCGTCCCCTCCCCCTGGTGTTTTCTGGATGCTCTGAGTGGGGTGGGGGTGGGACTCCTGACTGTGAGCCACCCAGAGCTTCCCTTTGATGGTCTCCTCTCCTCCACGAATAGTGGGGCTGTGAGTGGGGCAGCAGGTACTGAGTGTTGGACTCTTGCTCTTTCAGGGGCCGGTGACCTTCGAGGAGGTGGCTGTGTATTTCACCAGGGAAGAGTGGGCTCTGCTGGACCCCGCTCGGAGAGCCCTCTACAGAGCCGTCATGCAGGAGAACTATGAGAACGTGACCTCGCTGGGTAAGGGTTCCCGTCCCCTCGGCCCCTACTGGGCTCACAGGCGCGGGGAGCTCTACCGGAGCGAAGACAAATGGACAGGCCCAGTGAAAGGAAAACAAAATGTTTTCTACAGCAGCCTGGCTCAAGGGCATTGGCCAGTATGGACTCTATTGTCGTCTTTGCTTCTCTGTGCTAATCGAAGGACTTTCCAATGCCGTGTGTCGGTTGGCTAATAAACGCTGCTGTGGTTTAACAGTCTGCCCAGTGTCACAGCACAAACTTGCTGAGGTGCATGGAATGAGGAACAGTCTCTGAACAGGAGTGTCGCTCGGCTGGACCTGCTGGCATTGCTCACAGGTTGAAATAGGAGTGTTGAAGCCAGTGGCTCAGTCTTGGGTGTTGAAGCCAGAGACTCCGTCTAAGGCCTATCCTTGTGGAAGAGCGAGACCCCTTGGGGGTCTAGTGCACTCAAGGGGCACCTCCCAAGGATGGGTTAAAAGACAAGGCATTGCACAGATCCTATGGATCCATGACAGTGTCCATGGGCCTTATGGGGAAAAGATACAAAACAAGAAAAGCATCTAAATGCGTATTTACCATCGTCCCCTCATCAGTCCGCTTGGGAATCCCTGATCAGTTCCAAAGTGTATTAAAACCTTCCTTAAAACCTTCCCTCTTTTAGATTACAGGTCATGTCAGTTTGTAGCCCCAAAAGACCCCTCTAAGTCAATTCAAACTCCGCTGTTTCTCCCCAAAAAGTCTGTCTTCAGTCTCCTGAAAGAGGTGAAATCAGTCACTGGCCCTTTCTGCGTGGGGCAAAGCTTCAAAAGCTGGAGATCTGCATAACCAGCCTTGAGATCTGGCATTCATCACCCCTTAGTGACACCAGATTGCACAGGAAACCCATCCCTCAGCCCTCCCCGGTGTCATCTGGCCCATCTCAGCATCATAGTCTGTGGAGTATTCATGCTCTCAAGGGCTGGCTCAAAGATACAGATAACAGTCAGAACTAGGGCCAGTGTTTGCTGGCAATGAAAACAGAGTAATTGACAAACAGGAGCAATATATAATCCTTTACAGCCTGAAAGTGCATTGGGGGGAGGGGACAGGAGCCAGCCGTGTGGGGGAGGTGGGGCCCACACACTGGGCATTGAGAGCCTAGAGCCAGCTGTGTGCTGGGGAGACGGGGCATGAACCCGCTGTGCGCAGGGGAGATGAGCAGGGGAGAGGGGCTGTGGACGCAGCCGAGAGCAGCTGCGAGCGCCGTCTGCTCTGCAGCATGAGGTGGGAGCCTGGCGTCCCCCTTTCAAGGTTCCCCTGGGCAGGGTTCCCCTACCTGCCCAGGGGAAGCTGCACAGTGGTTTTGCTGAACCCAGACTTGCATGAGGAGGGAAGAAATTAGCAGCAAGTCTCAACCGCAGCCACTCCCCAGCCTCTGCCCTGTGCCCTGGGGAGGAGTCAGGTGTCCCCAGGCAGAAATCGGTGGGGGTGTAATTCCAGTAAAAAATGCAGTAAAAGCGGCAGTTTCCGGAAAACACTGGCCCTAGTCATACCATTAAATACAATAGTTTCAAGAGATATGCCTGTGTTCATCAGATCTGTCACTCTGCCTTCACATAGTTCACTCTGCCGGTGGGTTCTACCCCTTCCCCCATTCTGTGTCTGTCTGGTCTATTTAGATTGTAAATTCTTCAGGGCATGGGCCTTCTACTATTCTGGGTTTGTACCTTGCCTAGCACAATGGGGACCCACTTCTTAGCTGGTCCATAGGCAAAAAGGTGATGAATATGATTTATAATAATGACTCATCTGCCACTTTAAGTCAAGGAAGACTTAAAAATGAGGAGGGGTTAAAACCATGGAATATTCCTTGTGACAAGTATCCCACAAATTCCACTGACCTTCCTTGTTTTCTTTGCCTTCAGCAGGGTTTCCAGTTTCCACACCTGATGTGATCTCGCAGCTGGAATGAGAGGAAGAGCCGTGGGTCCCAGACCTCCGGAGCTCTAAGAAAGAAGTGCTCCCGAGAGCTGCCTGCACAGGTGAGGAATTGGGTAAACCAACTAAAAACTGTCCGTGAATACAGGAAACATTTGGGATGCCCTACCAAGACTCTCCAAGTTGTGAGCTTTCCAAGTTCAGGATTGTTCCCTGCAGATGTCACTCATGGCTTTCCACCTATCCTCACTGACAGTTGGCAGCAGATCCCTCGCCAATCTCGCTTTCCCCTGAGAGTGCTGGTGAGATGCACACCCAAAATTGATCCCTTCCTCTCTCTCCTCTGGGGAAGGGTTTGGAGAAAATCAGCTCCTGATAGGTTTGGTCTCTCCCGCACATATTTTGGTTTGTTCATCCCTTTTTCCATTCCTCTCTCTGAGATTGCTTTTCTCTCCGGCACAGGGAGTGACCTATGTCTGGATTCTCTCTGCCTCCCATCAGGTGTTGGGATGGTGAGTGAGAATGAGGATTCACCCCACCAGGAAAATGCTGAGCAAGTAGAACCACATGGAACGTTATCAGGAATATCCAATGGGAATGTTTCCGGGCGTTGTGCACTCCCAGAAAAAGCAAAAGCCTGTGAGACTCAGCAGAGGCCAGAGGAAAACGTCAGTAGCCTCTCAGACCTTATTACACACGAGAGAATCAACTCGGAAGAGACACGCTACACGTGTACTGAGTGTGAGAAACGCTTCAATTGGAGCTTACACGTTATCAGACATCAGAGACTCCACACGGGTGACAAACCCTACACATGCTCTGAGTGTGGGAAGAGTTTTAAGCAGAGCTCTGCCCTGATCACATATCAGAGACTCCACAGCGGAGAGACACCCTACACGTGCGCTGAGTGTGGGGAATGCTTCAGTGATAGCTCGGCCCTCATGTCACATCAGAGACTCCACACAGGAGAGACGCCCTACACATGCTCTGAGTGTGGGAAGAGTTTTAAGCAGAGCTCTGCCCTGATCACATATCAGAGACTCCACACAGGAGCGACGCCCTACACACGCTCTGAGTGCGGGAAACGCTTCAGTTATCGCTCAAGCCTTATTAGACATCAGTAAATCCACATATGAGAGAAGTGTAATAAATGCCTCGATTCCGGCTGGCCAAAGATTGTTTGTTTGTTTTTAAAATCACAATTGTGAATTCCCACATAGCGACCTTTGCACCATGTTCACCGTGGTCTCTCAGCTCCCGCAGAGGAGTTGCCTGCATCTGCCTTTTGCAGCTCACCCTTCTTTGGGGTCAGTCCTGTGATTTTTTTCTATCAACTCTTTTCCTTTTGAGTCGTTGGAGTGTGTGTCCCTCCAGCCAGGAATGTTCATCAGCTCCAGGTCGGGGGGAGAGGTTTGATCCCAACAAGCTACACTGAGGCAAAAACTGCCTGGGGCTTACATCCACTAGGTCGTGGGATGTAAGCCCAGGTGGGTCGGCTGGTAGAGCAAAGAACTGGAGCCGGCTCCCAGGAAGTCATCCTTACCTCGCCCTTGTGACTCCAGCTTGAAGGAGAGCTTCTTTCCTTCCCCTCGCTGAGAAAGAGCAAGGGAAGAAAAAAATCCCACATCCATAGGGTGGCAGAGGCTTCAGGAGCCCACAGCGTTTGCCCATCTGGGGCATTGTGGCTGAGATCTCTGCTGGCCAGCGCCAGCGCTCGCAAGGTGCTAGTGTGGATGCTGGAGGCTGGGTGCTGGAGGCAGAGACCCAGCAGAGTGGCGCAGCGGCAGCGTGCTGGGCCCATAACCCAGAGGTCGATGGATCGAAACCATCCTCTGCTAGGCAGGTGCTTGTTTCTTTTTGCTCTGGGCCTGCAAGCGAGGGGGCGACCAGCAGAGCGCCAGGAGCCGAGGCCGTGAGGCAGGAGGTGGCTGAGGGGTCGGACTGCCAGGGAGCTCCCCCGCCCCTCTGGCTGCCTGGGCTGAAGGCGAGAGCCAGGCCTGTGCGTGAGGTCTGAGTGCCGGTGGCTCCCCCACTCCTCGGGAGGGTCTGTCCCAAGGCAGCGGCCCAGCCCCCCTCCAAGGGGGGTGCGTCCCACCAGCATTTCTTGCCCCGTTTGGGGAGGTTCAGCCTCCCCGAGCCCCTTGTACCCGCCGCCCACGCGCAGTGTCACTGGTAGATACGGGCAGAGGAGACTCGGGGGCCTGGGCTGGGAAATCCCTGGGTGAAACTGGCTGCCTGAGCCCAGCCCCTCTGCACTCAGGGGAGCGGTGAGAGGGGGAGGGGCTCAGGGAGTAAATCCTCAGAAACCTCCCCCCTGGGTTTGTAATGTCAGGCCCCAGCGAACAAGTCCCTGCGTGTGTGAGGGGAGGGGCTGTGAGGGGGAGGGTCCATGGGGGTGTCAGTGTGAGGGGGAGGGGCTGTGAGGGGGAGGGTCCATGGAGGTGTCAGTGTGAGGGGGAGGGGCTGTGAGGGGGAGGGTCCATGGGGGTGTCAGTGTGAGGGGGAGGGGCTGTGATGGGGAGGGTCCATGGAGGTGTCAGTGTGAGGGGGAGGGGCTGTGAGGGGGAGGGTCCATGGGGGTGTCAGTGTGAGGGGGAGGGGCTGTGAGCGGGAGGGTCCATGGAGGTGTCAGTGTGAGGGGGAGGGGCTGTGAGGGGGAGGGGGAGGGTCCATGGGGGTGTCAGTGTGAGGGGGAGGGGCTGTGAGCGGGAGGGTCCATGGGGGTGTCAGTGTGAGGGGGAGGGGCTGTGAGGGGGAGGGTCCATGGGGGTGTCAGTGTGAGGGGGAGGGGCTGTGAGGGGCTGGGCTCCCCAGTCACTGCTCTGCCGATGCCCCTGTCGGGCGATGCTCTGGAACTGCTCCCTACGAAGCCAGTCAGGACTCTGGAGGAGCCTCCTCGCTGAGCCGACTGTCTCCAGGGAAAGAAGCTTCCCCAGCTTCCCCCTTCCTGGGTCTGACCCTGGAGCGTTCAGCATCCCCTTCTTCACCGCAGCGAGTCCACCCGGGTGAGGCTCCTGGGGAAGCCAGAGGGCCCTGCTCCCCAACTCCGCCGTCAGACGTGACTCTCAGCCGGCCAGTGAAACAGAAGGTTTATTAGATGACAGGAACAGGGTCTAAACCAGAGCTTGTAGGTACAGAGAACAGGACCCCTCAGTCAGGTCCATCTTGGGGGGTGGGGAGGCCAGAGGTCCGTCTGGACCTCCCTCCATGTGCCCAGCCAGCTCCAAACTCTCCAGCCCCTCCTCTGCCTTTGTCTCCTTCCCGGGCCAGGAGATCACCTGATCCTTTTGTTCCCCAACCCCTTCAGCCGGCACCTTTGCAGGGGAGGGGCCCAGGCCAGCAGTTGCCAGGAGACAGGGTGTCGGCCATGCTGTGTCATCACACTGGCCCTCTAGGGCTTTGCAACAATCACACACCCTTATCCCACCACCTAGAGACTTAAGAAAGATAAAGGGGAAACTGAGGCATAGGGGAAACTGAGGCACCCACTCAGTATTCAGAGGAAACATTAGGAACAGTCCCACTTCGTTACACCCTCCCTGAATGTTTGTTTAAATCACTTGGTGGTGGCAGCATACCGTTCAAGGACAAAAACGTGCCTGGGGGACGTTTTTATCCTAAATTGGTAAAAATAAGCTTAGGGGGTGTTTCATGCAGGTCCCCACATCTGTAAACTGGAGTTCAGAGTGAACCCTGACAACCTCCTTCCCAGGCTCTAGCTGAACCCAGAGCATTGGCCTGAGCCGCCAAGAAGAGGCTCCAGCCCTGAAGGTAGCAGGACTTTCCGCACAAAGAGAAAACTGCACAAGCGTGAAGGGACTCGACCCCTCAATCTTCTGATCCGAAGTCAGACGCCTGATCCATTAGGCCACACGGTCACATGGGGAAAGTCTCTCCAAGCCACTTCTTTAGACAAGACGGACACTGTGTTTGTCGGGTCATCTACTTCAGTGTGAGACTGAAAATCCTAAACCACCCTTTGAAATAACGAATGCAGCAGGACGTGTTATGGTCCCTGCCCCAAAGCAGACAGACCAATGGAGAGCTGAGTCCAGGGTAATACTTCACAGGGCTGAGTGAGGCCGGCAAGAATTCATCTGGCCTCCTGGGCCTCTCGCAATGACGTCCTTCTTGTGTGCCAGGACTGACAGAAACATCCCAGACAGAGAAGCAGCAGCCTAAAGCAGGTCCCTTGTATGTGCTGAAGTAGCTCAGTCAGGAGAGTGTTAGACTGAAGATCTAGAGATCCTTAGTTCACCCCCAGGCTTTAGCCTGCTCTGTGGGCGCAGGGCTGGGCTGTTTTCTGGACGCGCAGCAGTGGCTTTACCTGCCACGAGTCCCTTATTTCACACTCCCCGGCAGGGAAAAGCAGCGTGGGCTTGTGTGCCCAGTGGGCCCATGTGAGCTTTCTGTCTTCTCTTGCTCTTTAAGCTGAGCCTCTGTCAATAGGCGCTTCCGTATAGCGTCACTGTGCAGGCCACACACGAACCTGTCACGCAGGGCGTCATTTAACATCTCCTTACAGTCACAGTGTTCCGCAAGCCTTGTTAAAGTTGCTACAAATTGTACAACTGGTTCATCTTCTTTGTGGTCTCTTTTGTGGAACCCACTATATCTTTCAGCAGTTACCAGTGGTTTGGGGGGAAATGGGACCCCAGGATTCCCACAATGTCACTGTAAGATTTGGTCTCAGGCTTAACAGGGTGTAGTGAGCTGCGTTGCAGGGAGTAGGTTTTAGCCCCCAAAACACTTACGAATATTGACACCTTCTTCTCTTCTGTAATGTCATTGGCAATCACAAAAAGCTCCAAACGCTCAGTACACACGTGCCATTGCACTATGTTCTCCTCAAAGGGTTCCAGTGGCCCTGTAAGTGTAGCCATGGGTTTAGTTTCAGGTTTCACAGTCAGTGCCAACAAGCCAGTTCTCACCCCCTTCCAACAGCTAAATGATTTTGATAGGGGTTTTTTCTTTCTTTTTACCTTGACTTCTACTTCCCTCTGTTGCTGGGGCAGCACAGGGATCCCGTCCTCGTCGCCACTTCGTTGTATCATTGGGCAGCAGGTTTAGGAAGAAATCATTTGAGATGCAGAGAGCTGAGAGCCATGGAAGCAGCCATTTATTTTCACACACTGAACTAACCAAACCAGCCAAAACTGGCTGGGCTATCCCCTAATAATCTAACTCAGTTGCCATAGTAACAACAAGGTGCTATTACCACAACAACCAAACACACAACAGCAGACATCCCCAGCGCATCAGAAGGACGTGTGGCACAGGCTCTCGTGTTGCAGCAATTGCAGTCGAAGCCGCCGCCTTGCCAATGCCGGCCACAGCAGCCTTTTCATCAGCTCCAGGCTCGTGATTTGATTCTTTCTAATGCTCCTCTTCAAAGAAGCCTTTTCCTTAGCAAGCAGTTACTTGGATTGCCAAGGGAGGTCTCTTCTGTTCCCTAGAAAGACACAGGGAAATGTGATGAGAGGAGACAAAAGTTCTACAAGGCACCACTGGGAGTTGAACCCAGGATCTCCTGTTTACTAGACAGGCGCTTTAGCCAGCTAAGCCATGGTGCCTGCCACAAGCAAACCCTTGCAACTGTTCCATTTGATGGTCCAAGACAAGTCCTGCAAATTCCAAAGTACAGACGTTCCCCATTTCCCTCAAGACTTGCAGACCTGGAGGTGTCTGGCTCTCTGCACACAGAAAACCCAGACCCAGAAGCCTTCCTTCCTCCAGACTGTGAGGCCAGTGGGCATGTGAGAGAGTTGCCCCGTCAGTCACAGGCAGAAAATGGCCCTTCCTAGGAAAGCCCAAGTCCTGAAAGGAAAAGACTAGTGTGAGGGAAGATACTGAAGAACTGCCTTTTGGAGAATAGGATGCTTTTTACACCCGACCAGGGACTTGAACCCTGGACGATCACATTAAAAGTCTGATGCTCGACCAACTGAGCTAGCCAGGCTCACATGCAAAAAGGGCAAATTTGGTGCAGAAGAGAAACTAGTCAAGAAAAAGAGGGCGGGAAACAATACAGAAAACTTGCTACTCTGGCTCCCTTAGCAGCCCTAGCCCCAG
Organism: Chelydra serpentina; assembly: GCA_037349315.1. Classification (NCBI taxonomy): domain Eukaryota; kingdom Metazoa; phylum Chordata; order Testudines; family Chelydridae; genus Chelydra; species Chelydra serpentina. The sequence continues at coordinate 248,326 of JBAIAC010000097.1, forward strand.
CCTGCTCCTCCATCTGGTGCCCAGAGACCTTCTTCTTTTTCTAGTTAAATCTCAGATCCAGGAGAAAACACCGTTCGACAAAGAAAAACAAAATCACAGACAGAAATGCGATTGGAAATACAAAAAAAGAGGAGAATGCCATCCCCAATCACATTACGGCGGGGGCGGGGGTGGGGATTTGGGGAAGGGGTGGAATGGGGAGAGGGGCAGAGCTCCTGGCCCCACAGCGCTTCCTACCAGCCCCAGACTGCGCTGTCTAGGCCTGCTCCTGTGGGTGTGAGCCTCCCTCCTGACTCCTAAGGACTCAGCAGGAGCAAGGGGCCTGTCCAGGAAATGGCTAGGGCTTCTGGGAACCCGGGGGTGCGCTGGACGCCACCAGGGATCATTTGGCTCCTGGCACACAAGGGAACTTAAAAAGCTGAGAGCCCAGACATGGGGCTTGAACCCCAGACTAAGAGCTTGATGCGCTACTGACTGAGCTAGCCCAGTTCAGTGAGTGCAGCTTCCCCCTTCCACCGCAAGAGCGAGAATGCAGGTAAAAGAGAGGCAAAAAGAAGTCCCAGGAGCCCTTCCTCTTTTTCTCCATGGCCACAGCCCATCAGCAGGATTCCTCCTCCTCCTCCCTCCTGCAAGTAGCCACCCCTGGGAAGCCAAGAGGCAGGTACAGGCCCAGCCAACCGCACTTCCATGGGCCAACCTGCAAGGGCAGAGGAGGCCAAGCTACAAGGCTCCAAGAGGTGACTGGCCGAGATCCTCCAGCTTTACCCAGCTGATGCCAAGGCGCTTTCTCAGCTCATTTCCCCACCCTCTGTCCTGCAGGGGTTGGGGTTATCCCAGGGACAGGCCAGTGGCAGAAGGGGGAGTGCCTTGCTGGAAAGATAGGGGAGCTGGAAAAAGGAAGCCACCATGTTTCTGCCTGGTTTCAGACCAGGGGCCTTTTGCGTGTGAGGCAAACGTGATAACCACAACACCACAGAAACTCTGTCACAGGACTCTGCCCCTTCCCTTCAAATTCCATCCGCTTGGCTGGCGCTCGCCCTGGCACACACCGATGGGCGAACCTGGAGAAAGTGGTGGCAGCTCTTCGATGGGTCGGCTGGTAGAACAAAGAACTGGAGCCGGCTCCCAGGAAGTCATCCTTACCTCAGACTTGTGACTCCAGCTGGAAGGGGAGCTTCTGTCCTTCCCCTCGCTGAGAAGAAAGAAAACTCAGGTGGGCCAACTCGGTGCAGAAGCCCCCCTGTCTTTCCATGCTGGGGAGCCTGAAATAAGGGACTCAGGGTAGCTAGAGATACCACTGCACTGCTAGAAAACAGGCCAGTGCTGCACACAAAGAGCACGCCAGGGCCTGAGATTGAGCCAGGAACTTCTAGATCTTCAGTCTAACGTTCTCCCAACTGAGCTACTTCAGCACCTTTATGACTTGCTGTTTCTTTGTCCAGGTTGTTTTTGTCAGCCATGGCACACACACAAAGAACCTCTCTGGGTCCCACTGTCAGTTCCCCTGTTTTCCATCACTCCGGATGCTTCCGACTCCTGGGTGAGGTTTTCCTTGCAAGGTCTGTCTGTGACTCTGTGTGTGTAGGAAGTAAGGAGTGTGGGGCTCTCACTGAACTGAAGGAGGAAAACGGTTGGTTGAGAGACCTGGGGGAAGAATAAAAGAGGCCCAGAAGCGCGGGTGCTGGAATGGGGAGGCAGGGGGCCCTGGCCCCCAACTTTTGAAGGTAGGGGGAATATGCCCTCCAACTCTTTCCCGGTCCTAAGGGTGGGCAACAGTGGGAGAGGGTGGAGAGGAGCAACTGGTGGGTGGCATCTTGTGGAGATGGGTCAGTGTGGGGTTGGGTCTTGGGGTAGGGGTAGGGGCTCAGGGAAAATGGGTGGGGCCTCAGGGGACAGGGCCATGGTTTGGGTACCTGTGGACCCCACACTTTTAGGGGCTTCCACTGCTCCTGCCCACAAGGATGACAAAATATTAGCAGGCTATTGTTTTAACTACTTGGCCAGTTTGTCTAATGGGCTCATCCCTCTATTGGCCAGAAACATGGCTAAGCAAAGAGAACAAACCCCAAATCCCCCCTGTGCTTTGGGAGCCGGGTTTGCTGTTTGATTTCTGTATTTCAGGTGACTTCAAACCCAGGCACTGGGTTTATTTACCAGTTTCTCTGGCATTGGCACATTACTGTGCTTGTAGCTGTGATGGCCGAGTGGTTAAGACGTTGGAGTTGAAACCCAATAGGGTTCCCCTGCGCAGGTTCGAATCCTGCTCACAGCGAGGCCTGTGTTTTAGCCACAGTTTCTAACCAGGGCAATACATCCTGCCCAGTTGCCTCACTGACAGGGGATGCCGACATTTCTGTCAGGCTCACTGGCAGCGGGGGGGATGTGGCTGCTGCCGCAGGCCTGGCTTTAACGCCTGGTGCTTCCTCACCTGCTTGGCTGTCTGGGGCCTTTGGTCCCTCCCAGCTGTGGGAGAAGTGGGCTGGTGGCTCAAAGGGTTTTTCTGGGGCTGTCGGTGACAGGGAATCATAGAATCATAGAATAGAATCTCAGGGTTGGAAGGGACCTTAGTAGGTCATCTAGTCCAACCCCCTGCTCAAAGCAGGACCAATCCCCAATTTTTGCCCCAGATCCCTAAATGGCCCCCTCAAGGATTGAACTCACAACCCTGGGTTTAGCAGGCCAATGCTCAAACCACTGAGCTATCCCTCCCCCCGGGATCGCTGGCTAAGGATGGCTCCGTGGAAGAGCTGAGCTTTGCCTGTCGTTCCGGCCTGTGGTCTCCTCTGTCATGTGGCAGTGAGTTCCACAGCTCCGGGGGGAGCTCTGCCTCCTGTACGGAAAAGCCTCCCTGTCTGGGTGAGCTGGTGGGACACGGTGGTGGCAGGAGAAGGGACGATCTCCCTGGTGGAGACGATTTGGACAGCGGCTGGAGCCTGGCCCTGGGCTCTGTGAGAGGAGCCGGAGCAGGGAGCGGGTGCTGGGGTGACCTGTGGGGCGGAGCAGGGAGCGGGCGCTGGGGTGACCTGTGGGGTAGAGCAGGGAGCGGGTGCTGGGGTGACCTGTGGGGCGGAGCAGGGAGCGGGTGCTGGGGTGACCTGTGGGGCGGAGCAGGGAGCGGGCGCTGGGGTGACCTGTGGGGCAGATTGAACCAGCTGGAGCAGCTCAGGGCGTGTTGGTCCATCCCCAGCTGCAGGAAGGAGCCGTAGATCTCGCAGAGAGGTGGGGGCAGGGCCGTCCTTAGCCATGGGCAGAACAGACGGGCACGTAGGGCACCGCTATGCCTGGGGCACCAGACACTCTGCCGGGAGCCGGGAGGGACAGGAAGCCGTGGGGCAGGTAAGAGCAGCGCTGGGTCCTAGAGAGAGCCCAATGCGCTGCCTGCAGCACAGTCTGGGGAGGGGATTGGCTGCTGGGGTCTCTGGGAAGGGGGGGGAGGAACTCGCCTGTGAGTGTGACTCTCCCCCGGCGTGAGGGGAGGCAGGCTGGGCGGCTCTGGCAGTGTCCTTTATTGCCCCCTATAACGTCCATTCTTATCCCCCCCCCCTACAGAACACCCCCCTTTCCCCTCCTCCCCACACAGAGCACCCCCCTTTCCCCCCCCCCCATGGAGCACCCCCATCTCCCCGCCCTCCCCTCCGGCACGGCTGGGTTCGGTGAGGTGTGCGGGGGGGGCCGGGGGGGCTGCTTGCTGAGGAAGTAAAAATGAAAGTAAGTCACTTCCTCGGCAGCCAGCGCAAGCAACAGGGGCCGGCTGGAATTACCACCCCCAGATGGCTGGGCTGGGGACAGGGTGACCAGAGAACATGTGTGAAAAACCAGGACAGGGGGTTGGTAGGGTGACCAGATGTCCCACTTGCATAGGGACAGTCCCAATTTTTGGGTCTTTTCTTTATATAGGCTCCTATTACCCCCCCACCCCCATCCCGATTTTTCACCCTTGCTGTCTGGTCACCCTCGGTGGGGGGTAATTGGTGCCTATATAAGACAAAGCCCCAAATAGCGGACGTGGCCCTATAAAATCAGGACATCTGGTCACCCTCGCTGGGGAGCGTCTCTCCCCCGGGCTGGCAGCGATCCACCTCATCCGGGGGGAGCTGCGCAGGGCAGGATGAGCGGCTGTGGGTCCGTGGGTGCCCGTCCCTGAGATCAGATGCTGGGCTAAATTCCCCATGGTCCGTGGGGCTGGCGGTGGTGCCCAGTGGCCTGTGATCGGACCTGAGGGTTTGCTGCTGCTGTTGCCGCTCTGCTCCCCAAGAGATGGATCTGGGGGTCCTGCAGCTTTCACCGATCTCCTCCTCTCCTGCAGCTGTTGGACCCGCAAGCCGGGAGGTGAGCCCAGCAAGGAAGCAGGACTGTGTTGCCAAATTCTCATTTAACAACTTTGGTTGCCAAAAATGCTTGCCAACAATCCAATTTCAATATTAAAAAAAAAAAATCAATATCTCTAGCCAAAAACAGGTTTGGGGCGAGGACTGGGCCAGTTCTCATCAGAGAAACAAAAAATGTTGACTGGCTCTAGCCCTGTTCCTGCTCTTCTATGGGAAGCACATTGCCCTGACTAGCCAGCAGGTGGGGCAATTCTAGGGGGGCACAGCAATGGGGGGGGCATGGCCCCATCAGTTTTAAAAGGAGGGCTCTGCTGTTCCCATGGATACCTCTCATGTCACCGTGGTTCTGCTGCAGCCCTAGGTAAGCAATGGGTTCGGGATTTCCTCTTTCTCCATCCCCGCCCCACGCGCCCAGCCTGCAGGAGGGAAGGGCTGGCCCGAGAGCCATGTTAACATCATCCTGTCGACACTGCGGGGTTAGCAGGATGTCCCTGCCTGTGCACACAGAGAGCTGGAAGCATCGTTCTCAGGTTAGAGGCTAGTCAGGCGCGGGAGGAGACCACACGCTCAGCCATCTCGGAGAGACCTGGGGACTAAGGGTCTGAAGAAGCTCTCAAGGACTAATTGTTTTAACTAATTTTTATCAGTGAATTGGGAGAAAACATCCAATCACTGCTGATAAGATTGGTGGGTGACAAAATACCGGCAGAGTGGTAATTACTGATGAGGAGAGGGCAGTGATACAGAGCGATCTGGCTCATTCGGCAAGCTGGGCCCATTCAAAGGAAACAAGTTTGACCAGAGGCAAATGCAAAGTCCGATACCTAGCAACAAGGCATGCCGGCCACACCTACAGAATGGGGAAGTGTATCCAGGAAAGCAGTGACTCTGGAAAGGATTTAGGGGCCGTAGTGGAGAAGCCACTCAACATGAGCTCCCAGTGTGGTGAACAGGGCTAAAGCCATCATTAGATGTTTGAGCAGAGCCGTGAGTAGGGGGTGGGGGACACAGCATCAGAGAAGCTGATATTGGAATACTGCATCCAGTTTTGGTGTCCTCATTTGAAAAAGATGTTGAGAAATTGGAGCTGGGGCAGCAAAGAGCCACCAAATGTTCTGAGGTCTGGAGAAAAATGCCTTCAAGTGAGCTATTGAAAGAGCTCCACCTGTTTATCTTATCAAAAGAAGATTGAAAGGTGACCTCATTGAAGTGCTGAAGTGCCTTAATGGAGAGAAAATATTGGGTATTAAAGGGCTCTTTAATCTAGCAGAGAAAGGCATAACGAGACCCAATGGCTGGAAGGTAAAAAGAGACAAATTACAAATCAGGGAGGATTATTGAACAGCGAGGATGATTCACCACAGGAACAAGGTACCAAGGGAAGTGGTGGATTCTCCAACTCTTGGTGTCATTTAATGAAGACTAGATGCCTTTCTGGAATGTGTTTGCCCAAAAGTAGCTCTTGTGGTACACAGGAGGCCTGTGATATGCAGGGGGTCAGATTAGATGCTCTAATGGTCTCTTCTGACCATAAAGTCTACTAATTTCTGAAAAAGTGAGTGTAGCATTGGGAGCAGCCTCTGATGTTTTCCTGTCTAGCCGGCTTGCTTCCTAGAATGGACACTCATTGAGTGGGGTGATCCCCAGGGAGTAGCTCAAACCTCCCAAGTGTCTGGCCAGCGGCAGGACATTAGCACTGCAGGGCAGGGGTGGGTGTGGCAGTGACATCACAAAGGCCGTTTGCAGGACCTCGGCCTATTGGTCAAAGGTGGTGCGGAGGCGGTGACCTCACAGAGTGATGCTGACATCAGCCAGGCCAGGCCAGGGGTGCAGGGCCAGGGAAACCTCGGAGACCCCCGTGGCTTTGCTTCAGCAAGTCTCCTTGTCGAGGTCTCTCTCGGAGGACTCAGAGAGTATTAGGGTTCACGTACGTGAGCGCCAGGAGGAACCTCTTTCGAGTTTTCTCCTTTCCTTTTACGGACTTTCCTAGAAAACAGACGTCCCTGGTTAGAAGGTAAGAGCCTCCGAGAGGTTTGAACCTGTTCAGTCTGATCCATCTGGTGCCAGCTGAATTCTAGGCATGGAAAACAGTAGCTTCAGGTGGCAGAATTTTATTCCCCACTTGGGATTTTGTCCCTCAGAATCACTGGGGACATTAGGGTTTGTCCTTTTTGTTTGACCTTTTCCTCCATCCCTCCCTCCTTTCTCTTCACCTCTTACTTCTTTTGTCCTTTCCCCTGTTCCCCTCCTACCACCAGGAGAGGTGAAGGGGTGTGTGGGGTGTGTGTGTGTGGGTGGAGGGGTGTGTGACAGTGTACCCCATAAGGCTTTACCCGACGTGGCCACCCGGTGTCACTGTTGCTCTGAGAGACGCTGTGTGCATTACCCCACGTGGCCACCCGGTGTCACTGTTGCTCTCTGAGAGAGATGCTGTGTGCGTTACCCCACTTGGCCACCCGGTGTCACTGTTGCTCTCTGAGAGACGCTGTGTGCATTACCCCACGTGGCCACCCACTGTCACTGGGGGCCCCTCAGCACCATCTGCTGTGTGGGGTGGTGGAAAGCCCCAAAGGGCCCATTGTGCCACTGGGGAGGGGGAAGCCCCAGGAGCCCGCTGCCACTCTGGCCTCTGCAGGGGAAGCTCCGGGGGAGCCTGTAGGGCCGGGCTCTGCTGTGTGTTTATTCCTTCCTGTCATCGCTGTGGAAGTGTAAACAGAGAGAATTTGCTCCTCTTTTCTATGCGGAACAAAAGAAGGCGGCTGAATCATTTCCAGGGCTGTAAGTAATACAACAGAAGCTAGCAGAGGATGGTTTTGATTCATCGACCGCTGGGTTATGGGCCCAGCAAGCTTCCGCTGCGCCACTCTGCTCTGTGTGTGTGTGGGTGTGTTTGTGTGTCTGTGTGTAATATTTTAAAATAATGCAAAATTTATTTGCCAATAAATAAATGTGGAGCCTCCATAGGGTGACCAGATGTCCCGATTTGATACGGACAGTCCCGATTTTGGGGTCTTTTTTTTTATATAGGCTCCTCTTAACCCCCACCCCCAGTCCCGATTTTTCACACGTGCTGTCTGGTCACCCTAAGCCTCCAGCATGGCAGTGGGGAGCACAGGTTACCGGACGCACAGAGATGGGAGATCACCCTGCAGTCCCCTCCCCCGGGACACAGACCCAGTGGTGAGGCTTCACCTTTCTGCAATGACATGCCCGCGCTGTGGGGGAGGGACACATGACCACGCTTGTGGCTTCCCTTTGCTTCCCCATAAGAAAGTCATTTTTTTGCAGGGGAACAAAAAAATCTGCGGGGCGGGGGGACAGGGGGTGGGAATTAAGAGGAGCCTATATACAATAAAGACCCCAAAATCGGGACTGACCCTATAAAATCGGCACATGTGGTCACCCTATGCTGGCTCCACATTTATTTATTGACAAATAAAAATATTGTGCACAGATTTTTATTTTATTTTATTTTATTTTTTGGGCAGAATCCCTTCAGGAGTAAAACCTACTTGGCCAAACTCAGCTGCCCTGTGACTAGATCCTGTAGACACATTCCACACAGAGCAGAGTGGCGCAGCAGAAGCGTGCTGGGCCCATAACCCAGCGATCGATGAATCAAAACCATCCTCTGCTAGTTTCAGTTTTATTACTTACAGCCCTGGAAATAATTCAGCCGCCTTTATTTGTTCCGCATAGAAAAGAGGAGCAAATTCTCTCTGGTACACAGCGATGACAGGAAGGAATAAACACCCAGCAGAGCCTGGCCCCACAGGCCCCCCGGGGCTTCCCCTGCAGTGGCCAGAGTGGGAGCGGGCCCCTGGGGCTTCCCCCACCCCAGGGGTACAATGGGCCCTTTGTGGCTTTCCACCACCCCACACAGTAGATGATGCTGAGGGGCCCCAGGGCTCCCACGCCCCCAAGATTCAGGGGCCATGATTTATACTATCAGTCAGGAGGGAGGAATAGCTCAGTGGTTTGAGCATTGGCCTGCTACACTCAGCGTTGTGAGTTCAATCCTTGAGGGGGCCATTTGGGGCAAAAATCTGTCAGGGGGCAGTACGAGGTGCTGCCAGTGAAAGCAGGGCTCAAAGTCCTTTCAGCTCTATGAGAGAGGCATCTCTCCACGTGGGTGATGCAGCGTCTCTCTCAGAGAGCAACAGTAACACCAGGTGATTTACCTCTCATAGCGGGTGGGGAAAGAGGTGGCAGCTCTTCAAGGGGTCAGCTGATAGAGCAAAGGTCTGGAACCAGTGCTCAGGAAGTCAACCTTCTCTTGCCCTTGTGACTCCAGCTTGAAGGAGAGCTTCTTTTCCTTCCCCTTGCTGAGAAAGAGCAAGAGAAGATGGAAAGCCCAGGTGGGCACAAGCCCCCACTGTCTTTTCCTGCTGGGGAGCCTGACAGGAGGGACTCGTGGTGGGTAAAGGTACCCCTGCGCTTCAAGAAAACAGCCCACCCCTGCACACAAATCACATGCCAAAGCCTGGGATTGAACCTGGGACCTCTAGATCTTCAATCTAACACTTTCCCCACTAACTACTTCTGCACCTTTTTGACCTGATGCTTCTCTGGCCGGGATGTTTTTGTCAGCCATGGCACACAAAAAGGACGTCATTGCGAGCGACCCATGGAGGGAAGATTATTTTTTTTTCCTGCCTTGCTCAGTTTGACTTGCTTCCTCACCCCATTCCTGCCTTAGTTTCTGGGTTACCTGGACAGGGTTAAAACCTGTGGTGCTCACAGCCCACCACATGCATTGACGTCCCCTCAGGCAGGGACGTTATAGGCCCTGGATCACCTGCCCCCTATAGCCTGGATCTCTGACACACCCAGGCCCAACTGGGTAGCTGCTCTTGCAATCCCTCTATGGGAGAATTGGGAGCCATACTCTCCCAGTGGCAATATTTCAGAGGTGGGTACAGACTGTCTGACAGAAAGCCTGGGGCTTGTCTCTGCACCTCCCCTATCCGGAAGAACAGAGGCTGAGGGGGCACAAGGGCAAAAGGTGACAAACAGGCCCGAACAGGAGAGATTTTCTTTGTGTTACAATTCATCAAAATCTCATCCCTGAAAAGCTCCGAAGGGGTGTAGCTCAGCCCCCCAACCACTCAGCGTGCTGCCGTAGATAATCCTGCCACCGAGACTGCTGGCTCCCTGCTCCTCTCCCTCCCCGATGGGGATTTTCACATGTAGAAAGGAGGGTTTGGGGAGCAAAGATTGAGAGGGTGTCAGGGGGCTCAAAGGATGGGCAGCGCTCTGGGCTCTGCTTGAGAGATCCTGGCAGAGGGGCCGGTGAGGGAGGAAGGATTGTAGATTTGTGGTGTCTGACCTGCACTCTGAAGAGGAGGGGATAAGTGAAGGGGCATTTTTGATTCCTCCCCCCTCAGTGTCCCCTGGGAGGGAATTCTAGGGTCCATGGGGCCAAATAAGGGGCAAAGCCATTGGGTTAATGAAAACCAGGGCTCCAGGTGAGGCTTGAACTCACAACCTCAGCATGTCTCCGCTCAGCACTGCCGTATAAGTACTGTGCGCTAACCCATTGCGCCACTGGAGCCCTTGCTCAGGACTGTTCTCCCCGTCCCCCAGGCTGATAGAGGCAAGGATTGACTCCAAAAAATGCTAAGTGGAGTTGAGAGAGGGGAGAGCCAAGTGCTGGTACTTGATGGGCTGGGTTCTTCTTAAGCGGCCCAGGCACCATTTGACCCTTTTGATCTTCGCCGTGTAACAGCCGAGCTGATTGAGACTCAATTTCGAGTCTTGCTGCAGCCCAACAGATCTGAGATCACTGATCACCAGGTCTCAGCATTAGTCCTGCTTGGGGACAGTGTCTCTGATGTAAGAAACTGCCAGTAGGTGAAGCCAGGAGAACAGGGTGGGGCGGCAAGTGGCGTCAGGACTCTTGCTGCCAGGGTCTAGCTGCCCAAATTCCTCCCCGTGGCGCTGGACCCCAGTCGCCTGCAGCCACCAGGTAACCCAGGAACTAAGGCAGGAATGGGGTGAGGGAGCAAGTCAAGCTGAGCAAGGCAGAAAAAAAAATTCATCTTCCCTCCATGGGCCGCTCGCAATGACGTCCTTTTTGTGTGCCATGGCTGACAAAAACATCCCAGACAGATAAGCAGCAGGCCAGAGAGGTGTCCTGTAGGGGCTGAAGTAGCTCAGTCGGGAGAGCGTTAGACTGAAAATCTAAAGGTCCTTGGTTCAATTCCAAGTGCCCCCTTAAAAACCCCATCCTGTAACAAAAATGTTGCATATCCATTTCCATTATGTTCAGGAGTTCAACCGAATGGGGATGCCTGAAATAGGGTGACCAGACAGCAAATGTGAAAAGTTGGAACGGGGGTGGGGGGTAATAGGAGCCGATATAAGAAAAAGACCCCAAGATGGGGACTGTCCCTATAAAATCGGGACATATGGTCACCCTAGCCTGAAATGAATGAAAACACTCAATGTTTTCCGGTGCAAATGCATAAGAACCTAGCAAACACGTCCCTCGGTGCATCTATACTGTGATAAAAGCCCTGCTGCCGGCTGGCCTGGATCGTCTGACTTGGACGTCTCGGTTTCAGGTTGTGGGGCTAAAAGCTGCAGTGTGGACATTTGGATCAGACTGGAGCCCGGCCTCGGAGACCCTCACCCCTCGTGGGATCTCAGAGGCTGGGCTCAAGCCCAAGCGTCTACACTGTAATTTTATAGCCCTGCAGCACAAGCCCCACAAGCCTGGATCAGCTGAGCCAGGGTTTGAGAACAGTGACTTGGGTGTGTTAATGGCAGTGTAGACGTAACGCTAGGCTATGTCCACACTGCAATGAACACCCAGGGCTGCCCCGTGCCAGCTCAGGCTCCCAGGGCTGGGCTGTGGGGTGGTAAATTTGCAGTGTAGACATCTCGGCTCAGGCTCAGTGCCGGGCTCTGGGACCCCACGAGGTTGGGAGGGAGTTTAGCAAGCGACAAAGGGAAATCGGCCATGGAGTATTACCCTGGGCTCACTGGCAGTTCCCCATTGGTCTGTCTGCTTTGGGGCAGGGACCATAACACGTCCTGCTGCATTCGTTATTTCAAAGGGTGGTTTAGGATTTTCAGTCTCAGACACGGTGCACAAAGCAGGACTCCACCCTGGGTGGAAACTAAATGAGCCGCCCACAGATTCTGGCAGCCACAAGGAGCCATTTGCTGTGAGAGTCAGACCTGCCCCTGTCCCAGAGGGAGGGGTCGTCTGGGAGGGGACTGGAACACGGACCTGTTGGCTCTTAACTCCCAAACTTTCAGTAACTCTGTTATCAGTGCCTGGGAGTGTAATTTAAACCATACAAACAGCCGCACTGGGCTAGACCAAAGGCCCATCTAGCTCTGTGTTTTGTTTTCTGAGATTAGCCAATACCAGGTGCCCCAAAAGCCACTCAACAAGGCACCACTGGGAGTTGAACACAGGATCTCCTGTTTACTAGACAGGTGCTTTAACCAGCTAAGCCATGGCGCCTGCCCATTCCAGCTAACCACACCTGACTCTCTGCCAGACCCCACCTGGGCCTTTGCTTGTGTTTGGATTCTGCAAAGCAGAGGAGCAGGTGACGTTTTCCTTCCAAGCTTCTGTGTGTGTGAATCCTTGGCCAGGTCTGCACTACAAAGTTATTGCAGCATCATTATATTGCTCATGTGTGAAAAACACACGACGCTCCCTCGTCTCTGGGTGCTCTCTGGGCACCAGATGGAGGAGCAGGCTGGGGCTAGGGCTGCTAAGGGAGCCAGAGTAGCAAGTTTTCTGTATTGTTTCCAGCCCTCTTTTTCTTGACTAGTTTCTTATTAATGTGTGCAGGGTTTTTTATTTGCTTATAACAGGCTGAGGCATCTCCATACTCTTTATTGACATCTCTTTGAAAGCGCTGACTGCTGACCTAGAGAAGTTTTGTACTGAGAGGCAAGATGGAACACTATGCTTGAAAGAATCTGAAAGACTTCCCCAAGAAGTAGCTGATCGATTGCTGCAGACTATGGCATTTCATGGTAAGACAACTGTCTTGGGATCAGCAAGTGTAGATCTGGTGGAAAAGCTGGATGTTGGGCACTTTAGTCATTTGAGTTGTATTTTTAACATCTGAAATCTTGGAGTAATACCACCTCAAACTTTCTTTTCCACCTCATATTTCATCTGGCAATCTGATCACCACCACCTTCAGAAAGTTTGTTCTTTTTACCTGGCCCCCGAACTCATTTCTCTTGAATGAGAAGTCATAGAATCATAGAATATCAGGGTTGGAAGGGACCTTAGTAGGTCATCTAGTCCAACCCCCTGCTCAAAGCAGGACCAATCCCCAATTTTTGCCCCAGATCCCCAAATGGTCCCCTCAAGGATTGAACTCACAACCCTGGGTTTAGCAGGCCAATGCTCAAACCACTGAGCTATCCCTGCCCCCTAGTCATGGGAATAGGATTTGTGTATAAAAGCTTGGGAATAATTACCAGATTTGGTACATTTAAGTATTGCATATTGACTGCAGTAAGGAAAGCAAGTTATGTTGTCACCCTGTGACTTACTGGTGAACTGGTTCATTTCAGGTTAACTAATTTATAGTTACACGTTTATATTTTTCCCTGTTGGCAAAATTCAGGTAAAATATGTCACAAGCTAGCCTAGTCCTCCTTTCTGAACAGACGCCTGTGTGGTGACTGTAGCCAACCGCTGAGTCCCATGTGCTTCTAAGGCCTCTGGGTTTGGGTAGGAACTGATCATTGTTCCTAGCGCTGGGTGTCTCAAGCATACTCCTTGGTCTTGGGCCTGTCCTGTGTTTAAAAATTAGATCGACCCGGCTTCATCGGTTAGGGGTGTGAAAGAGAACCATAGTTAAGTTGACTTAACCCCCCAGCATAGACATGGCTATGTTGACAGAAATATTCTTCTGTTGCCCTAGCTACTGCCTCTTTGAGAGATGGATTAGCTACGTTGATGGAAAAACTGCTTCTGTTGATATAGGAAGCGTCTACACTATGGTGATACAGCAGCAAAACTGCAGCATCATAGCTGTGCCACTGTAGCGTAGACATGCTCTTAGGAAAACAACAAACATTCCCCCTCAGTGTTACCTCACCATTCCTTTGAGTCCTGTGTTAGGTTAGGTCCAGACCCTTCCTGGTGTCTGGACTTCTTGCTTCTGATGATGGAATGCTGCTCCCCCCTTCCTCAGAGAAGAAGCCTCCTTAAATAAAGTATTTCCTCTTTCACCAAGTGGTCAGGCTGGGCAACTCCAGCTCTTCCAGCTATGTGCTTTGATTATAACCTCCATCTTGGGTTAAGACATCCAGGTGGAACTGAAAACCAGGGGATTTTGGCCCCCTCCTCAGAGACCGGTTTCTGCATAGAGTCCACTGACTTTCAAAGTCTGGGACACCTACTTAACAGCAAGCCTGTTCTTCCACTAGGATAGTCATTCAGAATAGATGGCCCTGATGACTCTGTCATTGTTAGCTCTGTAGGAGGTATCCCATCCCCCAGTATTATCATGCAGTGCCCATAATAGACTCTCTTTGGTAGGATTAAAAGGTTTTCAGTTCCACCTAGATGTCTTAACCCAAGATGGAGGTTATAGTCAAAATGGGGTTCACAAAACAAGTTTGTGTCAAATTGTACATTCCATTTTATCTCCCAGACTGTCACAGTACTCATCTAAAGAGAGCAGCTACCAAGAGTGGAAGGGAATTATTTGTGGTAGCACAAAAGTGTAATGTACGACAGGGTTCAGTCTTGTCATCGTTCAAAGTGTATGTCAGCCTGCTGGTTGAGATGGAGATTTTTTTCTTAAATTATTTTTGGTTTGGATGTTTTAGGAAAGACAAGTATCTTACAAAAGGAGGACGGTTTGGGGTTTTTTGTATGCTTTAATAACCTTCATACAGTTGTTCTTGTCATACGTTTTCTGACATTAAATACTTAGAAGTAATAGGATGAAATTAAGAAAATGAAAACAAGATGTGGAATCATCTTTTAAGGTCAGCAGTGGAAAGCCCTTCAGTTAGGACAATTAAAGCTAGATTGAGCAAAGCACTAGGAAAAAGTAGCACAAAACATTCCGATATATCCGTTTATACTCTAATCAAGTAGGACTTACACAACAAATCCTTAACTAAAAATTCCAACACTATCTCTTCCAGACTAACCCTGAGAATTCTGTCTCATCTTTGCTTCTGCTTGCTGGTTGTGTGTTTTCTTGATGTTTCATTGGTTAACATCATGGATAAAATGCACATGATGGCTGAAATGATAAGTAACGCATTTCAACAAATATTTAAATGTTATACCATACTTTCCTAAATTAGGAACAACTTAAACTAATCTTAACAAAACTTTCCCACCCTTTCACAAATAATTGAGGCTTGTGGATTTAAATGCTGCCTAATCATTTTTAAAGGGTCATGTTAAAATATGCACCATACATTATAATTCTCACATTTTTAACATAGTCCTGACTGTATCCATAATCTGTTTTCCTGTAGAGTATGTAGAAATGGTGTCCTGATTTACTAGGATATAAGTAGAAGGTTGAAAATCTGTATATGCTGTATTTGTAAAGGAACTCTTGGAAAGATGTGATTGAAAAGCTAACCGCCAGGGGATGCTTGAATTTGAGGGACAGCTAAAGGACCATTAACTTATTCTTTCCTCCTTCTCTTGCTCTTCTCACAAGTACACAGTCGTGACCTTTAAGGGGGATTTTTTATGGCTCTGTTAGCTCTCTAACAAGCTGGAATATTAGTGTGTGTATAAATCTACCATTTAACATGAAAATAGAGCAGCAAGGAGTTTGTACTTCTAGTTATAGTATGTTTTTACTCTCAAATACTTATTGTATAATGAACAGTATAGAACATAGTGAAGATTTTTAGTCAGAATAAAGAGTTTAATATATTTAGTAGCAGTGTTTCCACCGAACCCACAAAGGTGAGCTGCCCTGTGTCCAATGTAAAAGAACGTATTCCTTGTCACATACGTGTTCAAGATGTAATAAGTGTGTTTATTGTGAGGAAGGCTACAATACTTCATCAGTTCACTGCCATAAGCCTCTTTGAGGATTCAAAACATGAGGAAGGCGAAACATCTCCTTTCAAAATCCTAATGCAGAAAGAGTCCACCAGCACTGTGCACAGCTGACGACTGCCGCTTTACATTTAGGACAGGCTGGGTCAGTTCTCACTAGTGTCCTGGCAGCAGTGACAGGGACTTGCTGCATAATTTTAAATTGAGGCTCGGATGTAGGTGGGGATTCCAGAATTGTTTTACATTCTCAATTTCTTCCATTTACTCTTCTCAGTTAGCTGCTTGTAAATTATTCTTAGAGGGTAAGGAAACAATCTTTACAATTTCCTCATGTATGAGTACGCCTCCTGGGTAAAGTGTACTGAACATGAGGGATGAAATAGGAGCACATTCTATTGTTCCATTAAGTTGCTGTCTGCTGTAACAGACTTATTGCTGTTTCCCAATAGAGCTGCTGAATGATGGAACCGTGGGCATTTTCCGAGGTAACCAAATGCGCTTGAAACAAGCTTGCATCCGGAAAGCAAAAATATCTGCACTATCTTTCAGAAAAGCATTCTGCCATCATAAGCTAGTAGAACTTGATGCTACAGGGATGAATGCAGACATTTCTATTGCGGATATTGTAAGCGGACTTGGTAGCAATAAGTGGATCCAGCAAAATCTTCAGTGCCTTGTACTGGACTCATTAAGACTTTCCCTGACAAATCCATATGAAAGGTGCTTCAATCGATTGTCTGGTCTTCGTGCTTTGAGCATTACCAATGTTCGCTTCCACAATGAGGATTTAGTGGAGATTGCTTCACTTCCCAGGCTGGAAAGTTTGGATATATCCAACACTTCTGTCACTGACATAACTCCACTTCTCGCCTGCAAGGATCGACTTAAGTCTCTCTCTATGCACTATTTGAAGTGTTTAACAATGACTACGCCCCAAGTCTTGGATGTCATAAGAGAACTAAAGTATTTGAACCACCTTGATATTTCGGATGATCAGCTGTTTACATCTGACATACCAGTCTCTTTACTAGAGCAGAAAGACATCCTACCTCACCTAATGTCTTTGGACATTTCTGGCAGTAAATACATTACTGATGAAGCTGTAGAAGCATTTGTCAAACAGCGACCTTCAATGCAGTTTGTGGGACTACTTGCTACTGATGCTGGCTACTCTGAATTCCTTTCAGGAGAAGGAAACTTGAAGGTTTGAGTTTTAAAATTTTTTTTTACACATTTGCATGCAAAAGGAAGTGTGATCTACTGTGTTGAGTGTAGGAAGTAGAGCCAGGAACTCTGAATCCTACACCCAGTGGGCAAAGGAAGAGGAGCAAAGATACGTTATTTGGCTCTTCTTTTCCCCATTTCTCTCTGACTAATCCTGTCCTCCTAACGAAAGTAACTTTGAGAATAAGTCTAATAAAGGTCAAAACAGTTTGTGCAGTTAACAGTTGAGCTTGTTGAATATCGGGGATGGAAAAAACTAAAATTAAAATAAAATTGATTAACTTAATGAAAAAGACGACAAAAAAAAGTTGTAGACTAACCATACTATGTTTGTCCAGCTCTGTTCTGCCATCCAAAGTTAAAATGAGCAAAACATTGAATTGAGACAGACAACTGAGTTGAGGTGGGATCAGTTTTGTTTAGTAGTCTTGCCTACATGCATTTATCATCCATATGGAGGACTAACAAACTGCTGTGTTGTATCTGAACTATTTCCCTGGCTCTGGGCAGAGCCTGGACAGAGCTCAGGATTAAGATCTTTGAACAGAAGGCACTGTCACAATGCAAATAATTTATCTGGAGAATTTTCTAAGTATATTCTTAGATTACTACATGTGCGTTACATTATAGCTCAGGGGTGGGCAAATCACAGCCCGTCGGCTCTTTTAATTCGTCCTTCAAGCTCCCGCCAGGCAGCTCCCGGAAGCTGGGCTCCCGGAAGCAGTGGCATGTCCCCCCTCCAGCTCCTATGTGTGGGAACAGCCAGGGACTCCATATACTGCCCCTGCCCCAAGCACTGGCTCTGCAGCTCCCATTGGCCAGGAACCACAGCCAATGGGAGCTGCAGGGGCAGCGCCTGCATATGGGGCAGCGCGCAGAGGCACTTGGCTGGTGCCTCGCCTCTGCGTAGGAGCCAGAGGGGGTCATGTAGCTGTTCCCGGCAGCTGCTTGAGGTAAGAGCCGCCCGGAGCCTGCGCGCCAACCCCCTGCCCCAGCCCTGATTCCTCTCCCACCCTCCAAACCCCTTAGGCCCAGCCTGGAGTACCCTCATGCACCCCAAACCCCTCATCCCCAGCCCAGTCCCAGAGCCCTCACCCCCAGCCAGAGCCCTCACTCCCCCCCCGTATCTCAATCCCCTGCCCAAGCCCAGAGCCCCCTCCCACACTCCGAACCCAGATGTGGCCCTCAGGCCAAAAGGTTTGCCCACCCCTGTTATAGCTAGATGACAGCTTGCTCATTGTAACATCATATTTTGAAGGGTTTTGGATAAGACAGATTTATCTGCACAGTTTCAAAAGATCCAACTTGTCAAAGGTAACGTGAAATTTTCCAATTAAACTTCAGTGTATTAACTGTTTTGTGCCCCCAGGTATCAGGTGGAGCAAATGAGATTCAGATTTCTGAAGCTCTGAAGCGTTACAGTGAGCGGTCATACTTTGTGAAGGAGGCTTTCTTTCGTCTCTTCACCCAGACTTGTTTTATGAGAATAACTAAGCCTGAAATCTTAAAGGTAAAAATGAATTGCTGGTGAGAGTAAATATCAACACATATTTGTTGTATCTAGGTATGTGTGTATAAAAACCTGTAACTCATCAGGTATACATCCCAGACTCTTCTCCCTTCCCTTGAGTTAGCTAGTATGCCGAGTGGGGTTATTTCAGAAGTACACTTGCAGGAGTAACCCAGGTGCTGTAATCTCCTTTCCTGTTGATCATAACTGTCACAGCAGGTAACAAAAGAAGAGATGGATTTGGAGAGAGTTCATGGTTCTCCTTTCCAGAACTTTAGGGCCAATACCCTTAAATGGATTTGGATTTAAATGGGGAGTTGATGAAGACATGCTTTGTTTGTTTCCTCCATTTAGGATTCTGACTGCAACATGATGGACTGGCTGTCGCTTTTGCAGTCAATTCTAGGTAGAACATGTTGACTAGTCCAGCCTGTTAGCTATGAAAGTAGGGGTGGGACTGACTAGGTCTGCATCTGGTGCAATTTTGTGGTTAATCAAAGATCACAGAAGACATTCCTAGCCACTTCTTAGGTGTCCTGGAGAAGCAGTGAAGGACTGCTGCTATCCCTAATACTCATTCTCTATTGGTGGTCAGATGCCATCAGGTGCAGTCATAGATCCTGCCTCTTCCCCAAAGTGTTCCTCCTATTCACAATAATATCACCTCCATCTCCCTCCAAATTTAGTTTGGGTCACCGTCCTTTCACATCCTGTGGATAGTAGGACATATCATGGAATGGAGAAAAACTCACACCCTTCTCTAGATGATCTGATTGCAGAATAAAATTGATAATTGCTATTACAATCCTACTGCACTGTTAAGAGCTGCTGGGTGTACTTGTTGCTTTTGGTTAATAACTATTTAAAAGATTCAGTACTCCTAATCAGAAGTGCAGCATAACTTGTACAATGTCGTATTGTGACTGTCTTACAAAATGAGAAATATGAGATCTTATTACGTGAACATAACTTTCTATTTCAGCTTGTGATTATTGGAATGAGAAATCACCCCTTGGACTTGGCAGTGCAGTTAACTGCTAGTGCATGTTCTCTTAACTTAACTAGACAAGGTCTGTCTGCTGGCATG
This sequence comes from Chelydra serpentina, assembly GCA_037349315.1. Taxonomy (NCBI): domain Eukaryota; kingdom Metazoa; phylum Chordata; order Testudines; family Chelydridae; genus Chelydra; species Chelydra serpentina. Next base: position 267,501 of record JBAIAC010000097.1, read on the forward strand.
CCTGTTCGTCTGCTGTCCGATGTGATCCATTTACTACTCAAAGCTGTGGAAAACTTTTCTGAACAACAACAGGTAAAAGGCCAGGGAACACAATTTTAATTTGCTTCTCCTAACAAGGAGAGCTATAATATTAAGACAGAACAAGTATGTTTCTGCTCTGAGAATGCTTCATCAGTATTGATGTACTGATGTTTTGTTCAAATCAAACGAAATGCCATGATTAGCAGAAAAGACCAGATTAGTAGAATCTATGGGGTTTTTTTCCCCCTAATTTCCCTCTTCTGCTTTGCATCAGTAGAGGCCAACACTAAGGTTGGATGACTGGTGCTCTCTACTCTCATACAACTTAACAATTTTCTTTTTTGTTTTACTATTTATAAATTTATGTATGCCATTAATTTTAACATTCAGATACCTCTACAGTGTTAATCTTGCCTTATGTTTCATCTTTGCTCTGTATTAGCAGACTTCTTATATGTCACTTAACATAGTATAATGAGTACACTTAATTACACAGAAGAATAAATAGAGAATAAGTAGTCTGAAATACATAGAAAGCTGTCATCTTGATTGTATGAAAATACAGGTTGGACTCCTGGGAAAGTCAGGATACCGACAGATGTGTTATAAAGCGTGTTCTATTATTCTTAACCAATATTTGTGAATTGGTGTAAGTGGTAAAGTGCCGTAAAATTACTCCTGAATTTTAAAGACCAGACAACAAAAAACTGCTTGCATCACCGCTGAAAGTTTCCTGCTTTTGCAATCAAATGTGGAGCTACATCAGAGTTGACTTCCTATGGGAAGTATAACTAAAATCTCAATTCTCACTGAGACATCGGCATCATTCACAGCTAGGAAAATATTGAAGCAGTGACAGGCATTTTAAGGACTGTATTGGAAACAGGTATAATTAGTAGATATTTACTAATCAAAATTACCTTTGAAGCTAGCTGTTCTCTGTACAATGTAGAAATCGCTCTTGCTGTATAAAGAGACTTGCGGTATTCTTGCTGTCATGAGCCCTCAGATGAATTTTAGTGTTGGCATAACTTAGAGAATTATTAGACGCTTGTCTTTCAGCAAACAGGTGAAATTGGTCTGGCACAAATTCAGTCATTACTTCCTCCACAGCAATTAGATTTCTTTAGTTTCTGTTCAGAGACAAGAAATGGCAGTTCCAATACTTGTAATTCCACATTGAGAACTGATGGGTAGTGCTCTCTGTGTGGGTAACTGAATTGGTGGTGGCTTGAGATCTCCCACTTAATCCTATCCTCTCATAAGTCAAAAAAGCTAACAATGCTAGCAACCATTAGGAAAGGGATAGCTGATAAGACAGCAAATGTCATAATGCCACTATATAAATCTATGGTACACCCACACCTTGAATACTGTGTGCAGTTCTGGTTGCTCCATCTCAAAAAAAGATATATTAGAAGTGGAAAAGGGCAACAAAAATGATTATGGTACAAAACAACTTCCATATGAGGAGAGATTAAAAAGACTGAGGCTGTTCAGCTAGGAAAAGAGATGACTAAGAGGGGATAAGGTAGAGGTCTATAAATGGTTTGAATAAGGAATTGTTATTTACCCTTTCACATAACCAATGAATTAATAGGCAGTAGTTTTAAAACAAATGGAAGTACTTCTTCACATAACATACAATTAACCTGTGGAACTCATTGCCAGTGGACACTGTGAAACCTAAAAGTCTGATTGGGTTAAAAAAGAATTAGATAAGTCCATGGAGGATAAGTCCATCACTGACTATTAGCCAAGATGGTCATGGTCACAATCTCATGCTCTGGATGTCCCTAAACCACTGACTGCCAGAAGCTGGAACTGGATGAAAGGGGATGGATCACTCAGTAATTGCTTTTTCTGTTGTCTCTTTGAAGCCACTGGCATTGGCCACTGTCAGAAGACAGGATACTGGGATAGATGGATAATTGGTCTGATCCCATATGCCCCTCTTACATTATTATGAGATAGCACACACTAGGTAATGGTTAGTGGCAACAATATTCATGTGCTTTTCTTGAATCCAGTCCGTGCTGATAAGGAACTGTTTTAGATCCAAAGCTGTGATACAGCCAACCGTAATCTTGTAGGATGGTAACAGTCTGCCTTTCTTGCAACACTGAATTCATACAGCTGATACTGACCCTTGAGGAGCGGTTAAGGCTGGTAGTGCTAGACTTCTTTGAATATGAATTACATTTTATTTTGCTGTGAGATTTTTTTTTTTTTTTACACCTTCCCCATTCCAAAAACCTCCTTGTACGATAGAGTTAAGGAACACAACAAAAAATATCATACATTCTAGGGGAGATTGCATTATCTGTACTGCAGAAGTCTTTACATTGTTTAAGATTTTGTTTATGGTATCTCAATTCCATCCTTTGCTTGTTTAATTATTTGTGTCTAATAATACAATACATGGTTCCCTAATGATTAGTGAACTGCAAAATTATTATAAAATAAAATGAGTTTCTGTAACTTCATAAAAAATGTTCTCCCCCCACAAACAGCTGCAGAAGAATTGCCTCCTTCTACTGTCTAGTGTCAGGATCCTTCAAGATGTTCCATTTAACAGGTAAGTGACAACCCAATACATTGAAATAGGATGACAAGCAGCATGTCAAATATTTGGAACAAATTTTCTCTTTTTTCTGATTTTCTTTTTTGTTATCATAACTTTCATCTTTAAACTTTCTTTTGGGGATCCTCAATTAACTAGACTTCTGAATTGTCATTCGGAAATTTTAGATTTGCTTCCTAGGGCCTGATTCTTGCTTACAGACTCATAAACTGCAAGTAACTCCTCTGAAGCTGATGGTGTTACATTTGTACAAAGCTGATGGGAGATCAGACTGGCACTAAAATCTTGGCCCAATTGACGTCAATGGCAAAATTCCTGTTGACTTCAGAAGGGCCAACACTTCAAGGTTTCTAGCTCCCTGGACATTTTCATCTGCTGGAGGGATAGGCAGTTTCCTTGTATATGGCTTCAGTGATCTTTCTTATCTGGCAATGGTGTTAATACACTATTGATGATGTTGTGTGCAGTGTTGTGGTAGCCGTGGCGGTCCCAGGATATTAGAGAGACAAGCTGAGCGAGGTAATACCTTTTATTGGAACAACTGATGAGAGAGACCAGCTTTCGAGCTACACAGAGCTCTTCCTCATGTCTTCCTGAAGAAGAGTTCCGTGTAGCTCGAAAGCTTGTGTGTCTCAACAACAGAAGTTGGTCCTATAAAAGATATTACTTCACCCACCTTTGTCTCTCTATTGATGACAAATGCAATTGACTGCCTGGAGGGAGGAATGGGTGAAGGAAGCAGAAGGTATGAGTGGAGGATTTTTTGCTCTGACAAGAAGAAAGGGAAACGGGTTTGGTGGTAGTTCTGTTAGTAACAAAAGGCATCACTCACGCATTAATAATGGGTTATTTACTGTTGCTCACTTGCTCATTGTTTAGATACTTTTAAAAGGTTATTGGATCCCTCTTAGCATCTTTCTTGTGGCCTGATCAAAGGCTGCTACAAATTAGTCTTTGTTATTGTCCATTTTCCGGGGGTGGGGAGAGGATCTGCAAAAAACAGGCTTGTGCTTTCCTATCCTTTGGAAACTAAGCATGTTTCCTTCAGTTTCCAGAGGTTAATATGAGAATCCTGGAGTCTGAGATGCAAGATGAAATTTCAGTTTTGTATAATTTACACTTTGCTGTCATAATTTAGGTTTGAAGCTGCTAAACTTGTTATGCAGTGGCTGTGTAACCATGAAAATCAAAATATGCAAAGGATGGCAGTGAATATAAGCTCTATTCTAGCTTTGAAGGTATTTGACTTACATTTGGAAATGTTCAAACTTCTGGTTCCTAATTTCCAACAGATATTTCAGATACTCATGTAACATTATTTACTTGCAGCTTTCATCTGAGCAAACAGCACAACTTAGTGCAGAGCTCTACATCGTTGTGGGGGTGAGTTGCACGTCTCTGTGACATTCTTTATCACCAGGTATTAAACCAACATCATGTGAGAAGTTTTGTACAGCACAGAGCATGATGGGGGTTAAGGTCTTTTGGTGCTTTCACAATATCGATATGAATTATTACTCATGTCTGCAACAAGAATCAAAGCCAAAACCTAAAACCTTATTTTTTGCTTTTCCTTTACAGGAACTTCTTGAAATAGTTGAACAGAAAACAAATTTGAATGAAGTAGATACTACTTTCATGTTTACCCTTAGTGCACTTTGGAATCTCACTGATGAATCCCCTACCACGTGTAGGCACTTCATTGACAATCAAGGGTTAGAACTCTTCATGAGAGTTTTAGAGGTGAGGGTATGACTGATTGTGGTAGATTGCTAGCATACATCAAAACTCTGTTTAATGATTACCTTTGTTTGTCTTGACAGTGTTTTCCATCTGATTCAGCTATACAACATAAAGTTCTTGGACTTCTGGTAAGATCAAAATCAAGTTCTGTTCTATTTTAGTTAGGAAATACCTGGAGGGCATGTTAAATTTTAAGGGAGAAAATCTCTTTTTACTAAACAAAGTTAAGAGATCAGCTTGTATCCTTATGCACTCATCTCAGCATCATTTTTACATTACACTGATGATTTTCTGAAAGCCAGTTTACAGTACATGGATTAAAATAGGAATAGCCATTCAGCAGTCAAGGAATTTCCTTCAATACTGCCACAGAGGTTAGGGGAGCAAGTGAAATGAGTACAAGTACCCAAAAGAAGATAAAGGTCCAGTTCTGCTACTGCTGAACTCGATGGCAAAACACTTGTATACTGGATTGGACTCAAAATTAAGTAATGTAACAAAATGTAGGTCAGGATTTGGTGTGTGGTTTGTTTGTTTTTTGGGTTTTTTTGTTTGCTTCAGTTTGATTTTTAGGTATTGAAGCTTTCAGAGAAACAACTGTGTTGTGATAGAAAATGGGAGGTATAAGGCCCATCGTCCTTCAGAATAAATGTATTTACTTATCGTAATGGTTATGAACGTTGTATATGCTGTTTATCTTGTGCACACTGATTTTTTTTCACCTATTCTGTCTTGCAGAACAACGTAGCAGAAGTGAGAGAGCTTCAGTCTAAACTAATGTGGAAGGACTTCATAGACTCTCTCAGTGAATTATTGTGTAGTGCTGAGATAGAAGTCAGTTTCTTTTCAGCTGGGATTATTGCTAATTTACTATCTAGAGGAGAGCAGGCCTGGACACTGAGTCAAACACAAAGAAAATCTCTGATTGAACAACTGGTACGCTGGCTAAAACTGATACCCTAGTTTTATTCTAGTACAGTGCTTGTGCTGTTTACTGTAAATATTATAATATTTAGTTTTGTATCTTTACAGCATTCAACCGTTTTGAAGTGGCCAACACCAAAATGTAAGATGGTAGCATTGGTTGCCTACAGGTAATGAATTTGGAATAATGTCTTGACAATATTAACTCTTGTACTGTTTCTGAAGTTTGTGTACTTACTGTATTTCTGCTGCTGCTGCCGCCAAGCTCTTCACCCTAAATGTTCTTTATGGAACACTGCTTTTGTAGCAGATCTCTTGGACACGTTTGTGTAGGGAATGTAGGGGAGAAAAGTCATTTTGGAGCCCGCTGAAATACTATTCTGAGTAGTTCTAACCAGCTAAAATAACAAATACCATTCAGTGGAACCAGATTTGGGTCCTGCACCTATTACTTCAATATCCCAAACCTTTTTTTTTCCCCCGGAGCATATAAATTGTTATGCTGCATTACACTGGTGGCTAATAGTCTAGTTTCCTGTCTGTGAGAGTGTCCAGTACTATCAGATGTTTCAGAGGAAGTTGCAAGATACCCCATAGCTGAAAATTTATAGCCTAATTGGTCTGTTAAAAGATGCTTTTGCCTAACTTCTGTCAGTTAGAAATTGGCTTAAATCCTGAAGCAGGTGGCTTTATCTCTCTTTAAAATAATAAAAACAACCACAACCTAATGTAATTGTGGATGCTCCCATTAGCCATATGGCTGTCTTAAAGCTTTATAAATCCTGCCAAGGCGTTGGCCTCTCATGAATGAGTTCCATAGGTAACTCTTGTGGAGGTGTGTTTTTTTTAATTTTCCTTGAATTAGTATTAAACTTAATGGTTTTCAGTTTTGTCCCCTTTTTTCTTATTTAGAGTATGAATGGGTGTGTGTGTGTGTGGTTTTTTTTTCCCATATGCCATAATTATTTTATATATCTTTATCCCTTCTTGTTCATCTACAATCTAAACCAGGCCTGCACAACATACGGCCCGTTTTGTTCAACAACTTTTGCGGCGGGAGAAGAGTTTCGGCCCTCGGCTGTTTTCTTCGGAGCAATATAGCCCTCACCGCTTTACGAGTTGTGCAGGCCTGATCTAAACTAACCAATCCCAATCTCTTTCTGTATGGAAGTCTTTCCATGCCTCTCATCACTTCTTACCTATTTATAGAGTCGTATAAATGTAGGCTAGAAGGGACCTTGAGAGGTCATCTAGACCAGCCCCCTCTGCTGAGGCAGGACCAAGTAAACTAGACCACCTCTGACAGGAGTTTGTCTAATCTGTTCTTAAAGACCTCTGACGATGGGGATTCTACAGCCTCCCTTGAAAGCCTATTCCAGAGCTTGAACTATCCAAGTTTTTCCTATCTATCCTAAATCTCCTTTTTTTACTGTAGATTAAGTCCATTACTTCTTGTCCTATCTTCATGGACATGGAGAATAATTGGTCACCCTCCTCATTATAACAGCCTTTAACATATTGAAGACTGTTATCAGGTCCCTCTTCGGTCTTCTTTTCTCAAGACTAAGTATGTCCATTTTTTTACCTTTCCTCATACGTCAGATTTTCTAAACCTTACATCATTTTTGCTGCTCTTCTCTTGACACTCTCCAAATAGTCCATATATTTCTAAAGTGTGGTGCCTAAAACTGAACACAATACTGCAGCTGAGGCCTCACCAGTCCCAAGTGTAGTAGGACAGTTACCTCCTGTGTCCTACATATGGCCTACATTCTCTGTAACTCAAAGTCTTTACATCTTGATTTGAAGACTTCAGCAACTCAACCAGAGGTTAGAAGTCTATTACAGGAGTGGGTGGGTGAGGTTCTGTGGGGCCTGCAGGAGGTCAGACTAGATCAGGGGTAGGCAACCTACGGCACGTGTTCCAAAGGCGGCACACAAGCTGAGTTTCAGTGGCACTCACACTGCCTGGGTCCTGGCCACCAGTCCAGGGGGCTCTGCATTTTAATTTAATTTTAAATGAAGTTTCTTAAACATTTTTAAAACGTTATCTACTTTACATACAACAATAGTTTAGTTGTATATTACAGACTTATAGAAAGAGACCTTCTAAAAACGTTAACATGTATTACTGGCACGTAAAATCTTAAATTAGAGTGAATAAATGAAGACTCGGCACGCCACTTCTGAAAGGTTGCCGACCCCTGAACTAGATGATCATGATGATCCCTTCTGGCCTTAAAGTCTGAGTCTGTGTGTCACTTCCATTAATTCAGCCCAGAATATTAGTCGTCTTTGCAACTGTGACCACATTTAGACCACATCTAGATCACATTTCCTTCATTTTTTTTTTGAGAATGTCACATGGGAGTGTGTCAAAAGCCTTATTATAAAATCAAGTTGTATCATGTCTGCTTCCCCCCTCCCCCCATTCCGCTACACATCCCAGAAATTGTGTCAAAGAGGGAAATTAGATCGGTGTGGCACAATTTGTTCTTGTCAAATCCATGTTGGCGTTTACTTACCCTGTTGTTCTCTCTGTGCTTACAAATCAATTGTTTAATAATTAAATCCAGTATCTTTCCAGGTGTAAAAGTTAGGCTGACTAATTCCCTGGGTCCTCACCCATCCTCCATGAGTTCTGGAAGATAATTGCTTATGAAATACTTTTATTGCTGCTGCTATTAGAGAGTGACTAGAACTAGACACAGTATCCCAGAGGAGGGTCTACCATTGACTTCCATAATGGTATTACAATATCTTCAGTAGTACTTTCCTATCCCTTTTGATACACAGCCTCCTTCTTTAGTCACTCTTTTGACTGCCACACTTGAGTATTTCCTGGGTGTTTAATATTTAATGTAGAATCCAACAGTGTGTATGAGAATACCTAAAGCTTAGTGTGCAGAGACAGCATAGTTACTCTGAAGTAAAGGTATTCAGTATCACCATGACTTTGCCAAATATATTTCTTTTTTTAACCCATAGATCCCTGAGTCCTTTCTATCCATTGCTTGACTGCTTCACGATATCTGGGGTTCAGCTGTGGGCAGTGTGGGCCATGCAGCATGTCTGCTGCAAAACTCGTATGTATTCAACTTTACAGTTTAATCTCTTAATATGAAATTGGATGGTTCTCATGTTCACTCGTAAGCCTGTTGGATAAGTACATCAAAGTTTGTCATTCTTTTCTGAACTCTTATTCACACAGGGTTTATTTTGGATATTAAACAGTAGTCTCATTACATTCAATGACTCAAAACATTGTAACAAGCTGAGATGCAGTTCCTTGGTTTTTAAACTGATCTGTGTTTGGTGACAAAAGGGTAGCAAATAAAATGACTGGTCAGGATGAATTTGTCTTTTATATAAATCTCATGAGTAAGCTACGTTTTAGTCACGGGTATTTTTAGTAAAGTCATGGATGGGTCATGGGCAATAAACAAAAATTCACGGGCCGGTGACCTATCCATGACTTTTACTATATACGCCTGACTAAATTTGGGTGTTCTGGGGGATTCAGGGGGCGCTGCTGATGCTGGGGAGGGGCCACCAGGCCTGCTGGTTCTGGGGCGGCTCTGGGGTGCCCACTGGTGCTTGTGGGGGACTTTGGGGCATCTGCTGGAGCTGGGTAGTGGGGCTCCAGGGTGCCCACTGGAGCTCAGGGGTAGGAGGGTGGCCTGAGACCGCTGGCGGGGGTCGTCAGAGGCTGGCCCAGTCTACTGCTGGGGGGAACCGGTGAGGCTGGCCCCCAGGCCACCCAAGCTGCTCGGGCAGCCCTCTGGTCAGGCACATCTACAGGCTGCAGAAGTCATGGAGGTCCCGGAAAGTCACGGAGTCCGTGACAGACTCTCAGCCTTACTCATGAGTAAATAATGCTATTCTGCAAACAATGCATTCTCTTTAAATTGAAAAAACAATCCTGTAGAGTTCACAGATGTATTGTAACTAACAAGTCTCATTGCTGCTTGCTTTAGTTTTTTTTATGTCAACATGAACATATGTGTGAGTTGGTGGATGTGTCATCCCTACTCACCACATTGCTTTTGGGACTTTGCTGTTCTGCTCCTGAGCATTTCCTAAGGCAGTGGTTCTCAAACTGTGGTCCGTGAGCTCCATTCAGGTGGTCTGCGGATAGTTCCCTCTAAGGTGCGCACCTGGGCAGCCACACATGAGAGAATAAAGGGCCACCCATCTAATTAGTGGAACCGCGCAGGCGTGGCTCCACTAAGTAGGTGCCTGGACCATAGAGAACATGCACATGTAAGGTGAGGTGGTGGCCTTGGGGGGAATAGGGGGCAAATGGGAGGGGGCAGTGGGGTGAGAAGAAGGGGTGGGGGGAATTTGGGATGTGCAGAGCTGCAACGGCCAGAGAAAGAGGCGACTTTCCCCAGCTCCAGGGCTGCGGCTGTCGGGGAGAGACCCCCTCCCCTCCTTCCCACTCTCAGCTCTGTGGTGGGGGAGAGACACCCCCCACTCCTTCCCAGCCCTAGCTCAGGGGCTGCCGCGGCTGGGGAGAGAGGGCACATCCATTGCATTAGAAAGGTAAGTCTACTGATATTAAAATGAGTAGTGTGCTTTTATTTGTAGAACAAAAAAACATTATTATTATTATTTTTTATAGAGAGAGCTTTTATCCAAAGCGCTTTACAAAAATCAAGGCTTTTTAGACTGGTAAGGCTATGAATGACTAAAGTCATATGGGAGATATGTAGCTAACGGTACAAACAATATTTGGAAAGATCATTAAGTGGTTCGCCGAGACCCTCAGCAATTTTCAAGTGGTCCACGAAAAAAAAAAGTTTGAGAACCACTGTCCTAAGGTGTTCTCCATACCATCGTACTGAATGGCAGTTTTTATGAGGAATATTTCTGTGTAAGGAAGCAGTTACCAAAAGTACTTGGGTTGTGTTCATATTGATATCCAAAGTGTTTGGAAATTATGATGTTTGGCATATACACCAAGTTTCTACCTTAAAGCAGGGTAATGTCAGGATATTTGCTCTGGAATCTGTGGCAACATTATGCTATAGGGGTTGCAGTGAGTTGAAAAAGAGGGTATAATTGGAGCTGCTATTGAGCCAATGCCCCAACATGGTGTTCGTGGCACTGTTCTGTTGGAGATACCATGTTTTAGAGGAAACTTTAAAACCGAAGTTCTGATCTTACTTTTTAAAAAACCCTGTAGTCTTCTTCAGAATAGGGTTTTACCTACTATTTCCTACAGTGTCAGTCTGGATGCTGTATTCCACTCCTCTTCCTGACCTAAACTATTGCTCTATGCCATATTCCACCTCAGAGTGTGGAGTGGAGCGGAGCAGTCTTTATACATCTGTAGTAGTTTATACATTTGTAAAGAGTATTGTGGACTACAAAATCATTTATGTAATGTACATGAAATAATTGGACCTACTTGTGATCACTGGGTAGCTTTAAAGAGCAGTAGTGTATAGTTAGCCAATCTGCATACTCATGCACTAAAGTCAGTGTCAAATTAGTAGCCTGTTTACAACTCAGTTTTTAATAAACTAGTTTGATTCAAAATCCTGTTCCAGGAAATCTGGGAAATGTTGACCCTCCCATCTATACTTAACAATTTTATTACTCTAAGGGCTGGTCCACACTAGGGGGGGCCGGGAGGGGGGGGTCGATCTAAGATACGCAATTTCAGCTACGTGAATAACGTAGCTGAAGTCGAATATCTTAGATCGATTTTTAAATTACTTACCCCCGGTCCACACGGCAGCAGGCAGGCTCCCCCATCGACAGCGCTTCCTCCGCTCGCCGAGTTGGAGTTCCGGTGTCGACGGGGAGCGCTTCTGGGATCGATTTATCGCGTCTAGACGAGACGCGATAAATCGATCCCAGAACATTGATCACTACCCGCCGAATCAGGCGGGTAGTGTGGACTAGCCCTAAGGATGGTATTTCCAAAAGCACTTGGCGTTAGCATTATTCTATCCTCATTGAAGTCGTCATACATAGGACCACTCAGTCCAATGCTGAGTACTATTTAAAATCCTATCTAATATTGTGCATGTCAATTTAACTGCATCACTAATTATGTAGTCTAAATATTGAAGTCAGAGGCAGCATAACTGGATTAGTTAACACTTGAATTTTTCTGCTAATGTAAATTGTCATTTTGATGATCTCTTAGCAAAGTCCCTAATAAAGATGCACTTTCCCTTTTTCATTTCAGCTGCCAGGTACTGTAGCATGTTAATTGAAGAAAGTGGCTTGCAGCACTTGTATGACATCAAAGAAAACAATCAGAGTGATCCAGATGTCCTGCGAATCAACAGTGAGATACTAGACACTGTAGAGACACATATGATGTACTATGGGAGACCTAAATATTTAAAAAAGTCACAAACCAAATCAAATGGATAGCTTTAGGTATAACTCTAATGTTTCCTTTGTTATAATCCGTCACAAACTGTACTGGGAATATCTGGTACTATTGATCACTGCTTAAAATGGGCATTCCTATAAGATTATTGCTGCTTGCATTGAGGAGGGCTTGTACAGCCAGAGTCCTCTAGGAATGGCTCATTTTGTGACTTGACTTTTGAGGCGGGACATGAGGCTTTGGGATAGATTTTTAAAGGTATTTAGGTGTCTAAAGATGCAGATAGGTGTGTAGATTCTTCTGAAAACCCCACTAGATGCTTATCTGCATCCTCAGTTGCCTAAATACATTTAAAAATCTGGCCCTTTACCCCCTTCAGTTACTGTTTGGAAACTGCTCCAATTTGGTTCATCGGGCACGGCTTGAACAGAATGCTATGTGCTTGCAAGTCAGCATTTTTACACTCAAGTCTTTGTGCTCACTTCTCACTGTGACCAAAGTGTGCCAAGGACCATCCCCAGCTGAGTCTTCAAAGTCACTTCTGTTCCTTGTAAGCTGTGGCCCTTTTCTAGTCTTGCCAACACTGGACCACTAGCCCCATTCTTTCCATGCTGCATCAACAGTGTTAGAAATATTTGTGGTATAGAAAGGAATAACTGGATCAGCTCCACTAGAGGTATGCCATAGGAACAGGCAGGAGAAACTTTAAACATTAATCAAAAGTTAGGAGTAGAGAGCTTCTGCACACCCTGACCCCCACCAAAAAAACCAAATCAAACATGAAACTCAGTGGGTAAGAAAATACCTGAGATTACCTGTTTCCAGTATAGTACCCAGAATATTTGGTCTCCTTTCAGGCAGACTAATGGTTGCTTTAGTGTTTCCAAATTCTGTCTTTAGCAGTGCACACACTTTCCCCCTGACTTTAGTGAGAGTGAAATACAGGTCATGGGAGGGTAGAATTTGACTGCGTTGTGCAGTGAATTATATCCCCGAAGAATTATAGTCCAAGATATCACCAACATTCTGTGTAAATCTCATTGCTATGAAATTGTAAATTTTAAAACTTAACTATAATGGGAGTCTTCCAAAGGCTTTTTTAAGTTTTCATATAATAAAATATAAAAAGCAGGTCTAAGAACAGCACTTACACATGTATGGAAATTGGAGTTCTGTTGAAAGAAATGGAGACTGTACAACATGCAAGCGTCTTGATTAAACTGTAATTGTTGAAGTAAATTGCGCCATGAATTCAGGTTTCTATTGTTCCGTAAATGTCAACTTTTTGGAAAGAATATGTGGATGAGGGCCTCTGAGAGGTTGCTCTGCACTGGGAAATTCTAGTGTGGTTTCCCTTCCCTTAATCAACTCATCCCTTTTTTTTTTCCCCCTTAACTTCACATCAAAGTACAGTAAAAATCCATCACACTTACATGTGATGTAACATGTGGGGGGGAGGGATAGCTCAGTGGTTTGAGCATTGGCCTGCTAAACCCGGGGTTGTGAGTTCAATCCTTGAGGGGGCCATTTAGGGATCTGGGGCAAAAATTGGGGATTGGTCCTGCTTTGAGCAGGGGGTTGGACTAGATGACCTTCTAAGGTTCCTTCCAACCCTGATATTCTATGATTCTATGCTGGATATTTTACATATTTATCTTTAGCCAAGGCAGTTAAGTGAATGTTATCAGATTTACTTGTCTCACTGGTTATATTTCAGGTGAGTCAACTTTAATTTTAAGATTGTTAGAAATCTAAGTATTGCAGCATTAGTAGTATAGGGCATTCTTTAACTATTTCAAACACCTAGCTAGGAACCAGGAAACTATCAATTTGTGAATTTACAAGAAAAAAAAAAAAAAAGCTTTCTAGCTAGCTGCTTATTAACTATGTATTCCAGCTCTTCTCATATACTCCTAGAATTTAGTGACATGGGTGTATACTATATTTCTAGTTGGCAACTTCAAACTGAGTAAAGTAGTTTCAGGTACTACCCCTTCCCCTGCCAAGTTGATATTTTTTAAAATAGAAAAATGTTAGTGAAAATATTTTCTGTATCTTTAAAAAAAAAAGGGAAGCATTTACATGGAAACTTCTGGTTATAATATTACAGCAAGTTACTGGTACTTGCCAGCACCAAGTACATCACAGCAAACCACACAAAGAATTAAGGCACAGAGTTTATTTGTGGTTTACGTACAATACAAAGAGGAAACATAAAATAACTTTACATTCCAAAAATTGGTAATGAGTTCTGAAATTAATATAGGCCAGATCCCACGATCAATAGCAGTATATGCTTTCTCTTTCAGGCCTGAACACCTACATGTACTAGGTATAAGAGGCTAGTTCAGGCATTAAACTTATTTACCCATTTGGCCTATCTGTTGTAATTACAAGCAGGTATAGTGCCCACTTAAAATGAACTGAGACCAAATTCTTGCAGCTGCACCACTGTACTGGTCTTTCATTCACTGTGAGCCTGTTCTGGATTTGGACCTGTAGCAAAAGGCTTTGTCTCTCCTGCCAGCTTAGTGTACAATCCCAATCTCCCATATGACTTTAGTCATTCATAGCCTTACCAGTCTAAAAAGCCTTGTTTTTTTGTTAAACTGTTCAATACCTTAGTTCTACAAGGATAATTGTCTCCTAGGGAGTGTCCATGGCAAAAAATTAAGCATGTAGAATTTAATATTTAACAATTTCAGTAAGTTTTAAGGTTATGCACCTCCATTTTACTTCCTAAAGAATCATGCCCTGGAATAAGGAAATCCTTGGAGGGCTATTCCCCAATAAACTGGGGTGGACGTTTCTCTCTGAAGGCAGCCATCCCTTCCTGGCGGTCTCTTGTAGGAATATTCTGCGTTAAAATAAAAAAAAGCAGTTTCTTTTGTAAAGTTAGGCAGCCAATACTGAATTAAAATCACTGTCAATAGACTTAGAAGTAAAAGCTTTTATGGATATTAAATCAACATCTCAGCAGTAAGTATGTCAACTGCTACATCTTACAAGGAGGCAAAGGTAAAAGGTTAAATAACTTTCAGTGCAGGACACAGCACATAAGTACCTGATGCAGTCCAATGGACAATGCCATTGAATTTAAGGGAACTGTCCTCCATTACGTATAGTAAGATCCATAAGCCCAAAATAACTCATTTTGAGGATACAAAGAAAATATTCCACTGGAAGAGAAGTTTGGCATGCGCCTGAGAGAGTTTTCTACCTAACCAGAAAACCACCTGATACATACAGTGCAACAGGAATCTAGTGTCCAACTCAACCAGCCCCCAAATCACCACAATGTAAGGGCCCATGCTAGAAATTGTATACGTGGGTACATATGGCTAAATTTAGTAAAACATGCAATTCTTATTCAGTAAAATGATCAAGTTAGGGCCTTGGTGGACTAAGTTCAGTCTGAGGCAGGTGCAGGAGTCCAACTAGTATTCATAGGAACCCTGTTAATGGGAAGGTAAAACTTAGATCCATGTTTAAGGGCTTGCCTATACAAGAAAGTTATTGTGGAATAAGTCAGGGTGTGAATTTAAAACAGAACAGTTATTCTGCAAAGACTGCATGGACACGACTATTCCAGAGTAAGTGTGTGCCTTTTTGTGATTTAAGATTAATCCACTTCCGAATTAGTTGAACTGATTCAGAGTAAGAGTGTCCATAGATGAGGTTATTGCAGGATAGCTATTCTGCAATAGCTACAATATAGACAAGTGCTAAGGGACTTCAGTAAGTTTTCAAATGTTTGTATGAGTTTTAGCCATTAAACTTCTTATCTCGTGGAAGTTGAGGCTATTAAAATACTTAGGAAATCTACAGGGTGATTTTTTTTTTAGATAACATACCTGCGCATAACACATTCCCTCAATTGCCATCCCCGATGCGATATCCACCTGAAGGGAAGAAGTGATCTCGGAAGTACACAGCATTCAAACTGCAGTACATTTGAGTATTTTCCATGATTAAATGTCAAAGTTAGTATTAAATTACTAACTCTAACCCTAGCATTATTGTTATAGTATTTACAGCTAACGTGGAGTCAGAATCCTGCTCTACCAAACTGTTAATTTTGTTCATGCCTCAGGAGCCAATCTTACAAAGAGACTGATCCCTTATTGAAAACAGGGATTAGAATCCATTTACAGAACTTTTCATGACTGTTTTAAACATTTTTACTGCAGTTTTATGAGTGGCTCTTATTTTTTGCTTCACTGAACATTTCAAACATTCTCTTGGGGGGCGGGGGGAAGAAACAAAAAGTTACCTCTGTCCCTCTGTTTATTGCCAGTTTACCCATTTTCACAGCTATGGGAGCCTTTAAAACAAAAAAGATAACGGAAGTCACTTCAGTGTACGCTAAAGTGCAGTAGTTCATAGCTTCCAAGGGTAGAAAGGACCATTGTGATCTAGTCTAACTTCCTGTATAATAGTCCATAGAACTTTCCTAAAATTAGTCTCTTCCAAATAGAGCAGGGCAAAATGTTTTGCACACTGTTTTCAGCAAAAGAAATGCAGATTTGGTAACAGCAAGACTTTTTAAATTCATGTTTAGGGTTTTTTGGGGTTTTTTTTTTAAAGGAACTCCCTCCGCTGTCCCCCCCCCACCCCCCATTAAAAAAACCCTTCGTTTTAACAGTTTCAACTTCTACCTTTTTTTAAAAAAAAGGTCATTTTAAATCAAGGAGTCTGAATTGTTTGTTTTGACAAAATCTGTTTGGAAATTTTAAAAAATAATTTTCAGTTTAACCCAAAACAATTTTTGGAACTGGCAACAAACTGAAAAGTGAGTTATTCAGCCAGCTTTTTCCAAAAGCAGGCTCTTGTCTTCAGGAGTGTGCAGTAAAGCTAATACTATATATAGCCAAAAAAGCTAAGACTGTCTACAGTTCATAATAAATGTACTTTTAAGTATTCAAGCCCAAGTTTTCAGACTTGAGTGCCGAAATATGCATTCTTGCCTAAATACATGGCCTGATTTTCAGAGGGGCTGAGCACCCAGAGCTTGCACTGAAACAGCGGTAGTGCTAAGTACCACTGCAAGACAAAAATCAGCAGATTGCAAGTTATCACTTTTAGGGCTGGATGTGTACAGTGCCACCATGTTAGAGAGAGCAGTGCCAGTACCGTGTTGTTTCAAACAGTGTATGATGGTCATACGTGTTTGATGCACAGAACAATAATGTTCTATGTCCTAATATTAAGAAACCATTACCCATGTCTCCTACCATTCCTAATGGAAGGAATACACAACAGCTAATGCAGGGGGAGAAGATGAAGGCTATTTTGATGGAGTCATTCAGATCCCATTCACAAAGAGGAAACAAAAATAAGTGTTCTGTTTCTCACACTGAATTACAAAGGTCTGATTTTCAAAGCTTGCCTCCTTTTTGCTAGTGTAAGCAATGCCACCTAGAGGTCTGATTGTGCCCACAAGTCAGCTAGTAGATGTCTACATTGCATCACTTGCACTGAATTGAATCTGCTAAGAGAGAGTGGGTTGAAGATGCTTTAAGAAAATTAAGTCCCCTGAGATTTTAATATTTCATGGAAAGAGGTAAGAAGCTAGCCATGTCCCACAAAGTAGCCAAAACACCTGCTTTATATGAAACACATGAGCCAAATAAACAATACTGACCTGAGGAAGAATTTCTTTAGCTAAGATTAATGCTCTTTGGTAAGCAGCATCCCCTTCATCATTCTGTGGCGCTGTGTGGTTTACTAATCCCAGCGAGAGTGCTTGTTGGCCATCAACCTGCCTGCCAGTGAAAATGAGTTCCTTAGCAAGGCCTATTCCAATACAGCGGGGCAGGCGTTGAGTTCCACCTTAAGACAATATACCATGTTATGGTTTTCTGAGAAACAAATAGCAAAAACCACTCAAATATATTTTACCTGTTTATACATGTGAAGAACATGGTGTTTTAGTAGTACCATGCCCCTGTCATCTGAGGAGCTCAATATTTTACACATTAAATCACAGCACCTTGGTGGAGTGAACAAGTATTCACACATTGTATAAAGGGGAAAATGAAAAAGTGAAATGGTCTACCTAAGATCACAGGAAGTCAGTAGCAGAGCTCAGACAAATTCTGCAATTCTGACTCCCAGCTCCTTGCTCTGGCTACTCGATAGCATTTTCTTTGTATATAAAAGGATTTTCATCAAGTGCCCTACAGTAAAATTCAAATGTAGCTGTAAAAATATTAGAAGATTCAGTGAAGCTGGTTACCTGCACCAGGAAGAAGTCCTCGGGTGGTCTCAATCAGGCCCATTTTAGCTGATGAAGCTATTTTTAAATAAATGTTTTTAAAAAGTTACTGTCTCACAACAGAAGATAGCTGTTAACATTACACTAAGATCATTTTCACTCCGAGAATGCCAGTGGAAGAATCCCACTAGAGTCAATGGTGTCAAGTGGCTAAATTCCTTTCACATTAAACATGCATCATTTTGTATTGAAAGGTATAAAAAATGTAACTAAAATGAGTGCAACTGCAGTGATTAGTCACATTCTGCAATTTCTGTGGACTTGCTTATGACCAGGGCATACCATTTGCTAAGCTACCTAGAGCTACGAATCTTGGCCTAAACACTTTTCTCTCACTCTCTCTCTCTCACACACACAACATTTTGATCCTAGCTTTTGCTGAATAAAAGTCTCTCAGCCTATCTACCACCTTAGCACCAGCTGGAATGTGATCTCTGTGCAAAGTGGATCTTAAGCATTCATTCAATCTGAACATCCTGCAGCTAGACTCTCCATTCTCAATTGAAGATCATCCTCAAATACTAGTTCTTATTGAAAATTTTAAGACATAAGCTGTTTAAGACAAACAGTTTTGAGGTGTCTGTTGTACAATCCGAAAATTTCTCTTTTAAAGCAGCATTAAAGTTACTAAACTGCCATCTTGGGAGATTTCAGGAATAAGATGCGGCAGGTTACTACATTAACTTCAGGGAGCCAGAGAAGATGGGTGCTACAGTCAACCAACCCCAGCTACAACCTAACGGTAGAGATGAGCCTGGACTTAAATATCCTTCGTAGCTGACTGCTTCCAGGAAAAAGGGGGCTAAGGGTGTGATATGAAGATTCAGAAGGGAGGTAGGAATTAAAGCATTTTGCTAACTTTTTTAAAAACCTCACCCATTAATTTATATGCTGTGTTTACTAGAGATATTAAGCATTTTCATATTAAGCAATAAGAAGGAAATCTGGTAGCACTATGAGAGTTGCATGGGGACGGTTACTCGAAAGGCAGGGTGCACTGAAGAAGTTGCAGTACCTCACTGGATTGGGAAACCTCTAAAAGAGATTCTTACTCCCCCTGAAATGGATGCAAGTGGGGAGGAGGTTTTGGTTCTCTGAATTAGGCTTGGAATTAGCCTGAGATCAGACTTGTGCACACCAGGTCACTGGGTGATAAAGTAAAACTGTCATAATTCAACTTGCCACATGATCTGAGAAAATGGAGCTGTTTTGAAAAGAAATAGCAGCTCTCTGATCTTGTGCAAGTTTCAAGTACATAGGGATGGCCCACTTCCTCTGATGTACTTTCTAAGGGGTCTGTTCTCTCTCATCAATGTGCAGGGACCTCACTGCCAAAAGTAGGTTAGACCAAGCCAGGATTGATCACTCACCCAATAAACCTGCTGTTAGTGGGCATTAACCATATACCCCTACCACCAACAGGAGAGTAACCCCTTCGAAAAGAATTTTAGTGCAACTCATATTGATACTTCATCTAAAATTGTTTTCCCTTTTAAACAAAAGAGACACCGCTTTCTCAAATAGTTAAATGTCACCAAAATTTTAGGCAAGTGGCTATTCATTTCCTACATTACACAAGAGTTCCTGTCTTAGCTTATCAGAAAGGAAACCAAACATCCTTTAGCTTACTTTCAAATGTTGTTTAACTAAAACCGGTGATTACTTTAAATATCCCATATTTGGCAGTGCACATACCTGCTATTCGAAGATCACATGCTAATGCCAATTCCAATCCCCCACCCAATGCATAGCCTTCTATTGCAGCTATTGTGGGCATAGGCAGTGCAGCTGTTAAAGACAAAACAGATTTGAAAGTTTAATTACAGAAGTGGTTTTTCAGTGAGTGTTTCATGTAATTACATCTCAAATGTTCCAAGTTTGGTATGATGTTACAATGATTTCACTAAGTCAAAAGGTACAAGGAAACGGTCTTCAAATGGTAAAAAGTTGTGCTTTTTTCCTTCCTCCTCCTCCTCTATAAAAATAATTCTATATTATAAAGCACTGAAATGTAAAACAAAGTTTATTTTCTCACACTAAAACTCTGCCTCCTTGAAATGGAGATACGTTAAATGTGAACATCCAATTGTTACAATGAAACAGCCAATGAACAGACTCTACCCCCACGTTCCATTTTATATGGCTACAAATGGTCGGTACCTACTGCTGTCCAATTCAGCTGAACATTACATACTGCATTTAGTATGTTTACGAACATTACGTAAGCCTCCCAACACTTGTGAGCTAGGTGAGTATCTCCCATTTTAAAGTTGGGGAAACCAAGACACCTAGTGGTCAAGTATCTTTTGCAAAGAAAAACCAAACAAATCACACCGAGTGAATAGAAAAGTTGGGAACAGAATCCAGAAGTGTTACCTTGAAATTCCTGGCTCTAACTACTAAACAACACTCCCTCAAACATCCCTTGGTGCTTTGTAACATGAAAATCCCATTTGGGTGCACATACTTTGTATAATACATTTATCATCTTACTGTTGCTTTGATTGATATTCTAGTCAGATTCATTTGTGTTTTAAACATCTAGCTAAACTATCTCCCTCCAGGGACAACAGAACAATTCATTAATACAAGAAGAGAACTGATTGTGCAAATCCACACTTCTTGCCTAAAAAGAGGTAAAATCTTCAGAGGCTAGTCCAACTAGAAATTGACTCAATGATCATTTACTCCTTTACTATTCTATATAGGTTCTTGTATCACACCCATCCCTGTAGTATCTGAGCACCTTCCAGTATCACACATTAAGTGACATGACTAACATGTCACGTATGGTTCATTCTTTCATATCCTCTCCTATGGGGGGAGAACTGTGTGTGCTATGAAGTGGGTTTTTGTTTTTAAGAGTGTATTTGCTACTCTCATTTCTCTTAGAGAAGGTAGCTACAAGAAGCGCACCTTGCACTTGGAGCAGAAGGTGGTCCTTAAAAGGTCTGTGATGGTCCTTAGTTCCTTATATGGAAGTTCATTCTGCAGTCTCGGACCAGGCCCCAAGAACTGTCTCTTGCATGGATGAATTTTACCCTTTTAGGGTAGGTATCCTTATAAAGTTTCCCTGATATAGCACCACTGACTGCTCGCCACGGTGTGGACATATATAGAGATATATGTTTTATAACGGATCATTTACCAATTTCATCCATTAAACTTCTCAGCCTGTGAACAAAGTGTCCAACCTCGGTATCATTCATTTGTGCACGCTCCTTTAAGTCAGCACCTAAAGTGTGGAGGAAAACAAAGAATTCAGTGATAGAAGAAAGGTAAAGTAGGCAGTTGAGCAGCAGTGCTTGACGTGGCTATGCAGGAGAGTCAAGTTCAAAAGCAATCTTGGGATGCCAACTCTAGACTACTGGAGCTTAGGTGCAGCATCCCTGGAATTCAAGCATTCAGGCTTTAAGAATGGTTGTGGAGTGCTCTGCTCTGTTGCTCTCTTTGTTAGACAGTTCATAGAGCAGCACCTGTGCCTAAGAAGGTTAAATCTCAAAATTGCAGGGTAGGGGCCCTCTTGTGAAGAGCCCATGGGTCTAACTGGAAGGAAATGGTAATATAAAGAGAGAAGAGCTAGACTTCAGGTATAGCTTGCTCTGCCTGCTGAGGTCTCAATTTCTAAAGCAGGGAGATACATATGTCTAGCCAGGACAAGGCAATGGTTTGTTCCTTTTTACCCCACAAAGTCAAACTGGCTTCCTTACGTTTGTTTTTACATCTATTGCTCAGCATAGTCTAAGCTGTACAACATAATTTGACGGTATCTGTTTTTAATATCAAATTACAGAACATTTGTTACATACCTGCACAAAACACGCCTTTTACTTCACTTTTAAACACTACCACGCGGATCCTTTCATCACAACGGAGACTTTCTAGAGCTCTGAATAGCTAAAAGTTTAA
Source organism: Chelydra serpentina (assembly GCA_037349315.1). Classification (NCBI taxonomy): domain Eukaryota; kingdom Metazoa; phylum Chordata; order Testudines; family Chelydridae; genus Chelydra; species Chelydra serpentina. Next base: position 289,311 of record JBAIAC010000097.1, read on the forward strand.
TCAAGAAGAGGAGTTAAGAAAAACGGAATGTGTCAAGCATACAAATTACTATGCATGTTTAAATGACTGAAGACTCCTATAGTTTGATAAAAGTTTAATTTCCTTGTTCTCTGTGGGCACAGGGATCTCTTAGAAAGCCAGCCTCAAGGATGGTCTTTGTTCCACACATGGTTTCTACAAGCCTCTCCTGAAACTCTTAGGATTCCCCTCTTCTTAATCCCGTCCACAGAGGTTTTTCTGCATCCCTGACTATCCTTCCTCTTCAGAGTTGAGCAAGGCTTCTTCTGAAACAGGTCAGTTCCCAATTTGGCCAGAGGGGTTGCTTATGACCAACACAAAGTCTCCTTTCCCCAGGGACTAAGCTGCCTTTTGACTACTCCCAGCCCCTGCTGGCCTAGCAACAAAGGACGTAGCTCTAGTCTCAGACTTGCATCACACACGGTACCTCACTGCAGTAGGCCTAGACCATTAAGCTGAACCTAGCCCAAGCTGTTAGGCCCAAACAATGGATCTACACGGAGAGTTGCTTTGGGGTGAAGTTCTGATACCTTCCAGACCCCTTCCATTTGTTGATTTTGAAACCCCGTCCTACTGCAGGGTGGACATTAAGCAAACCAAACACACAACTGATTGCTAGTCTAACAGTGAATTTACACAGGTTCGTTCACTAACAGTAAATTGTATATTTGATTAAAATACAATAATACAACAAGGATTTGATTGCCAAAAGTAAATATCAGGGAGATTTCTGAAAGTAAGCAAGAAGGGACCATTCTGAAGGCACACACATTTTTTGGTGCAACAATCATGGAGTGGAATCCATCCATGTGGAATAATTTAGTGTTGTTATAAAAGCCAGTCAAATCTTGCTCCCTATCTGGAAATTTTTTTGATAGTTCAAAGTTCTCCTCTGTTAGGAGATTAACAACAATAAATTCTTGCTTCTGATTTTGGTGCATCTCTGATCTGTGAGTTCATTTTCCCTAGCTGGCAACAACATGCTCTAAGTTTTTCCTCTTTGATAGACAGTGGAAACCTGAGATCATGAATGTCCAGGAGCTACTAGTGCCCCAAGATAGGGGGAAAAAAAGACACTGCAGCCAAGGCCGGCGCTCCCACTAGGCGACCCTAGGCGGTCGCCTAGGGCGCCAGGATTTGGGGGGCGGCGACTCCCGGCGGCGTTTCAGCGGCAATAAATGTGGCAAAAAAACCTCAGCCTTTTGTGTAATCCGGAAACGCTGCCAAGAACACAGCTTTCAAGGAGCTGCTGTCGCCGGCGGCGAGCTGGGGGGGGGGGGCCGCAGGGCTGGTGCAAGGAAGTTTCGCCTAGGGCGCAAAACTTTCTTGCACCGGCCCTGACTGCAGCTATAGAAGGCACATCCAACAAAAATGTAGCAGTGTCCCCATTGGTAAAATGGGAGTAACTATACTTAACCTATTTTCCAGCCTCTTTAGAGTGGTGAATTAGTATGTGAAAAAATTATTTAAAAAATAATACTTACTTCATTAACAAGTACTTTTCCCAGTGAATTTCTGGCATGGGCTCTGGTCATCAGGATTTCAGCAATTCCTTTAGTAAAAAGAGACAAGTTCAGTTGTATCTTTAAACAAAATGTAATTTATATTTGACATGGCCAGTCTTCTTGGAACAATAGCCCCAAGTACTGTAGCTCTTCTTTTTTGAGACTTTGTATAAAGATTTAAAAAAAATATAAAGTAGGCTGCTTAAGTGAGTTTTAAATGGAACACGTCAGACCACATTTGTGAAATTCAGCACTACAGAATCATTGCGAGGTTACAGAATACTGCAAAAATGTAGATAAATAACCCTTTAATTTAAAAGTGGACCTCTTGTCTAACTTGGCAGTTCCAGGTGTTATTTGCATTTTTTTAAACCTAAGAACAGAATGGATCCATGTAACAGTTCCATTTTGCACGCTGTTCTCCTTTCCCCATACTGTCTTCCTGCTTGGATTAGTTGTTCAGTTATTTTCCTTAATGGAGCAAACCTTCTTCCCATACCTACTGCTTACAGGAGAACAGCAGCACAAACTGGACAATATCAGTAATGGTTCACTGGAAAATGCAAACCCATTTCTCGCAACTCAGCCTTTTGTGTAATCCCTAGTTTAAGAATCAGGAGCCTTGCCTTGCTCAAGGTTCTCAAAGTCCAGGGGAGAAAAAAAAAAGGCAACACATTGTCCGTAGAAAATTAACATGCAGCTTCTCCCTGTGTCATGCTTTTCTTGAAAGAAAAACAGCCTCAGAAGTGATGTGCTGTAGCAAAGCCATTTCCAAAGTTCTCACTGGTGCAGAACAGAAAGGGGACATGGGTTCCATTTCTAATACCCCACTCATTCTGTGAGGATGGGCATTACTTACTTCCTCATTTATTTATAGGAATTTCTATTGTGCTCATCACCTTCTCTGAGCGTCTCATGAGTGAGAATGAATAGGCGTCCCATCATTACAGGATGTTGTGAAGTATCATTATCCCCATTTTACAGCTAGGGAAAGCGAGGCAGAGAGGTGAATTGACTTGCCCAAGGACACACAGGAAACTTGTAGCAGAGCAAGAAATGGAACCCAGATCTCCTGTCTCCCAGCGACTGACAGTTGTGAATGTGTACAGTTCTTTTTTTCCTGGTTGGACTCTTACTCCTAATGTCTCTAGTCCTGTCCAGCTCCAAATTTGCTCTATGATCCTGTTGCTGCAGTACATGAAGATGCACAGCAAAATATACGTTAGTATTTTCTACACTGCTAGAAGATCTTCACATTTAAACCACTGCCTTTGTGACTGGCTGGCTGGTGTGATATCACCATCGACCAAATGGAAGAGAAAAGTCAACTAGCAATAAAGACGTGTGCAACAGCTGGCATAGGGTTACAATGAAAGCTAGCATTATGACAACTATACAAAATCAAAAAATTGCAGAAGATGCTAGAGAACCTGTTTTGCAAATCCCAGAACAAGTTAACCTCCTTGTTGTATGGAAATCTTACCTTAACCTCAAATTGACCTGCAACTCTTCTCCTCCAACCCTAAGGTTATCCCACCTTTATTACTGTACATTACTGACATCAGAAAAAAAATGAACAGAGTGAATTTAGAGAACAGATTATTTATATTCAAGTTCATCGCATGCTTCCTGCACAGCTCTTTTTCCTGGTGCCCATCAGTGTTGGGTCTTTGTAGTTGTACCTGTGAGCCAGCTGTGGACCAAATAAAGGACACCACGTAGGAGAAAAAGATTACAGAGAACTTTATGAAATTTGCAACTTAAGTAATCACCTAGCGGGGTGTTTCAGCCCAAGCACAAATCAGTAAAGTTCCATCTGCACTATGGAAAAATTAACCTATCATGGGAGCCTGTTACAAGTCGTTAGTCCCACATATTTGTAGAATATAAATCATTCCAGTAGAGTAGAAGGATCTGAACAGTGTTTCAGCCAACTTCCTGAATTATAATTATACTGAAGTCCAAGATTTAAGCAATGTTCAAGGTGACAGTTGGAATATGTTTTGTCCCTTTGACACAGGGTCAGGAGCTACCCAGTTGTAACCAGATCCTCCAACACGGTTCCTTTTCAGGGGCTAGATGGGAATTGTTTTCCCCCCTCCATCTCTGCTATCAATAAATAAATACAGACATACAGTTGGACAACAGTTCTGGTACAATAGTCTCGGTTCTGCTTTGTTACAGAACAACATACTACTACCCATATGGCCCATACGGTACTGTGTGGATAGGCCCAGAGTGCATTAGAGGTGGGTTTAAAATAAAGGCTGGGGCCCAAGTCTCTAGCTGGCCTAATGCTCGTTGTTATTATCTGGCTATTGTACAATTTACTCCTGCCTATCCAGACCCGGCAGGGGCAGATCATGATTGGGCTGGCACATGATTATTAGCAGCTGTTAAACTGGACCACGAGCTTTGCAGCGTAGGCGGGGGGGTTGCTCTTTCTGGATTGTTGTAACTTCCCTGGAGAATAGCCGCAGTTTCACAGTCTGCACACTTCAGGGGAGTATTTGCCAACTGCGATTTTGGGGCAGGGAGGAGAAAGCACCTCTCCGGAGTTACTTCGGGGAGCTCGGAAAACGGAGTCATTTTTGTGGGCCAAGACTTGAGTAGCGCAGGGGGAAAGGTAGGGGATGAAAGCTGATTCCCTTCTGCAGCTACTTCCATTCCAGGAGAGGAAGCTGCCGGGCCAACACCGGACTTTCTACTTCTCCCTCCCATGGGACTGGAGGGGCGGGCGGGTCTGGACTCACCGCTGCTTTCCCCGCCATGCACATTGATCAGGATCTCCTTCCTCCCGGACGAAGATCTCTTGCTGTGGCCGCCGGCCCCACGGGGGTGCGGCGCGGCGAGCGCCCTGCACCCAGCTGCAGCTCTCCCCAGCCGAAGCATTGTGCGATTTTTCCAGGCTTTCAAGCTTCCTCCTGCACCTACCTCCAGGTTTGGGGAGAAGCTCTGCTGTGCCACCCACTGGCGGGAATGCTTCCTGCAGCCTCCAGAGGGCAGGGGAACGTAGGACCCACCACTCCAGCAAAATTGCTACTGGGCTTGGCTCTGATTTAATAGGAGGCAAGACCCTACTGTCCTGCTGGGAGAAAGGGGGCTCAGAAAAGGTTGCTGATTTATTTAAATGACGGTGGAAAGCTACGATCAGAAATGGCAGGAAATACTGAGGGACTGCAAGGAGAAGTGACAGGTTATATAGACCTGAAGCATTGTTCTGTGTGGCTGAAAAGCTTTTCTCTCACCAACAGACACTGATCTATTAAAAGATATCATCTCACCCACCTTGTCTCTCAGGTTATATGAGAGGCAGTTGTTATCTACACGATCTCTGGCTTTGATCCTGCCAACCCTTTAATTTTAAGCATTGCAGGGGTTCATTGACTAATTAACTCATTTGTCATTAAGTACTAAATAACTCATTTGGGATCAGAATTAATTAATTATTTTAGAAAGGCTATGGAAGTTAATCCAGAAGGAAAAACTCACTGTATCTACACATTTTTATAAAAACATTTTAGTCTATTCTTTTTTTGGTGGAAGGAGTGATTAGCTGACATGAAAAACAAAAATCTACAATTTATCTGAAAAAAATGCTGTCTATAAAATAGTAATTTTGTGTTACAAGAATCTGATCCCAAAATATTATATTTACTGTGACAGACAATAGACATGGTATAGCTATTACCGAAAAAATAAAACATGATATACTCATGGGAGAATGGGGCCTGTTCTCCAGCCATGGGATACAAATAAATTCTCATTTAAAAAAAATGTAGCTTCTCTAATGGGCAAATGAGGGGGATATGTCCAGTTCAGTGGGGCGGGGAAACGTCTGAGCAGAAGAAGGGTTTTGAAGACTATAACACAAGAATTGGAGCTTCGTTTCCTCGTTCTACCACAGACTTTCCAAATGATATTGGGCAAGTTGTTTAGGCCCAGATCCTTAACAGTATTTAGGCACCTAACTCCCAAAGGCACCTAACTCTGAGCCTTAATCTCTTTGTGCTAGCCCCCCATCTGCAAAATGGGAACAATAAAACTTCACAGAGGTGTTGTGCAGATTCATTAGTGTTTATGAGGTGCTCAGATGCTACAATGATGTTTCCATACATAACTCCATAGATGTATAGAGCATAGGACTAGAAGCCAGGAACTGCCTTTCTGTTATAGGATATGAGTTACTCCTCATAATTTATACGGGGACAATATTGCCCGGAGTTCTAATCCTGCATCTGACTTCTTTTGTGGGTTTAAATAATTCACTTACACTCTCTGCCTCAGTTTACTTATAAAATAGGGATATTAATATTTACCTACCAACACAGGTTTGTGAGGATTAATTAACAAATATCCATACAGTGCTAAGTGTGATATTAATTATTATTATTGACGAATGTACCATTTGTACAACACAATAAGCCAACTTTTCAGAGCTGTACAATTAATATTTGAAAATTTAATAATTTGGTAATCTGGCTATCTATTTTTTTCTAGGGACATTTCTGCCAAACTTGCTATTTGAATTTGACAATAGTTGTAGATTGCAAAAGGCACCTTACATTTCCTTGTTCACGTTTAGAGCTATTTTGAAGCCCTCATTCGGAAAACATACCATACCAGATAATTAAAGTTAACTAATAAAAAAAGTCTCTAACCAAAACGCCCAGCAAAATATGGAAAAAGTGACAGCTGCAAAAGTGTATACAAATGTCACGGAGTATAGGGGAGTCCAGCCCTGCACCCCTCTTCCCCGGATTCACTGGGAGTCTCAGCCAGCCAGTAGAACAGAAGGTTTATTAGAGATGCCAGGAACACAGTCCAACCAGAGCTTGTCAGTACATCCAGGACCCCTCAGTCGGGTCCTTCCGGGGGGCAGGGAGCTTAGACCCCAGCCTGGGGGCTCCCTGCATTTCACCCCACAGCTCCAAACGGGGCAGGGAGGCCAGACCCTGTCTGCCTCCCTCCCCTCTTCTCCTGCCAGCTCCAAACTGAAACTCACCAGCCCCTCCTCCCCCTTTGTCTGCTTCCCGGGCCAGCAGGTCACCTGATCCCTTTGTTCCAACACCTTCAGCTCATACCTTTGCCGGGGAGGGGCCGGGCCATCTGTTGCCAGGAGACCGAGTGTCAGCCCTTCTCTGCGTCCAGGCCTTTGCCTTCTAGGGCTTTGTAACCATCATGCCCCGTTGTCCCACCACCTAGATACTCAAGCACTGCATAGGGGAAACCGAGGCACCCACACAGTACTCAGGGAAACCTTAACAACAGTCCTAGTTCGTCACAACAAATACACCGTACATTTTTCCTACTCAACTGCACCATACCTGTCTTCCTTACTAAAGGAAGGATTTACTATATTGAGGAGATACTCAGCATGAAGTTCAAATAAAGATTATTACATATGACTAGGCAATGCATTTACATCTGCATGTAAAATCAAAGACAACAGTTCTACTAGAGATTTTGACCTTATATGTCAGCTACTCAGCAAGCTACTGCATTATTTTTTGTAGAACAGAGTGGCCCACCCTTTATCCTTTAATTCTAAAACTCAGATTATGCCTTGTAAAAATCCCAGATTAATTTCTCAGGTGTTAAAAAAAAATTGTCAAGAATACTGTATTAAGCTTCAATGCTGCAATGTGACCTGCATGAGCGGACCCTTGCAGTCACATGGAGACCCACTGAAGTCAGTATGGTTCTGCATGGGTGCCAGAGTCTGCCCACACAAAACAGTTTGAAGCTTCAGGGCTTTTGCAGCATGAATGCATATCTTTATATATTGGTTAGGTTCTTGTTTGTTTAACTTTTGTGCTTACTTCCAGTTATTAGCACAGCCCTGGACATAGTGTTGGTTGGTTAAGTGCTAGTTTCATCAGACCAGCATAGGGGGAATTTTATACATTATTTTTAGGTATGTCACACCAATATAGTGACTTAAAAAAACCTGAAGGATAGAGTGCTGCCATTTAACAATACAGTATTTAGAATCTAATTATAATCAAATTATATCTATCTATAGCATTTGTAATGCTCCCATTACTATAGGAACTATAGTGGTATATATGATACCTCCCCAGGCCATTCCTTAGTGTACAGTCCCCACAAGAAGTACTCAGTAAACAAGGTGAGAAAATCTCTTTAAAGAATCATAAAAGCTAGAGATGAAAAAGACCTATTAGAGTTATTAAAGAATTGAAGAAAAATTGACAGGTGTGAGACAGGGGAGTTCTCACTCTCCATTTGTCAGATTGATTTTATATATATTTCTCACACATGTACCAGTTTTTAGGGAGCGTTATCTAGTGATTAGTACAGGAGACTGCAAATCAGGACTCCTAGGTTCTAATCCTGATTTTGCTAATAGTTTTTGTTTTTTTTATTCACAGTTCTGATGCTTTGCAAATTGCTCCAGGGCTTGAAAAAGGGAAGACTTTTAAAAATTAAGCTGTTAGTTTAATAAGTATAGCAAAAAGGCAAATTGAAAGAGTTAAAATATTTACCTAGTGAGTTCTGAATAACTCTGTTGCTGCATAGTCACCATATAATTTAACTGAGCACCTGATCTAGTTAGTATTAAATATCCTGTTATTCGAGGTCATACCAGATGATTTAATTAAATTGAGTATCAGAGGGGTAGCTGTGTTAGTCTGGATCTGTAGAAGCGACAAAGGGTCCTGTGGCACCTTATAGACTAACAGAGGTACTGGAGCATAAGCTTTCATGGGTGAATACCCACTTTGTAGGATGCAAGCAGTGGAAACTTGCTTGGAAACTTGGACCACTGCTTGCATCCGATGAAGTGGGTATACACCCACGAAAGCTTATGCTCCAATACTTCTGTTAGTCTATAAGGTGCCACAGGACCCTTTGTCACTTAATGAAATTGATCGTTGCGAGGACACTGTCCACTCTCTAACCAGGGGGAATTTGAGAATTGAAAATATGTACATGCTGGAGCACCTCTGCAGCACTCTTAAGCCACCTCCTCTCTGGTGCCTTGCTCAGAGCCTCATCCTATCTGCCACAATCTCCCATTTTGATCACCCTATACCCACCTTGTCCTCCTTTCAGTTGCCAAATACTCCCCTCCCTCCCCACTGATCATTTTCATCTCACTCATTAGACTCCTTCCCTAAATGGTTCCTCCAATGGCTCTGTCTGCTACCCTCGTCTCTCTCCAGCCCAGATCCTGCAGCTGATTCGGAATGAGTCAGCCCAGCACCCATGAGCAATGCCAGTGACCTCAACAGAGGTCTGTCTACGGGGACTTGGTTGCAATACGCAGGCCCATAGGTGCAAAGGGCACAGCGCTTTAACACCTTGCCGTCTGGAACAGGTGGATTTCCGTTCCAGTGAAAAGGAAGCGCCTCTTCCCGCAATAACCCCTGGCCGATTCCTCCCACCAGGCCCCCCTCAGGCCCAGCTCACTAGTTCCACAACACCCCCTCTCGTGCCCCGGGCGGGGCGCCCTTCCCAAGGGCATGGCCCTGGCGCGGAAAGCTGCAGGCCGCCCGGCCAGCTCGCTCGCTCCTCGCTGCAACGGCGACAGCGGGCCACTGACCCCTGCCAGCCGCCTCCTTCGACGGAGGTTCAACAGTAACAGTGGGCTCCGGGCGGCGCCCTCCCCTCAGGAGTTCACAGTCCAAGGCCTCGCTCCTGCCCCTTTGTGGGAGGCGGCGCAGACCCGACACACGCAGGCGACCCCCTCCCCTCAGGAGTTCACAGTCCAAGGCCTTGCTCCTGCCCCTTTGTGGGAGGCGGCGCGCGCCAAGGCCGGCCGTTAACGCTCCTCACAGGGCACGCGGCCGCCATGGGCCTAGCACCGCGGGGGTGAGCCAGGGGGCCGGGAAAGGATCCACCCCGCGGCGGTGCCGGCCTGGCTGCGACTCCCACTGCCCTTTCCACTCCGGACACTGAGGAGACCTCGCCCTCCTCCCGCCCGCTTCCCTAACGTAAAGCCGCTGAAAGGGACGAGTAGTGGCGGCAAGGAAAGCCAGGGTTTGTTGCAAGGGCGCTGCCCCTTTAAGAGAAGGGGCGGGGGGAAGAGGCAGGAGAACTGCGCGAGCGAACCGACCCCCCTCCTCCGACCTTTGGCCTTGCCCTTCGGGGCCGTGCCCCCCCTCGGAGGGGAGGGGGGACCGGGATCCCCGGTGGGGGGTCGCTCTGTTTAGGGCTCTGGAGCCTGAACGCGCCCGAGAATCACTGGATTCAGGGCTGGTCAGTTTCTTTCTGAACCGAACTCCTCTCCTGGGCCTCGGGCCTCAGAGAGATCCTGGGGCGGAGTGGGAATAAAACGCCCGCACTGGTTACCACCCTTTAAACAAGCGCATAATGTACTCTGCTCAAGTGTGGGGTGAGTTTGAGTTGTTACCCGTGTGACCATGGTCGCCGTCCTTTTAAATCCCGACTTTTGCATATCAAACAAAACTAAGTTAAAGTAGACTGTTCGGGCGGGGAGATCAATGCGTTTGAAATATGGGTGCAATGAGGATGTCTGGCCTGTATTAATATGCAGCTTATTGTGTCTGACAACTTATCTGGAGGAGCGTCCACTATCGCAAGCTGCTCCTAGCTGGATGCTTTCATAGCTACGCAGCAAGAGAATTTTCAGTTTCGAGTCTGAGCCTGCAGGACCTTTTCATAACATTTCTATTGATGTCAAGGTGTAGAGGGGCTTGCAGGTTTGGTTCCTTGAAGTCTACCATAATAGATTGCTGTCTCAATCTCTGTAATGCTCTCCTATTGTGATATGTATTGAGCTATATCAAGTTGGTAGTAGGGCTGGAATACTTTGCTTTCACCTGGATTAATCATTGTGAGAGTATTTTGGCTGGTTGTAATTCTGCATCAGCCTTGCCCTTCTCTCATGTGAGCCTGGCTAGCTCAGTTGGTAGAGCCCCAGCCTCTTAATCTGAGGATCCAGGGTTCAAGTTTTTGGTCAGGTGTAGAAAGCATCATATCCCTTCGAGAAACAGCTCTTCAGTACTGTCCTTGACACTATCTTTTTTTCTTTTCAGGACTTGGGCTTTCCTAGGAAGCGCCATTCTCTGCCTGGGACTGAAGGGACAAATTCCTCACATGCCCACTGGCCTCACAGTCTGGAGGAAGAAAGGCTTCTGGGTCTACAGCAAACTGCTGCGTGCCGACTTGTTGAGCAAATGCAGGGCTGGCCAGAGAGGCCAGAGAGACCTTGAGCAAGGGAGGCACAAAAATTGTCCGCCCAGGCGCTTCTACACCACAAGTCAGAAAACCCCAGAATTATCACCCCTTATCGCTACTGGTCCCATGGTGTAAGGGCAGCACTCAGGGCTTTGAATTCTATAGTTCAAGTCTCGGTAGGACCTTGAGGCAGCTCTTTTGCCACCTAACACTACTGGGTGTTCCAAGGCTTCGTCTTGCTCTCCAATGACGTGGGAACCTGTCTTTTGCTCTTATCATGGTTCCCTCTCTTCCCCCTCCTCCAATCCAGCCAGTCCTCCCTCCCCAAACTCCAAGGAGTGACTGACTCTAGCTTTGCTGAGCAGCTCATTATATGTGGGCTGCTCCAAGCAAGCCTTCTCCTGATTGGCTCACCCAATACACTTTCCTGATTGGCTGGGTTCTGCTTAGCCTCTCCAAGGCTGCCTGTTGTGTATTTGGTTGTCATGGTAATAGCACCTTGTTGTTGCTATGCAACTGAGTTAGATTATTAGGGGATAGCCCAGCCAGTTTTGGTTGGTTTGGTCAGCTCAGTGTGTGAAAATAAATGGCTGCTTCCATGGCTCTCAGCTCTCTGTGTGTTAAATGATTTCTTCCTAAACCTGCTGCCCCAAGGATACAACAAAGTGGCGACAAGGATGGGATCCCTGTGCTGCCCCAGCAACAGAGGGAAGTAGAAGTCAAGGTTAAAAAGAGAAAAGAAAAAAACCGACCAAAATCATTTAGCTGTTGGAAGGGGGTGAGAACTGGCTTGTTGGCACTGACTGTGAAACCTGAAACTAAACCCACGGCTACACTTACAGGGCCCCTGGAACCCTTTGAGGAGAACATAGTGCAATGGCACATGTGTACTGAGCGTTTGGAGCTTTTTGTGATTGCCAATGACATTACAGAAGAGAAGAAGGTGTCAATATTCTTAAGTGTTGTGGGGGCTAAAACCTACTCCCTGCGACGCAGCTCACTACACCCTGTTAAGCCTGAGACCAAATCTTACAGTGACATTGTGGGAATCCTGGGGTCCCATTTCCCCCCCAAACCACTGGTAACTGCTGAAAGATATAGTGGGTTCCACAAAAGAGACCACAAAGAAGATGAACCAGTTGTACAATTTGTAGCAACTTTAAAAAGGCTTGCGGAACACTGTGAATGTAAGGAGATGTTAAATGACGCCCTGCGTGACAGGTTCGTGTGTGGCCTGCACAGTGACGCTATACGGAAGCGCCTATTGACAGAGGCTCAGCTTACCTTACACAAGGCTGTTGCTATTGCGGTCTCCATGGAACTGGCTACAAAGGAGGCGCAATACATCGGTGCATCCCCTAGGGTGCATAAGGTGTCACAAGAACCGACCCACAAAACTGTGCAGAGTCAGGAATGTTACCTCTGTGGTAAGCCGGGTCGCCGGGCATCCGAATGCTGGTGTAAGGACCTGGTGTGTCGACACTGTGGCAAAAAGGGACACATTGAGTGTGCCTGTAAACAAAAGAAAAAGAGGCCTGTGGTCTGGCCGAGCAAGAAGGGAAACCTGCATACCCTAGAGCAGACCCAGGATGGCCAAGGTGACACCTCATCGCAAGAAGAAGTGCCGCTGCACGTTTTGTCTTTGGCAGTGGGCTCACATGGGTACTGGGGAGCCCCGTTGTTGGACGGCAAACCTACACGCATGGAACTGGACACCGTTGCAGCCATCTCGCTGGGCTCCGAGACTATGTATAACGAAAAGCTACAGCATCTTCCGCTTAAGGCAACAAAAACTGTTCTGAAGACGTATACGGGAGACGCTGTGCCCATGTTGGGCACTATTGATGTTAAGGGGGAGCTCAATGGACAGGCTGGTAAATTGCTGCTGTTTGTGGTGAGAGGTAATTACCCAGCCTTAATGGGTCGGTCTTGGCTTGGGAAGATTCAGCTGAATTGGGCAGAAGTGCACCGAATGACTACAGAAGAAACCGGTCTCACCGCTATACTAAGGAAACATGCTGCTGTTTTTGGAGAGGATCTGGGAAGTATGAAGGGAATCACTGTGACATTGAACATTAAACCTGACAGTCAACCAAAATATCTGAAAGCCCAAACTGTGCCATATTATCTCTGCCCCCCTGTTCTCTAGACCAGAGTGACTCTCAGCCAGCGTAACACAGGAGGGTTTATTGAGTGTTGAACACAGCACAGGAACTCACAGGGCCTCAGGCCTGGCCTCCCCCGAGCCCAGCACATCCAGCTCTCTCCTGTATCCCGGTGGGCTCTCCCTGCTCCCTCTCCCCAGCCCAGAGCCCCCCAGTAGCGTAGGCAGGTCTGGAGCACATGGGGAGCGGTGCTATAAAAAGGCACCTCCCCAGGCTCCCACTGTACTCACCTGGCGGCGCCTCCGGGAGGCACTCCGGGTCGTCCCAGAGGTGAAAGTAAGCCGGTCCGGTCCGGTACCGGCAAGAGCTAGTACGCCGTGCCGGACCGGACCGGCTTCCCCGGCGGTGACTTAAAGGGCCCGCGGCTCCAGCCGCTGCGGGGAGCCCCGGGCCGTTTAAAGCGCCGCCGGAGCTCCGGCAGCGGGGCTCGGGCGGGGATTTCAAAGGCCCACGGCTCCTGCAGCCGTGGGGAGCAGCGGGCCTTTTAATCCCCGCCCGAGCCCAGCTCCGGCAGCGGGGCTTGGGCGCCGCCACTTGCGCACACAGGGGGAGCAGCCGCTCCCCCTAATCCCCCCCTGGCTACGCCACTGGAGGCCCCCCCACCCTGCTGCCCCACTGGGCGGGGGATATCACTGGCCCCAAGCCCCTCCTCTGTCCAGTCTCTTCTCTCCAGGTAAACAGCCCTGCAAACAGGGTCATCTGGGCCTCTTCTCGTCTCTGCCCCCTCTGGCTGGAACCGGCTGGTTAGGCCCCCGGGGCTCCTCTCTTCGCAGCCTATTGTTCTCCCACTGGCCAGGACCGGCTGCGGACTCCTGAGCTGGCTTCCGGGTCACCTGTTGCCACGTCCGTGGCTGGGGTCCCCAGTCCCCTCGCCAGTCCCCTGTAACAACAAACTCCCTCTCCCATCACCTCATTACACCCGTAACACCCAGGGAAACTGAGTCCCACCCCCTCTGCATGCAACCCCTAGGGAACCAAGAACAACCCCCATAGGCAACAAGGAAAACCCCATGCTGTCACAGGGGTCACTATGTCGGCCTTGTAACCCTGGGTGTCAGGTCGCTGTGCAGCTTTGATCTAGAGCTCTGATCGCAACATCTGACCAGCAGCCCACAGCCTCACCCTGGGTCTGCCCCACCTGGTTACTCCTCACAGGCTGACCTGACCCCCCTTCCAGCCCTGGATTCACCCCCCAATCATCCTACAGCCACTCAGAGCCACAGCCGTGGAGGTGCTGACGGAGGGAGGGGTGACTCTGGGGTGGGGTTCTTCTCTTAAAATGGCTACAGAAAGGTGGGGCTCAGCTCTGTCAGCGACCTGCCCAGTTCCCTCGCTGACAGGGGATGCCGACATTTCTGTAAGGCGCATAAAGCGGGTATTTGGCTTCCACACAAATGTGAGGAATGTGCAGTTATGAGAGGGAATTTCCATCCTTCCGTTAGCTGCAGTTCAGGGCCCCAGTGGCCTAATGGATAAGGCATTGGCTTCCGAAGCCAGAGATTGTGGGTTCAAGTCCCATCTGGGGTAAAAAACATCTTTCTTTCTGTACATTGCAAAGAAACCTTGGTCTTATTTTCACTAAGGAAGCTGGGAGATGTTTGAACACAAAGTACTGGGACTTGGGAACAATCCCCCAGAAATGGCATCTTCCACTCGAGAAATGCTTTCTAAACCCATCAGTAGCAAACAGTTAATACTAGTGTGTGTCTGAGAATAGAGTGACGGGTTGGGATCACAGAGACCTGCTTGGTGCTGCCACCTGGTGTGCCAAGGCTACTTCTGCCCCTGCTTCCAGGCCTTTTCCAGCTTGGGACTCCCGAATCCTGTCTGTTTTGAGCCAGATTCCACTGATCTGCTGCAAACACAGACCCAGGTCCGAACCAAGTCCACTCACCACTGTAAGGCTCCTGGAAGAGCTCTTACCTTTGACACCCAGGTGCCCAACTCCCAAAGAGGTTCGAACCCTTAATAAATCCGTTTTACCCTGTATAAAGCTTATACAGGGTAAACTCATAAATAGTTCGCCTTCTATTTCAAAGATAGAAAGGTATGCACAGCTGTTTGCCTTCCCCAGGTAACAACTCGTACTCCAGGCAACTTAATAAGTAAAAAGTGATTTTAATAAGTACATTAAGTAGGATTTAAGTGATTCCAAGTAGTGACAGACAGAACAAAGTGAATTACTAAGTGAAATAAAATAAAACACGCAGGCCTATGTCTACTCAAAGTTAACACAGATAAAAGCCTCACCAGATTTAGATCTTTCTCTTTTTACAGGCTGTAGAACTAGCCTGGGTCCAGCAATCGCTCACACCCCGTATTGTCTTTGTCCTTTGTACAGTTTCTCTCAGGTATGTCCTTGGGGGGGTGGAGAGCCTCTCTCTTTAGCCAGCTGAAGACAAAATGGAAGGGTCTCCCCCGGGCTTTTATAGTCTTTTTCCCCTCCGTGTGTAACATCATGTTACCATGGAGTTTTGGGATCACATGGGCAAGTCACCTGCCCATGCGCCCTAACCAGTCTAACCAGTTGCATTCCAGACCCGACCCCAATGTGGATTGGGGTCTGCAACGTCTTTTGTCTGTCAAGTGCTCGCATTTAACAGGCATTCTTTGCTCCAAAGATGATCCCATGCACTTACAAAGGCTATGCATAAAACCAGCAAATATCAAACCAATATTCATAACTTCAACTACAACAATGATACATGCATACAAACAGGAGGAATAGATTCAGTAGGTCATAACTTTCACAGAGATATGTTACATGGCACATGTAGCATAAAACATATTCCAGTTACATCATGTATACATTTATAAGCATCTCCCCATAAGGTTTTATGGGGACACTGTCACAAATGGAGTGAAGGGGAGTGCTTACTCTGACACGTCAATGAATGAAACAGACAGGAAGAGCAAGGCCGTTCTGAAAGAGAATGGATCTGTCTGGAGACAAAGCAGACCCTGAGAATGAGCAACGGCAGCTCCCCACCAGCCCCCCCACGCTCAGCTTGCGGGTTCTGCTTCTGCTTTTTAAATCTTTTTTAGTTCACAGGCAGCTGTGCGGTGGGCGGCAAGCGCGGGGGCGGGGGGGGAGAACCCGGAAGCTGAGGTGAGCTGGGTGTGTGTGTGTGTGGGGGGGGGGGGGCTTTGGGGAAGGGGTAGAAAGAGGGCGGGGCCGGGGAGTGGAGTTGGAACAGGGCCAGGGCCTAGGCTGCCGCCAAAGACCAGGGCGGCCGAATATCCGGCCGCTGCAAAGCGTCGCCGCTAAAATGCCACCGAGAGACCCGAAATGCTGCCCCCCAAATCCTGGTGCCCTAGGCCCTGCTGCCCCCTGCTCTTGGACTAACATACTGAAGATTTGAATAGGAAAGGGACTGTCTGAATTGTCCGAGTGGGGAATGAACAACAATGTCGTTAACACAAACACACTCTAATCACGCTCCAGCCGGAAGGGAAATGGACACACTTACGCTAATGCACAGCTGTGAGGATGCTGGGGAAGCTGGTCTGAGCAACTTGAAGTGACAATTCAGTGAGAACAGAATAATAGTGAAGTAAAGCTATTGGCCATCACGTAGTTGTGGCCGAGTGGTTAAGGTGATGGACTAGAAATCCATTGGGGTTTCCCTGCACAGGTTCAAATCCTGCTGACTACGGAAGTACTACTGTGTTATTATTGCTGTCATCCTAGTGCTTGAGCATCTTTCTCCTCTCTCTCCTTTCAGAATCATTTCTTCCCCCCCTTTCTCTCTGTTAAACTGTTTGCCAATGAAAGAGACCAGCCACCTATTTAATACACATCAAACCCAGAGGCCACCCCCTGTTTGGGGATAAATGGCCCACACCTGGTAACAGGAGAGTTGGCTGGACCTTTTTCTTTTCTCCGTCTGGCACAGGATGAGGAGGTCACTCTGAGGGCAGCGTGGGTCCAGAAGTATCGCAAACCCCACGACAAATAGCCTCCATGAGGGGTTGCTTCCCGCAGTGCTAAGATGCAGCCACCTCTGGGGTGGATCCATGGTGGCCATTATTTGCTAGTGACAGGCCATGGACATTTCTTACTTGTTTTCGGCCTCCAGGCCTTCCATTCTCCTGTTTAAAGAAGCATCCCCCAGGGCTCCCTCTGCCCGTGTGACTGGCCAGCAGGGGGCGGTGATAACTGGTAACCCACTTATCACACACTGTGGGGTAACACTGTTGCTGGGGGCAAGGGGTGTCGCCTGTGTGGGGAGATTGCAGCTGGCGCTGAAGGGGCATTGTGGTGGGGGGAGGTGTGTGGGTGACTGGGCAGGGGGCACCCTAGTCCGGTTGGTGGTTCTGGAGGTTTGGGATTTTGGGGGGGCCCAGCCCTGAGGCGATGGGGCCTGGAGGTGGGTATCGCTGGGGGCCTGGTGGCTGCAGAACAGCGGGGTGCACATCTCTTGGGGTGCCGGGACAGGGTGCTAGAGGGTGCCTGGTCCTGTTCCAAGGGCTCTGTTTGGGCTTCCCCCGCTGGCTCCTGGGATCGTTGCCATGCCCAGTGCACAGAGCTGGGGGGAGGGGAGGGTGGATCTCCTGTGCTAGGTCAGGGGATGCCGGGCAAGCAGCGTGAGGGGTCCCACTGTAAAGCATCAGGGGATCCCAGGCAAATGGCAGGGCAGATCCTACTGGAGGGCAGGCGGAGGTCCTAGGAAGGCAGTGGGAGAATCCCAGGTAGGCAGTGAGGGACTGAGTTCCCAGGGGGCGGTCTGTTGGGGGGGTGTCCCTAGCTGCTGGGGGCTCTTCTTGGGGGGAACCCTTTGGGATTCCCAACCTGGCAGTGATGGTCTGGTGGGGATTCCCGGGCCGGTGGGGCTTTGAGGGGTATCTGGGGTTCCTGGCCAGGGATTCTGGGGGCTGAGTCCCAGGGATTATCTGGTGGGACCCTGGCTGGGGGCTATGGGGAGTGCTACTAACCATGGTCCTTCTCTCTGATCTACGTGTGCCAATGTCCTGGCTCCAAGCACTGCCCGGCATTCCCCGGCCACCTCCAGTCACTGTGATAACTTTCTATCTACTTACCAAACACTCTTAGTGTGAAATCGCAGATTTTGCTTTTCTCCTCTTTTGAAAACTGCAGGAAGTTCCGGTTCCGTTGGGAAAATTCGTGCCCCCCAGTCCTTGTTCTCGATCTGGGGGTGCGGGAGGGGGGAAGGGGGTTAGCACTGCCACACAATGGTCTCTTCCACAGCACTCTGGACTCATTCTTTCTGAAATCTGGTTTCACTGAGACCACTGTTTATCCAGAGTCACTGCATGGAAAGACGAGGAGTGACTCCAGGTGGACAGTGGGGCAAATGAGATCAGCAATTCTCCCTGTGAGGAGGGGCTCTCATTAGCTGCTCTCCCCAGAGAGCTCAAGGAGGGAAGGCTGCTCCAATGCCCTGTCCCTCTCTGCTCAGGATATTGGGGTGCAGCTTCCTGGGTCAGATGCTGCAGCCTCCATCGTGACCCGGTCGGGGTTCTGTGCTCGGAAGTGACCTTAATTGAAACTTCTTCTCTGCCCAGCCCAGGTGATGACTTTCTCCAGCTGGTACTAGCCCCATAGGGCAGCCCTGGGCCATGTTAACTAAATTCTGAGCCCCAGACTGCAGGTAACTGAAAGACCTCAGGGAAAGTGCTGGGGACTGGCAAGCAAGTGACTCTGCACAAACAGCCCCTCCTCATTTCTCCTCCCATTAGCAATTGCCAGGAGAAAATCCATGGATGGGAGAGCAAAGAACCCAGGAATGGGACTTTCCCAGCCGGAGAGGGGCAGGGAGAGAGGACAGGGGAAGGGGAGACTGAAAGGAGCAGTGGTAGAAATGAGGGGGAGAGAGATTTCCAGTTCTCTAATCCAGCAGATACACGTATTGCAGCATCCCTGGGCAGAATCACTTTCCAGTGAACAAGAAAAGGATCAGACAGAGGAAAAGCCAGTTCCTGACTCCATGTTCCTCTTGCTGGGTGTGGCTGCCGTGGGGTCAGTGTCCGAGGGAATCACCCCACAGTGACTCCTTTGGTTCTGCTCTTTTCTAGCCTTGTGTTCAGACACTTTGTTACGGGGTGGGGGGAGGGAGAAGGGAGGTTGAACATCTCTCTGTTGGCTTAGCCTGGCAGGAGGAGCCAGGTCTACACTGTAATAAAGAGATGAAGCATTTTCCCAGCATCACAGAATCTAGAATGTCTGTCTCCAGGGAAAGGGCCTGGGGGAATCATGCAGTGAAATAAACTAAAGTCTGTTCTGAAACCCCCACAATTACCCTTGTCACCCACCCAGGCTGCAGAATGACGTCCCTGTTTTGCTCCAGTTCATCCCGTCCTCCCATGGGACACGGAAGGGAAATGGCTGCAAAGGAACCAACTCAGGTAGGTATCATCGTGGGGGGGGTGGGGGGCGGTTGCTGCTGGGTTCCTGCGGGAGGAAGAGGGACAGCAAATACACCGGAGATGGGAAGGTTTGCACAGTCTGGTTTGGAGGTTGGCGCGGGGCAGGAAATGCACAGGGTGGAGAAAGGGATGCGGCAAACCTGCTGGGAGATGTTTAATAAGCGGCCTAGATTCTAGGACCAGACCCATGAGGTTCCGAGGTAGAAATGCTCTGATTTGTGAAACAGGAAATAACCCACCAACATGGGCCTAAGAAAACTGACCAGACTCCCAGTGCTGGAGCCTAATCATACAATATCAGGGTTGGAAGGGACCTTAGGAGGTCATCTAGTCCAACCCCCTACTCAAAGCAGGACCAATCCCCAATTTTTGCCCCAGATCCCTAAATGGCCCCCTCAAGGATTGAATTCACAACCCTGGGTTTAGCAGGCCAATGGTCAAACCACTGAGCTATCCCTCCCCTCCACGGCTGCTGTGAGATATGAAGGGGGCACTGTCACGGAGTGTGGGGGAGTTAGAGCCCTGTACCCCTTTTCGTGGGATTTACTGTGACACTTAGCCAGCCAGCAGAACAGAAGGTTTATTAAGGACTCCAGGAACACAGTTCAAACAGAGCTTGTGGGTACAAACAGGACCCCTTAGTCGGGCCCTTTTGGGGCCAGGGAGCTTAGACCCCAGCCTTGGGGCTCCCTGCGTTTTACCACCCAGCTTTAAACTTTAACCAACCAGACCAAACCCTTGAGCAGGCTCTTTTCCCCTCCCCCGGCTTCTTTTCTAGGCTTTGTCCATTTTTCCAGGCAAAGGTGTCACTTCTCCCAACCCCCCTTCTGGCTCATGTTACAGCCTCAGGTATCTTCCTTCAGGGGAAGTCTCCCATCCCCAATGCAGCCAGTCCCAGTGACCCTCCCCCACAACACTCCCAGGTCAAATCTACCCCGCTCCCTACTTCGTCACAGGCACCCACCAGTGAGGCTTAGGGGAGATTCCCCTCCCTTCATATCCAGCTCCTCACAATGAGGAGGGTGTTGGGCTTCCTACCAGAGATCTCTCCCTGGACCCTGCTAGGGGCTCCATCTCCTGTATCAGTCTGTGGCTAGTAGGTGTGTGATGGATCTGCTGGGAGAGACAAGGGGCTCTCTCTTCGTCCCTTCACCCTGGTGTTTCCTGGATGCTCTGAGCGGGGTGGGAGTGGGACTCTGTTGACTGTGAGCCACCCAGAGCTTCCGTTTGGCTCCTCTACCACAGGAATAGCGGGGCTGTGAGTGGGGCAGCAGGTCCTGAGTGTTGGACTCTTGTTCTTTCAGGGGCCGGTGACCTTCGAGGAGGTGGCTGTGTATTTCACCAGGGAAGAGTGGGCTCTGCTGGACCCCGCTCAGAGAGCCCTCTACAGAGACGTCATGCAGGAGAACTATGAGAATGTGACCTCGCTGGGTAAGGGTTTCTGTCCCCTCAGTTATTAGAAGGGGAAATGAAGAGATACGGTTCATGCCACCCCCACAATGCCATCTGTACTCTGTCCTGTTTCAGCATCACTCCAATCTGTCAGCGACACACACACTGCCAGAGACCCTCCCCTGTTGCAGAGCACTTTGGGGGTAGAGCTCAGTGGTAGAGTGTTTGACAACAGCTCCAGTGGTTCTTGGTTCAAATCCAAGTGCCCCCTTGCAAGCCTGTTCCTTGAACAAAAATAATTACAAATCTATTTCCATTCTCTTCAGGAGTTCCGCTGAATAGGGATGAGTGAAAACACTCAATATTTCCCTGTGCAAATGCATAAAAACCTAGCAAACACGTCCCTCAGCTGAAATCAGTTCTAATCCTCCAAGTGTCTAGTTTATGTTTTCATCAATTAAACAAAGCTATAATATGAAATCACATTTGCAGGTCCTTGGTCTCCATGGGCGACAATGTGCAGAAGAACAAGAACCCCGTCCACTTGGGAGGAACGGACTCAAATCTTGCTGGGAACTCGGCTCCTTGTGCCCAGAGTGTCTCTGGCCCCTCCGTAGATGACCCGAGAAACACAGTGTCCGTCTTCTCTAAAGAAGTGCTTGGAGAGACTTTCCCCATATGACCGCGTGGCCTAATGGATCAGGCGTCTTACTTCGGATCAGAAAATTGAGGGGTCAAGTCCCTTTGCGGTTGTGCTTTGTGCACTTTCCCCTTTGTACTGAACGTCCAGCTTTTTTCAGGGCTGGAGCCTCTTCTTGGCTGCTCTGGCTTCAGCTACATCCCGAGGAAGGAAGTTGTCAGGGGTTCCCTCCCCATTCTGAACTCTGGGGTACAGTCATGGGCACCTGCATGAAAGACCCCCACACAGAATGGCCGACACCCTGTCTCCTGGCAACTGCTGGCCTGGGCCCCTCCCCTGCAAAGGTGCCGGCTGAAGGGGTTGGGGAACAAAGGGATCAGGTGATCTCCTGGCCCGGGAAGGAGACAAAGGCAGAGGAGGGGCTGGAGTGTTTGGAGCTGGCTGGGCACATGGAGGGAGGTCCAGACGGACCTCTGGCCTCCCCACAACCCAAGATGGACCTGACTGAGGGGCCCTGTTCTCTGTACCTACAAGCTCTGGTTTAGACCCTGTTCCTGTCATCTAATAAACCTTCTGTTTCACTGGCTGGCTGAGAGTCACGTCTGATGGCGGAGTTGGGGGGCAGGGCCCTCTGGCTTCCCCACGAGCTCCGCTGGGTGAAGAAGGGGATGCTGAACGCTCCGGGGTCAGACCCAGGAAGGTGGAAGCTGGGGAAGCTTCTTGCCCTGGAGACAGTCGGCTCAGCGAGGAGGCTCCTCCAGAGTCCTGACTGGCTTCGTAGGGAGCAGTCTTGCTCTCTCCAGTGACGTGGGAGCCTGTCTTTTGCCTGGTAGCTGCTGTGACTTGAGCACCAGCCTCAGCCCCCACCCGGCCAGGGTTTGATGCTTCCATCACTTAAATTCCAGCACGCTGAGGGATTTCAGCTTTGCACAAGGGACAGAGACAGATCTCGCTGTTCCTGTGTCTGTGCAGAGAAAATTGTGCTTCTGTCTGAAAGAGAGGCGGGAAATGGCCCCATGGTGGGACAATATCCTCAGGATTAAGAGCAAAGGACTCAGGCTGAGAACCGATTTAACTCCACTCATCTGGGATTTAACACATTGTCTTCCATGGAGACACTGGGACCTTGTGACATTGAGCCAGACTCGGGGGGTTCGGGCTGCTGTAACTCATGGTACAAACATGAACTTGATTCCAAGAAGGGAGAGGCGAGAAGCCTGAAGCTGACTTTACTCCCAGGCTGGGGTCTCCTGGATGGTGGGAAACTTCCTTTGCTGGTACTAGGGGACAGCGGCGACTGGAGACATACCAGGGCTGGGATGAATGGGGAATGTTTATGCGCACAGAGCTCCACTAACGGTAAATCCTCCACTGTAGCAGGAGCTTAGAAAGTCACCCCTCGGTCAGCGGTGGGACTGGGGGTTTGAATAGAGATTCCTTTTCCCTCCCCTTCCTGAGACAGAAAGTCAGGGCCGGCCACTCCGGGGCAGAATAGCACATTATCCACTGGCTGAGGAGCAGGAAACCAGGCGCAGACGACTGGTCTCTGCTGAAAGACTTGGGGTGGGGGGGGGCACAATTTCAAGGTTCAGCCCCACCCCCTTACCATCAACACCCCTCCCAGGAGTGAACAATGCCGGGAGAGGAAGCAGCAAAGGCAGCCCCGCTCCACTCCCCCCTCCAGCCGCTGCTGTGCAGGGAGGGAGCCTGGCAGCACCCCACGCTGTAGCAGGGATGCTAACCCAGGTGGGGCACATGGCCCCACATCCCGCCCTCTGCACGTGTTGCCTCTGAAACGAGGGAAACTCGTGAGTTCAGGGCACAGCTGCACACCCAGGAGAAAGCCCAGCACGACAGGCCCAGGGGGAAGGGGTGAGCTAGAGCCTGGCATCCAGCCAGAAACCTTCAGATCTTCAATCTCATCCACGTCCCCACTGAGCTACTTGGGCAGCGACCAGGCCCCCCAAGAAGGGTTAATACACGTGCCACAGCTCATGCTGGGGAGATTGAAATCCTGATGTCACAAGGCAGGAGACTAGCAGTGGCCTTGGCCCCGGAGGAGCAGGCTGGGGCTGCCTGGATCCCAGTCACTCAAGCCAGCACCTGCCCCCTCCCAAGCTGTCACTGACGCCCCCAGGTCGGGGAGACAGGAGCAGCGGTTCCCACTGGAACAAGTCCACCCACGGCTCGCAGGCAACTCCCAAGCCTGACACAGAAAAACATCTTGCCAGAAAGGAGCCCACTGGGACTCCCCATTGCTACTTTTCCTCCCACCCAGATCCCCGCTGCTTCTCCTGGGCTGCAAGTAGCCACCCCTGGGAAGCCGAGGGGCAGGCACAGGATTCTACCTCCCAGCAGCCAACAGCACCTCCCCAGGCCTTGGCAGAACGAACGGTGGCGATCGACTAACCCCACTGAGCCGCTTAGCTCCTGTCCTGCCTTCCTCAGCACGACCTTCCTCTTTTGCCCCATTCCCCCCTCACTTCCTCCTTTGGCAAGTGGGAAGAGCTGGGCTCTGTAGGCCAACCTCCAAGGGCAGAGGAGGCCAAGCCACAAAGCTCCAAGAGGTGACTGGCCAAGATCCTGCAGTTTTTCCTGGCCCTTGTGACTCCAGCTGGAAGGAGAGCTTCTTTCCTTCCCCTTGCTGAGAAAGAGCAAGGGAAGAACAAAAGCCCAGATCCATAGGGGGGCAGAGGCTTCAGGAGCCCACAGCGTTTGCCCATCTGGGGCATTGTGGCTGAGATCTCTGCTGGCCAGCGCCAGCGCCAGCGCTCGCAAGGCGCTAGTGTGGATGCTGGAGGCTGGGTGCTGGAGGCAGAGACCCAGCAGAGTGTCCCAGCAGCAGCGTGCTGGGCCCATAACCCAGAGGTCGATGGATCGAAACCATCCTCTGCTAGGCAGGTGCTTGTTTCTTTTTGCTCTGGGCCTGCAAGCGAGGGGGCGACCAGCAGAGCGCCAGGAGCCGAGGCCGTGAGGCAAGAGGTGGCTGAGGTGTGGGACTGCCAGGGAGCTCCCCGGCCCCTCTGGCTGCCTGGGCTGAAGGCGAGAGCCAGGCCTGTGCGTGAGGTCTGAGTGCCGGTGGCTCCCCCACTCCTCGGGAGGGTCTGTCCCAAGGCAGCGGCCCAGCCCCCCTCCAAGGGGGGTGCGTCCCACCAGCATTTCTTGCCCCGTTTGGGGAGGTTCAGCCTCCCCGAGCCCCTTGTAGCCGCCGCCCACGCGCAGTGTCACTGGTAGATACGGGCAGAGGAGACTCGGGGGCCTGGGCTGGGAAATCCCTGGGTGAAACTGGCTGCCTGAGCCCAGCCCCTCTGCACTCAGGGGAGCGGTGAGAGGGGGAGGGGCTCAGGGAGTAAATCCTCAGAAACCTCCCCCCTGGGTTTGTAATGTCAGAGCCCAGCGAACAAGTCCCTGCGTGTGTGAAGGGAGGGGCTGTGAGGGGGAGGGTCCACGGGGGTGTCAGTGTGAGGGGGAGGGGCTGTGAGGGGGAGGGTCCATGGGGGTGTCAGTGTGAGGGGGAGGGGCTGTGAGGGGGAGGGTCCATGGAGGTGTCAGTGTGAGGGGGAGGGGCTGTGAGGGGGAGGGTCCATGGGGGTGTCAGTGTGAGGGGGAGGGGCTGTGAGGGGGAGGGTCCATGGGGGTGTCAGTGTGAAGGGAGGGGCTGTGATGCGGAGGGTCCATGGGGGTGTCAGTGTGAGGGGGAGGGGCTGTGAGGGGGAGGGTCCATGGGGGTGTCAGTGTGAAGGGGAGGGGCTGTGAGGGGGAGGGTCCATGGGGGTGTCAGTGTGAGGGGGAGGGGCTGTGAGGGGGAGGGGCTGTGGGGGTGTCAGTGTGAGGGGGAGGGGCTGTGATGGGGAGGGTCCATGGGGGTGTCAGTGTGAGGGGGAGGGGCTGTGAGGGGAGGGTCCATGGGGGTGTCAGTGTGAGGGGGAGGGGCTGTGAGGGGCTGGGCTCCCCAGTCACTGCTCTGTCGATGCCCCTGTCGGGCGATGCTCTGGAACTGCTCCCTACGAAGCCAGTCAGGACTCTGGAGGAGCCTCCTCGCTGAGCCGACTGTCTCCAGGGAAAGAAGCTTCCCCAGCTTCCACCTTCCTGGGTCTGACACTGGAGCGTTCAGCATCCCCTTCTTCACCCAGTGGGGCTCGTGGGGAAGCCAGAGGGCCCTGCCCCCAAACTCCGCCGTCAGACGTGACTCTCAGCCAGCCAGTGAAACAGAAGGTTTATTACACAACAGGAACAAAGTCTAAACCAGAGCTTGTAGGTACAGAGAACAGGACCCCTCAGTCAGGTCCATCTTGGGGGGTGGGGAGGCCAGAGCCCACCCCCCAAGATGGAGGGCGGGGCAGCTCCTGGGGGCAGGGCTCTGGCACAGCCCGGGGGCGGGGCAGCTCCTGGGGGCGGGGCCCCGTCACAGCCCGGGGGCGGGGCAGCTCCTGGGGGCGGGGCTCTAACACAGCCCGGGGGCGGGGCAGCTCCTGGGGGCGGGGCTCTGGCCCAGCCCGAGAGCAGGGCAGCTCCTGGGGGCTGGGCCCTGGCCCAGCCTGGGGCGGGGCCGCTCCTGGGGGCGGCGCTCTGGCTCCATTGTGAGCCCGGGGCGGGGCAGCGCCTGGGGGCGGGTCCCCGTCACAGCCGGGGGGCGGGACAGCGCCTAAGGGCGGGGCTCTGGCGCAGCAAGGGGGCGGGGCAGCTCCTGGGGGCGGGGCTCTGGCTCCGTTGGGAGCCGGGGGCGGGGCAGCTCCTGGGGGCAGGGTTCTGGCACAGCCCGGGGGCGGGGCAGCTCCTGGGGGCGGGGCTCAGGCTCCATTGTGAGCCGGGGGCGGGGCACCGCATGGGGGCGGGGCTCTGGCATAGCCCGTGGGCGGGGCAGCTCCTTCGGGCGGGGCTCTGGCTCCATTGGGAGCCGGGGGCGGGGCAGCTCTTGGGGGCGGGGCTCTAGCTCAGAGCGGGGACGGGGGAGCTCCTGGGGGCAGGGCTCTGGCTCCATTGTGAGCCGGGGGCGGGGCAGCGCCTGGGGGCGGGGCTCTGGCACAGCCCGGGGGCGGGGCAGCTCCTGGGGGTGGGGCTCTGGCATAGCACGGGGGCGGGGCAGCTCGTGGGGGCGGGACTCTGGCACAAAGCGGGGAAAGGGCAGCTCCTAGGGGCGGGGCTCTGGCATAGCACGGGGGCGGGGCAGCTCCTGGGGGCGGGGCTCTGGCACAGCCCGGGGGCGGTGCTATGGCTCCATTGTGAGCCAGGGGCGGGGCAGCTCCTGGGGGCGGAGCTCTGGCTCCATTGGGAGCCGGGGGCGGGGCAGCTCCTGGGGTCGGGGCTCTGGCACAGCCCGGGTGCGGGGCAGCTCCTAGGGCGGGCAGCTCCTGGTGGCGGGGCAGCTCCTAGGGGCGGGGCTCTGGCACAGGCCGGGAGCAGGGCAGCTCCTGGGGGCAGGGCTCTGGCACAGCCCGGGGGCGGGGCAGCTCCTGGGGGCGGGGCTCTGGCTCCATTGGGAGCCGCGGGCGGGGCTGCTCCTGGGGGCGGGGCTCTGGCACAGAGCGGGGACGGGGCAGCTCATGGGGGTGGGGCTCTGGCACAAAGCGGGGACGGGGCAGCTCCTGGGGGCGGCGCTCTGGCACAAAGCGGGGACGGGGCAGCTCCTGGGGGCAGGGCTCTGGCACAGAGCGGGGACGGGGTAGCTCCTGGGGGCGGGGCTCAGGCTCCATTATGAGCCGGGGGCGGGGCAGTTCCTGGGGGCGGGGCTCTGGCACAGCCCGGGGGCGGGGAGCTCCTGGGGGCGGGGCTATGGCACAGCCCGGGGGCGGGGCAGCTCCTGGGGGCGGGGCTCTGGCAAAGAGCGGGGATGGGGCATTTCTGGGGGCGGGGCTCTGGCACAGCCTGGGGGAGGGGCAGCGCCTGGGGGCGGGGCTCTATCCCCATTGTGAGCCGGGGGCGGGGCTGCTCCTGGGGGCGCGGCTCTGGCACAGCCCGGGGGCGGGGCAGCTCCTGGGGGCGGTGCTCTGGCCCCATTGTGAGCCAGGGGCGGGGCAGCTCCTGGGGGCGGTGCTCTGGCACAGGCCGGGGGCGGGGCATCTCCTGGGGGCGGGGCTCTGGCCCCATTGTGAGCCAGGGGTGGGACAGCTCCTGGGGGCGGGGTTCTAGCCCCATTGTGAGCCAGGGGTGGGACAGCTCCTGGGGGCGGGGCTCTAGCCCCATTGGGAGCCGGGGGCGGGGCAGCTCCTGGGGGCGGGGCTCTGGCACAGCCTGGGGGCGAGGCAGCTCCTGGGGGCGGTGCTCTGGCTCCATTGTGAGCCAGGGCGAAGCAGCGCCTGGTGGCGGGGCTCTGGCACAGCCCGGGGGCGGGGCATCTCCTGGGGGCGGGGCTCTGGCCCCATTGTGAGCCAGGGGCGGGGCAGCTCCTGGGGGCGGGGCTCTGGCACAGAGCGGGGAGGGGCAGCTCCTGGGGGCGGGGCTCTGGCACAGCCTGGGGGCGGGGCAGCTCCTGGGGGCGGGGCTCTGGCACAGCCCGGGGGTGGGGCAACTCATGGGGGCGGGGCTCTGGCTCCATTGGGAGCTGGGGGCGGGGCAGCTCCTGGGGGCGGGGCTCTGGCTCCATTGTGAGCCAGGGGCGGGGCAGCTCCTGGGGGCGGGGCTCTGGCACAGGCCAGGAGCGGGGCAGCTCCTGGGGGCGGGGCTCAGGCTCCATTGTGAGCCGGGGGAGGGGCACCGCATGGGGGCGGGGCTCTGGCACAGCCCGGGGGCGGGGCAGTTCCTGGGGGCGGGGCTCTGGCACAGAGCGGGGACGTGGCAGCTCCTGGGGGCGGGGCTCTGGCACAGGCCGGGAGTGGGGCAGCTCCTGGGGGCGGGGCTCAGGCTCCATTGTGAGCCGGGTGCGGGGAAGCTCCTGGGGGCGGGGCCCCGTCACAGCCCGGGTGCGGGGCAGCGCCTAGGGGCGGGGCCCTGTCACAGCCCGGGGGCGGGGCAGCGCCTAGGGGCGGTGCTCTGGCACAGCCCGGGGGCGGGGAGCTTCTGGGGGCGGGGCTATGGCACAGTCCGGGGGCGGGGCAGCTCCTGGGGGCGCAGTCTGGCAGAGCCCGGGGGCGGGGCAGCTCCTGGGGGCGGCGCTCTGGCTCCATTGTGAGCCGGGGGCGGGGCAGCTCCTGGGGGCGGTGCTCTGGCTCCATTGTGAGCCGGGGGCGGGGCAGTTCCTGGGGGCGGGGCTCTGGCACAGCCCGGGGGCGGGGAGCTCCTGGGGGCGGGGCTATGGCACAGCCCGGGGGCGGGGAGCTCCTGGGGGCGGGGCTATGGCACAGTCCGGGGGCGGGGCAGCTCCTGGGGGCGCAGTCTGGCAGAGCCCGGGGGCGGGGCAGCTCCTGGGGGCGGGGCTCTGGCTCCATTGTGAGCCAGTGGCGGGGCAGCTCCTGGGGGCGTGGCTCAGGCTCCATTGTGAGCCGGGGGCGGGGCAGCTCCTGGGGGCGGTGCTCTGGCTCCATTGTGAGCCGGGGGCGGGGCAGCGCCTGGGGGCGTGGCTCAGGCTCCATTGTGAGCCGGGGGCGGGGCAGCTCCTGGGGGCGGGGCTCTGGCCCATCCCGAGAGCGGGGCCGCTCCTGGGGGCGGGGCTCTGGCTCCATTGTGAGCCGGGGGCGGGGCAGCGCCTGGGGGCGGGGCCCCGTCACAGCCCGGGGGCGGGGCAGCACCTAAGGGCGGGGCTCTGGCACAGCACGGGGGCGGGGCAGCTCCTGGGGGCGGGGCTATGGCACAGCCCGGGGGCGGGGCAGCTCCTGTGGGCGGGGCTCTGGCCCAGCCCGGGGGAGGGGCAGCTCCTGGGGGCGGGGCTCTGGCAGAGCCCGGGGGCGGGGCAGCGCCTGGGGGCGGGACTCTGGCACAAAACGGGGACGGGGCAGCTCCTGGGGGCGGGGCTCTGACACAGCCCGGGGGCGGGGCATCTCCTGGGGGCGGGGCTTTGGCCCAGCCTGGGGGCGGTGCAGCGTATGGGGGCGGGGCTCTGGCTCCATTGTGAGCCAGGGGCGAAGCCGCTCCTGGGGGCGGGGCTCTGGCTCCATTGTGAGCCGGGGGCGGGGCAGCGCCTGGGGGCGGGGCTCTGGCAGAGCCCGGGGGCGGGGCAGCTCCTGGGGGCGGGGCCCCGTCTCCACCCGGGGGCGGGGCAGCGCCTAGGGGCGGGGCTCTGGCACAGCACGATGGCGGGGCAGCTCCTGGGGGCTGGGCTACGGCACAGCCTGGGGGCGGGGCAGCTCCTGGGGGCGGGGCTCTGGCACAGCCCGGGGCGGGTCAGCTCCTGGGGGCGGGGCTCTGGCTCCATTGTGAGCCGGGGGCGGGGCAGCTCCTGGGGGCGGGGCTCTGGCACAGGCGGGGAGCGGGGTAGCTCCTGGGGGCGGGGCTCAGGCTCCATTATGAGCCAGGGGCGGGGCAGCTCCTGGGGGCGGGGCTCTGGCACAGAGCGGGGACAGGGCAGCTCCTGGGGGCGGGGCTCTGGCCCCATTGTGAGCCAGGGGCGGGGCAGCTCCTGGGGGCGGGGCTGTAGCCCCATTGTGAGCCAGGGGTGGGGCAGCTCCTGGGGGCGGGGCTCTAGCCCCATTGGGAGCCGGGGGCGGGGCAGCTCCTGGGGGCGGGGCTCTAGCCCCATTGTGAGCCAGGGGTGGGGCAGCTCCTGGGGGCGGGGCTCTAGCCCCATTGGGAGCCAGGGGCGGGGCATCTCCTTGGTGCGGGGCTCTGGCTCCATTGTGAGCCGGGGGCGAGGCAGCGCCTGGGGGCGGGGCTCTGGCACAGCCCGGGGGCGGGGCAGCTCCTGGGGGCGGGGCTCTAGCCCCATTGTGAGCCAGGGGTGGGGCAGCTCCTGGGGGCGGGGCTCTAGCCCCATTGGGAGCCAGGGGCGGGGCATCTCCTTGGTGCGGGGCTCTGGCTCCATTGTGAGCCGGGGGCGAGGCAGCGCCTGGGGGCGGGGCTCTGGCCCAGCCCGGGGGCGGGGCAGCTCCTGGGGGCGGAGCTCTTGCACAGCCCGGGGGCGGGGCAGCTCCTGGGGGCGGGGCTCTGGCCCAGCCCGGGGGCGGGGCAGCTCCTGGGGGCGGAGCTCTGGCACAGCCCGGGGGCGGGGGAGCTCCTGGGGGCGGGGCTCTGGCCCAGCCCGGGGGCGGGGCAGCTCCTGGGGGCGGAGCTCTGGCACAGCCCGGGGGCGGGGCAGCGCCTGGGGGCGGGGCTCTAGCCCCATTGTGAGCCGGGGGCGGGGCAGCTCCT
The DNA here is from genome assembly GCA_037349315.1 of Chelydra serpentina. Taxonomy (NCBI): domain Eukaryota; kingdom Metazoa; phylum Chordata; order Testudines; family Chelydridae; genus Chelydra; species Chelydra serpentina. The sequence goes on from JBAIAC010000097.1 coordinate 319,802, forward strand.
GGGGGCGGGGCTCTAGCCCCATTGTGAGCCAGGGGTGGGGCAGCTCCTGGGGGCGGAGCTCTAGCCCCATTGGGAGCCAGGGGCGGGGCATCTCCTTGGTGCGGGGCTCTGGCTCCATTGTGAGCCGGGGGCGAGGCAGCGCCTGGGGGCGGGGCTCTGGCACAGCCCGGGGGCGGGGCAGCTCCTGGGGGCGGAGCTCTGGCACAGCCCGGGGGCGGGGCAGCTCCTGGGGGCGGGGCTCTGGCCCAGCCCGGGGGCGGTGCAGCTCCTGGGGGCGGAGCTCTGGCACAGCCCGGGGGCGGGGCAGCTCCTGGGGGCGGGGCTCTGGCCCAGCCCGGGGGCGGGGCAGCTCCTGGGGGCGGAGCTCTGGCACAGCCCGGGGGCGGGGGAGCTCCTGGGGACGGGGCTCTGGCCCAGCCCGGGGGCGGGGCAGCTCCTGGGGGCGGAGCTCTGGCACAGCCCGGGGGCGGGGCAGCGCCTGGGGGCGGGGCTCTAGCCCCATTGTGAGCCAGGGGCGGGGCAGCTCCTGGGGGCGGGGCTCTAGCCCCATTGGGAGCCGGGGGCGGGGCAGGTCCTGGGGGCGGGGCTCTGGCACAGCCCGGGGGCGGGGCATCTCCTGGGGGCGGGGCTCTGGCAAAGAGCGGGGATGGGGCATTTCTGGGGGCGGGGCTCTGGCACAGCCTGGGGGAGGGGCAGCGCCTGGGGGCGGGGCTCTATCCCCATTGTGAGCCGGGGGCGGGGCTGCTCCTGGGGGCGCGGCTCTGGCACAGCCCGGGGGCGGGGCAGCTCCTGGGGGCGGTGCTCTGGCCCCATTGTGAGCCAGGGGCGGGGCAGCTCCTGGGGGCGGTGCTCTGGCACAGGCCGGGGGCGGGGCATCTCCTGGGGGCGGGGCTCTGGCCCCATTGTGAGCCAGGGGTGGGACAGCTCCTGGGGGCGGGGTTCTAGCCCCATTGTGAGCCAGGGGTGGGACAGCTCCTGGGGGCGGGGCTCTAGCCCCATTGGGAGCCGGGGGCGGGGCAGCTCCTGGGGGCGGGGCTCTGGCACAGCCTGGGGGCGAGGCAGCTCCTGGGGGCGGTGCTCTGGCTCCATTGTGAGCCAGGGCGAAGCAGCGCCTGGTGGCGGGGCTCTGGCACAGCCCGGGGGCGGGGCATCTCCTGGGGGCGGGGCTCTGGCCCCATTGTGAGCCAGGGGCGGGGCAGCTCCTGGGGGCGGGGCTCTGGCACAGAGCGGGGAGGGGCAGCTCCTGGGGGCGGGGCTCTGGCACAGCCTGGGGGCGGGGCAGCTCCTGGGGGCGGGGCTCTGGCACAGCCCGGGGGTGGGGCAACTCATGGGGGCGGGGCTCTGGCTCCATTGGGAGCTGGGGGCGGGGCAGCTCCTGGGGGCGGGGCTCTGGCTCCATTGTGAGCCAGGGGCGGGGCAGCTCCTGGGGGCGGGGCTCTGGCACAGAGCGGGGAGGGGCAGCTCCTGGGGGCGGGGCTCTGGCATAGCCCGGGGGCGGGGCAGCTCCTGGGGGCGGGGCTCTGGCACAGCCCGGGGGCGGGGCAGCGCCTGGGAGCCCGGGGGCGGAGCAGCGCCTGTGGGCGGGGCTCTGGCTCCATTGGGAGCCGGGGGCGGGGCAGCTCCTGGGGGCGGGGCTCTGGCTCCATTGGGAGCCGGGGGCGGGGCAGCGGCTGGGGGCGGGGCTCTGGCACAGCCTGGGGGTTAGGCAGCGCCTGGGGGCGGGGCTCTGGCTCCATTGGGATCCGGGGGCGGGGAAGCGCCTGGGGGCGGGGCTCTGGCACAGCCTGGGGGCGGGGGTAGCGCCTGGGGACGGGACAGCTCCTGGGGGCGGGGCTCTGGCTCCATTGGGAGCCGGGGGCGGGGCAGCTCCTGGGGGAGGGGCTCTGGCTCCATTGGGAGCCGGGGGCGGGGCAGCTCCTGGGGGCGGGGCTCTGTCACAGCCCGGGGGCGGGGCAGCGCCTGGGGGCGGGGCTCTGGCTCCATTGGGAGCCGGGGGCGGGGCAGCGCCTGGGGGCGGGGCTCTGGCACAGCCTGGGGGTGGGGCAGCGCCTGGGGGCGGGGCTCTGGCTCCATTGGGATCCGGGGGCGGGGAAGCGCCTGAGGGCGGGGCTCTGGCACAGCCTGGGGGGGGGTAGCGCCTGGGGGCGGGGCAGCTCCTGGGGGCGGGGCTCTGGCTCCATTGGGAGCCGGGGGCGGGGCAGCGCCTAGGGGCGGGGCTCTGGCTCCATTGGGATCCGGGGGCGGGGAAGCGCCTGGGGGCGGGGCTCTGGCACAGCCTGGGGTGGGGGTAGCGCCTGGGGGCGGGGCAACTCCTGGGGGCGGGGCTCTGGCTCCATTGGGAGCCGGGGGCGGGGCAGCGCCTGGGGGCGGGGCTCTGTCACAGCGCGGGGGCGTGGCAGCGCCTGGGGGCGGGGCTCTGTCACAGCACGGGGGCGGGGCAGCGCCTGGGGGCGGGGCTCGGGCTCCATTGGGAGCCGGGGGCGGGGCTGAGCAGCGGCTCCCGGGGGGGTCCCGTGTTTGCCGGCAGCGCTGGAGCCGCCGGGGCGATCGCGGAGCTGCTGGGCTCAGCTGCAGCCGGGCTCGGCCCCGGCCCCGCCGGGACCCGGGTGGGGACAGAGCCTGGGGCCGGGGGGTTCCCCTGTGTGGGGCCTGGGGCGGCGGGGGGACGAGCCGGAGCTGCGGGCGGGGGAAGGACAGTGGGACACGTGGGGGGTGGAGCGTCCCCTGGCAGCCAGGAAAGTCCGGGGGAGAAGAAAGTGTCTGTGTGTGTCAGTGTGTGTGTGTCCGTGTGTGTGTGTGTCTGTGTGTGTGTGTGTGTGTTACTGTGTGTGTGTGTGACTGTGTGTGTGAGTCGGTGTGTGTGTGTCATTGTGTATCTGTGAGTTTGTGTGTCATTGTGTGTTAGTGTTGTTACCGAAATATTGGGTCCGCCTAGCTGAGAGCCAATAACAGCCAGACAGGGATAAGGAAAGAGAAATACTTTATTCTGCAAAATAAGGGAAGTCTGTACCAAGTGACAGGACTTCCATTAACATAGAAATTACAGGTTTTTTATACACACTTAGACAAAGCCCTGGTGTGTTAACATTTGATTGGTGCATGCTAGACCTCGGATGTCTGCTATTTGGTCAGTAAAAACTGGTATAGAAATAACTATTTCAGCTGTGGAGACACTATTCTTGTGTAGGCGAAGGACAACTGTAAAAATGCAAGGTCTTGCGTAGGCGAGGTGTCTACTTTTACCTAGTGGGTTTTGATTACTATGGCTGCTGACTGATTATGAGGAGACCCCCCACGTAGTTTACACAAGAGATTTTTGCCCAAAAGATTAACCGGAGAGTCTGGTGCTAGCAAAAATGCATGGGAGACAGAGATATCAGAGATTTCTACAGTAGCCTCCTGTAATACAGAACAGTCAAATGGCTTTCCGCCTATACCCATTACCGGAGTGTTTTCGTTTGTGAGGCTCCCCTTCTTTGGCTTGGTAGTAACAGTAGAAAGTGCAGCTCCAGAATCCAAAAGGCAAGAATAAACAGTTCCTCCCAAAGTTAGATGAACCTGGGGGTCGCTGGAGGAACAAACATAAGTAGTAAAATCATTTGAATAGGTGACAAGAGGACCCCCTGGTCGTTGTCATTCCTCACTATCAACGGCGTCTGTTCTTCCCACAGCCATTTGTTGTTGCGGACAGTCTGTCCGGCGGGACTGTCTCCCAGTTTGTCGGTCTGGACACTTTTTTTTTTAGTGACCAAGCTGCTTACAATAGTTACACATATCATTGGCACGACTCGGGGCCCCCCCCTTTTCCATTTTAGGTTGCCATTTGGGGGGTCTCCTCCACCCTCCTTGTTTCTTATTTTTATTTTTAGCATTTACAAGGGCTGCCAGCATTCTCACCTGCTTGGTCTCTTGGATATTTTCCCTTGTGTGATATACACGGGTAGCCACACTCACCAGCTCTTCCAGGGACTTTCCCTCTGACCCCTCGAGACGCTGCAATTGCTTCTTGATGTCCGGGGCTGACTGAGAAATAAAAATAAGCCGGACTGTGGACTGTGTGTCCGCGGCCTTGGGGTCTATGTTAGTATAAATACAAAATGCTTTACAAAGTCTTTCGTAAAAGTCGGAAGGGTGCTCTTCTTTTCCCTGTACAGTATTATGGACCTTTGACCAGTCTAAAGTTCGTTCCCCTGCTTGTTTTATACCTATTAGAATATAGTCTAAAAATTTTTTTAGCTCCCTTATGTTAGTTGGATTGTTCGGATTCCATTGAGTCGGGTTGACGAGAGTTATAAAGGCACGGCCATCGCCGCCGGTCTCAGCAGCCTCCCGGGCCCCCCGAAGGACCCGCTCCTTTTCCTCGGTGCACAACAAGCAATCTAAAAGTTGGCCCACATCCTGCCAATCAGGATCATGAGACTGGAAAATAGCACGGAATCGCCTATGAACGACGTCCGGATCGTCCCTGAGGCGAGGCGTAGTGGATTGCCAGTTCATAAGGTCTGCAGTAGTAAATGGGATATGAACATAATGGTCTATAACCTCCCCATTTATTGTGGGAACCGGGATTGTCCGGAGGGGTGCTAGGACATTAACTGCATCTTCCTCATAGAATGCTCCCTTTCTAGTATGGTGTGGGCTGTATATGGGAATATTCCCATTTCTAGTCGCCTCCAGGGTTGGTTCTGGAGTTGTGATGTCCTCAGATTTTGTGGCTGGGGTCAGTTTTGGTCCGTCTATTATCTTGGATTCCGGGGTGGCGCTGGAGGATGTCAGGCTTGCTATATTTTGTGCTGCTACTGCTGGTGGTCGGGGTTGTGGACAATACATGGGGTGGATATCCTCCCAGCAATCAGCTTCTCTAGGAGCAGAAGCTTTTGGGTATAGGGGAGCCTGAATCTGTACTTTCTTCAGACGACGATGAGCTTCATCGTCCCACAAAAACCAATAATCCATTTGCCCTGGTGCTTGGTTCTCTAGAGCCAGACACAATGGGGTTAAGTGAGTTGGAATGTCAAAAGAGCCGTACTCGGGCCAATCAGTACCCAGGGCTGGCCAACCCTGGGTGCAAAGTTGAAAAAAACGTTTCCTTGGCATCCCTCTTTGAACACCTGGCAGTGGCCACTTACTTAACATATAATCTAAAGGACTGTCCTTAGAGGGTTTACTCTGAGATCCACCCATCTTTCTCCTGACACTCAAACAGAGAATTAATCAGAAAAACAGAGGGAATTATGATCTAACCAAAAAACAGAGAGGATTTACTCTGAGATCCACCCTTCTTTCTCCTGACACTCAAACAGAGAATTAATCAGAAAAACAGAGGGAATTATGATCTAACCAAAAACCAGAACTAGTACAGATTTTCCCTACTCACACTGACTGCTACAGGGGACGGGACAGAAGGATCTCAATTCAACCTCAGCGCTTCATCGCACGCTATGGCTTCCACTCTGAGGAATTATGAACGAGAGGCTCAGTCCCGCCCACACACCCAACATCCAGATGAATGAGACAGAAAATATTAACCAGTTAACCAGAACCAGAACCAGAACAGATAGTGTTTCCTTATCCTATTAGGACTCACCTTATCGGAGCACGAACCCCAGGGGCTGCGGTGAAGTCAGAAAGAGGGGCTAAGCACCCCGTTGGCGCCGTTCCTAGTTCGCCGCAGCCGTCCGGAGTCCAATGTCCGAGCTAGGAGGTCCCTTCGTGGTCGCCAAAAACTGTTACCGAAATATCGGGTCCGCCTAGCTGAGAGCCAATAACAGCCAGACAGGGATAAGGAAAGAGAAATACTTTATTCTGCAAAATAAGGGAAGTCTGTACCAAGTGACAGGACTTCCATTAACATAGAAATTACAGGTCTTTTATACACACTTAGACAAAGCCCTGGTGTGTTAACATTTGATTGGTGCATGCTAGACTTCGGATGTCTGCTATCTGGTCAGTAAAAACTGGTATAGAAATAACTATCTCAGCTGTGGAGACACTATTCTTGTGTAGGCGAAGGACAACTGTAAAAATGCAAGGTCTTGCATAGGCGAGGTGTCTACTTCCACCTAGTGGTCTCTGATTACCATGGCTGCTGACTGATTATGACTTTCACAGTGTGTGTGTGTGTGTCAGTGTGTGTGTTTGTCAGTGTGTGTGTGTGTAACTGTGTGTGTGTGTGTGTCCGTGTGTGTGAGTCGGTGTGTGTGTGTCATTGTGTATCTGTCAGTGTGTGTGTGTGTGTGTGTCAGTGTCTGTGTGTGTGTCAGTGTCTGTGTGTGTGTCAGTGTGTGTCAGTGTATGTGTGTGTGTTGCTATTTGCACCCTTGTGCCACGTCCCTCTCACACACTGATCACAATTCTCTCTCCGCTTCTTCCCCTTTGCTCTCCCCTCACCACATGTGGCTACAAAAATCCCACAATGACGGACTCTCCAGTCTCTTCTTTTGCCCCATTTTCTCCATCAGTCTCCAACGGCCATTTCAATTCTCCCCAGATTTGGGATGTTCCCCCCCCCCCCAGTTTATCTGCAGCGCTTTGTCCTCGTTCGGGTGGGAAATTACTGCCCCGAGTCACTCCCCAAAGGGGGTCGGGGGTGGTGGGGGCTGTTTGGGGAGCCCCGAGACGTGGCTGCCTCAGGGGTGGCGATGGGGCGGCTGTTCTCTGCCAGCAGCAGGGCTTGGCCGGGGCCCAGGAGGGAACAGGAGGAGCCGGTGTCCCCTATGGAGCCTGCCCAGCCCCTTTGCTTCTGCTCCTTTCTAGCGTTTCCTTCAGAGACTTTATTACTGGGGAGGCTGGAAAATGTCTCTGGGCTCAGCCCCGGCAGGAGGGGCCAGGTCCCCACTGTAGTAAAGAGATGACGCGTTTCCCCAGCATGGCAGAATGTCGGGTGTGTGTCTGCAGGGAAAGGGCCTGGGGGGATCGTGACGTGAAATTAACTAAACCCTGTTCTGCAACCTCCACAACTTTCTCCTCTCGCCCTGCCAGGCTGCAGAGTGGCGTCCATGTTTCACTCCAGCTCATCCCAGCCTCCCATTTGTCCCGATTTTCCGTGTTTGGTTGAGTCGTTTTTTTTTTTTTTGTGGGAAGTCCCACAGGACCCTTTGTTGTTTCTACAGATCCAGACTAACACGGCCACCCCTCTGATACTAGTATTAACTGTAGAAGCTACAAAGGGTCCTGTGGCACCTTATAGACTAACAGAGGTATTGGAGCATAAGCTTTCGTGGGTGAATCCCCACTTCGTCGGACGCGAGCAGTGGAAAAGTATTAACTGTTTCCTACTGATGGGTCTAGAAAGCATTTGTCGAGTGGAAGACGACTTTTCTGACGGATTGTTCCCAAGACCCAGCACTTTGTGTTCCAACATCTCCCAGGTTCTTTGGTGAAAATAAGACCAAGGTTTCTTTGCAATGTACAGGAAGAAAGAAGTTTCGCACCCCAGATGGGACTATGAACCCACAACCTCTAACGTAGGAAGCCAATGCCTTATCCATTAGGCCACTGGGGCTCTCAAGTGCAACTGACGAAAGGATGGACATTCCCCCTCATAATTGCACATTCCTCACATTCGCTTGGAAGCCAAATACCCGCTTTATGCACTTACAGAACTGTCACATCCCCTGTCAGCGAGGCAAGTGGGCAGGTCGCTGACAGAGCTGAGCCCCACCTTTCTGCAGCCATCTTTAGAGAAGAACCCCACCCCAGAGTCACCCCTCCCTCCGTCAGCACCCCCACGGCTGTGGCTCTGAGTGGCATTATAATGATTGGGGGGTGAATCCAGGGCTGGAAGTGGGGTCAAGTCATCCTGTGAGGAGTAACCAGGTGGGGCAGACCCAGGGTGAGGCTGTGGGCTGCTGGTGGGATGTTGGGATCAGAGCTCTAGATCAAAGCTGCACAGCGACCTGACACCCAGGGTTACAAGGCCGACATAGCGACCCCCTTACCGGCCTCGTGAACCCCAAACCCTAGTTACTCTGGGCACTTAGGAGTCTCTGTCCCTTAATCACTTCTGGGAGCTCCCCAGCAGGCTGCGGGCGTCAGCCGCCTCCTGCCTCACAGGTGAGACTCTGTGCAAGCCGCCCCCTCGCTTGCAGGCCCAGGGTAGGAAGCGGGAGGCCCGGTGCTCGCAGAAGAGGGTTTGATTAATCCACCTCTGTGTTATAGGCACAGCACAGTTCCCCTGTGTCCCTCTGCTGGCTTTTCGTAAGCAGCACCCAGCGGCCCTGGCTCCAGGCTGGTGCCTTGCGAGCTCTGGCAGGGGCAGGGAGCGGTGCAGGGGGCTGGGCCGGGGCCCTGGTGAACCAGCTGCTGGGAGGCGTCTTTGAGGCAGCAAATCAGTCCCTTAAGAAGCAAAATCAGGTTATTCCCGTCCCTGGGTGGGCTCGAACCTCCAGCCTTTCGGTTAACAGCCGAACGCGCTGACCCATTGCGCCACAGAGACACACAGAAACAAAACTGCTGTTACCAAGGCTGCTCCGAGCAGCCGGCGCATCTCCCTGCCAGCGCTAGAGCTCACAAGGCGCTAGGCCGGATGTTGGAGCTGGGGCTGAAGACCCAGCAGGGGGACGCAGCAGAAGTGGGCTGGGCCCAAAACCCAGTGGTTGATGGATCAAAACCATCGTGTGCTAGACCTCCACGTCTTCCTTTTTGCTCTGGGCAATCCAGCAAGGAGCAATCAGCAGAGGGCCAAGAGCCTAGGCCATGGGGCAAGAGGTGGCTGAGGCGGCGGCCGGCCAGGGAGTTAAATCAGCCCAACCCCCGCGAGTCTGGCTCAATGTCACAAGGTCCCAGTATCTCCATGGAAGACAATTTGTTAAATCCCAGATGAGTGGAGTTAAATCGGTTCTCAGCCTGAGTCCTTTGCTCTTAATCCTGAGGATATTGTCCCACCATGGGGCCATTTCCCGCCTCTCTTTCAGACAGAAGCACAATTTTCTCTGCACAGACCCAGGAACAGCGAGATCTGTCTCTGTCCCTTGTGCAAAGCAGGCGGGCAAATTCCCTGGACCCGTCCTCTTCTGCAATGGAACCAACGGACGAGCAGGGGGCCCTGGGCCCATCCAGCCCTGCCAGTGAGATGTTCCCTCCCCTTTGCCTTAGTGCTGCTGTTGTTATTTCATGGACTGTCTGGGCTGGGGGAAAAGCTGAGTTCACTCCAGGTGGACGGAAAAAAGGACCCTGAAAATCTCAGGCCCTCAGGGAAAACCCAACCCCTGCTACTGGGGTCGCTGAGGTGCTGGAGATCTGCACGGGAACGGGACTGTGTGAACTGTCCAGGTGGGGAATGAATAACAATCTACAGCTAGATCCACCTCATTAACCACCGACACAGGCTAATCACGCTGCAGAGAGACGGGAAACCAGGAGCGATTCTTTGCTGTTCAGCCATAGACACAGTGACCCAATTGCACCGCAGTGAATGTGCCGGGGAAAGCCGGACTTTACAGGCCGGTGGAAATAGCAGATCCTAGAAACACCTGGAGCTCCCCACCCCACTTCTGCCACCAGGGGCAGGTGTTGAGCTGCTCACAGCGCCCCCCACCACCATGACCTTCCAGCAGATGGGTGGCAGCACCCCCCCAATGCAGGGGAGAGGCTGAGTGTATCTCTGCACCCTGAGTCCAGGGCACGACTCTCTCTGCCCCACACATAGAATCTGGCCCTGGTGCAAAGTGACCCCAAAGAACCAGCAACCTCCACCAGAGCATGATCGAGGGGTGGGGTGGGGTGGGGAGGCTGCTTTGGAACGAGGCAGGCTCTGAGTGTGAACAGCCATGCCATCAGGTCTGTTTGGGGATATAGCTCAGTGGTAGAGTATGGGCTTTGCATGTGTGAGGTCCTGGGTTCAATCCCCCGCATCTCCAGGTTTGCTTTTCACCTGGCTGCTTTGCTCATGCCCAGAGGGGAGGCTCCCCAGCAGTCTCCCTGCAGAAGTTTCAGTCCTGCTCAGTGAGGGGCAAGTGCCAATTGCAGGGAAGGTCTGTAGGGGTTTCTGCTCCTAAGTCACCTGGGTACTTTTAAGATTCCCACCCGCTGTGCTGCTTGGGACGATGAGGAAGAGAAGGGAACGGGAGGTGGGCGGGGAACCTCCTGGGGGCGGGTTTCTGGCCCAGCCCAGGGGCGGGGCAGCTCCTGGGGGCGGTGCTCTGGCTCCATTGTGAGCCGGGGGCGGGGCAGCTCCTGGGGGCGGGCCTCTGGGTCAGCCCGGGGGCAGGGCAGCTCCTGGGGGCGGGGCTCTGGCATAGCCCGGGGGCGGGGAACCTCCTGGGGGCGGGGCTCTGGCACAGACCGGGGGCGGTGCTCTGGCTCCATTGTGAGCCAGGGGCGGGGCAGATCCTGGGGGCGGGGCTCTGGCTCCATTGTGAGCCGGGGGCGGGGCAGCTCCTGGGGGCGGTGCTCTGGCACAGCCCGGGGGCGGGGCAGCTCCTGGGAGCGGGGCTCTGTCTCCATTGGGAGCCGCGGGCGGGGCAGCTCCTGGGGGCGGGGCTCTGGCCCAGCCTGGGGGCGGGGCAGCTCCTGGGGGCGGGGCTCTGGGTCAGCCCGGGGGCGGGGCAGCTCCTGGGGGCGGTGCTCTGGCTCCATTGGGAGCCGGGGGCGTGGCAGCTCCTGGGGGCGGGTTTCTGGCTCCATTGTGAGCCGGGGGCGGGGCAGCTCCTGGGGGCGGGGCTATGGCACAGCGCGGTGGCGGGGCAGCTCCTGGGAGCGGGGCTCTGGCTCCATTGGGAGCCGGGGGCGGGGCAGCTCCTGGGGGCGGGGCTCTGGCACAGCCCGGGGGCGGGGCAGCTCCTGGGAGCGGGGCTCTGTCTCCATTGGGAGCCGCGGGCGGGGCAGCTCCTGGGGGCGGGGCTCTGGCACAGAGCGGGGACGGGGCAGCTCATGGGGGTGGGGCTCTGGCATAGCACGGCGGCGGGGCAGCTCCTGGGGGCGGGACTCTGGCACAAAGCGGGGACGGGGCAGCTCCTGGGGGCGGGGCTCTGCCGTAGCACGGGGGCGGGGCAACTCATGGGGGCGGGGCTCTGGCACAGACCGGGGGCGGTGCTCTGGCTCCATTGCGAGCCAGGGGCGGGGCAGATCCTGGGGGCGGGGCTCTGGCTCCATTGTGAGCCGGGGGCGGGGCAGCTCCTGGGGGCGGTGCTCTGGCCCAGCCCGGGGGCGGGGCAGCTCCTGGGGGCGGGGCTCTGGGTCAGCCCGGGGACGGGGTATCTCCTGGGGGCGGTGCTCTGGCTCCATTGTGAGCCTGGGGGCGGGGCATCTCCTGGGGGCGGGGCTCTGGCTCCATTGTGAGCCGGGGGCGGGGCAGCTCCTGGGGGCGGGGCTCTGGCCCAGCCCGGGGGCGGAAGAACTCCTGGGGGCGGGGCTCTGGCTCCATTGGGAGCCGGGGGCGGGGCATCTCCTGCGAGCGGGGCTCTGGCACAGCCCGGGGGCGGGGCAGCTCCTGGGAGCGGGCCTCTGGCTCCATTGGGAGCCGGGGGCGGGGCAGCTCCTGGGGGTGGTGCTCTGGCTCCATTGGGAGCCAGGGGCGGGTCAGCTCCTGGGGGCGGGGCTCTGGCACAGCCCGGGGGCGGGGCAGCTCCTGGGGGCGGGGCTCTGGCCCCATTGGGAGCCGGGGGCGGGGCAACTCCTGGGGGCAGGGCTCTGGCACAGAGCGGGGACGGGGTAGCTCCTGGGGGCGGGTCTCTGGCGTAGCACGGGGGCGGGGCAACTCATGGGGGCGGGGCTCTGGCATACCCCGGGGGCGGGGCAGCTCCTGGGGGCGGGGCTCTGGCACAGCCCGGGGGCGGGGCAGCTCCTGGGAGCGGGGCTCTGTCTCCATTGGGAGCCGCGGGCGGGGCAGCTCCTGGGGGCGGGGCTCTGGCACAGAGCGGGGACGGGGCAGCTCATGGGGGTGGGGCTCTGGCATAGCACGGCGGCGGGGCAGCTCCTGGGGGCGGGACGCTGGCACAAAGCGGGGACGGGGCAGCTCATGGGGGCGGGGCTCTGGCGTAGCACGGGGGCGGGGCAACTCATGGGGGCGGGGCTCTGGCATACCCCGGGGGCGGGGCAGCTCCTGGGGGCGGGGCTCTGGCACAGCCCGGGGGCGTGGCAGCTCCTGGGGGCGAGACTCTGGCACAAAGCGGGGACGGGGCAGCTCCTGGGGGCGGGGCTCTGGCACAGACCGGGGGCGGTGCTCTGGCTCCATTGCGAGCCAGGGGCGGGGCAGATCCTGGGGGCGGGGCTCTGGCTCCATTGTGAGCCGGGGGCGGGGCAGCTCCTGGGGGCGGTGCTCTGGCCCAGCCCGGGGGCGGGGCAGCTCCTGGGGGCGGGGCTCTGGGTCAGCCCGGGGACGGGGTATCTCCTGGGGGCGGTGCTCTGGCTCCATTGTGAGCCTGGGGGCGGGGCATCTCCTGGGGGCGGGGCTCTGGCTCCATTGTGAGCCGGGGGCGGGGCAGCTCCTGGGGGCGGGGCTCTGGCCCAGCCCGGGGGCGGAAGAACTCCTGGGGGCGGGGCTCTGGCTCCATTGGGAGCCGGGGGCGGGGCATCTCCTGCGAGCGGGGCTCTGGCACAGCCCGGGGGCGGGGCAGCTCCTGGGAGCGGGCCTCTGGCTCCATTGGGAGCCGGGGGCGGGGCAGCTCCTGGGGGTGGTGCTCTGGCTCCATTGGGAGCCAGGGGCGGGTCAGCTCCTGGGGGCGGGGCTCTGGCACAGCCCGGGGGAGGGGCAGCTCCTGGGGGCGGGGCTCTGGCCCCATTGGGAGCCGGGGCGGGGCAACTCCTGGGGGCAGGGCTCTGGCACAGAGCGGGGACCGGGTAGCTCCTGGGGGCGGGTCTCTGGCCCCATTGGGAGCCGCGGGCGGGGAAGCTCCTGGGGGCGGGGCTCTGGCACAGCCCGGGGGAGGGGCAGCTCCTGGGGGCGGGGCTCTGACACAGCCCGGGTGCGGGGCAGCTCCTGGGGGCGTGGCTCAGGCATAGCACGGGGGCGGGGCAACTCATGGGGGCGGGGCTCTGGCATAGCCCTGGGGCGGGGCAGCTCCTGGGAGCGGGGCTCTGGGTCAGCCCGGGGGCGGGGCAGCTCCTGGGGGCGGGGCAGCTCCTGGGGGCGGGGCTCTGGCTCCATTGAGAGCCAGGGGAGGGGCAGCTCCTGGGGGCGGGGCTCTGGCTCCTTTGTGAGCCAGGGGAGGGGCAGCTCCTGGGGGCGGTGCTCTGGCTCCATTGTGAGCCAGGGGCGGGGCAGCTCCTGGGGGTGGGTTTATGGCCCAGCCCGGGGGCGGGGCAGCTCCTGGGGGTGGTGCTCTGGCTCCATTGTGAGCGAGGGGCGGGGCAGTTCCTGGGGGCGGGTTTCTGGCTCCATTGTGAGCGAGGGGCGGGGCAGCTCCTGGGGGCGGGGCATCTCCTGGGGGCGGTGCTCTGGCTCCATTGTGAGCTGGGGGCGGGGCAGCTCCTGGGGGCGGGGCTCTGGCTCCATTGGGAGCGGGGGGCGGGGCAGCTCCTGGGGGTGGGGCTCTGGCTCCATTGGGAGCCGGGGACGGGGTAGCTCCTGGGGGCGGGGCTCTGGCACAGGCCGGGAGCGGGGCAGCTCCTGGGGGCGGGGCTCAGGCTCCATTGTGAGCCGGGGGCGGGGCAGCGCCTGGGGGCGGGGCTCAGGCTGCATTGTGAGCCGGGGGCGGGGCACCGCATGGGGGCGGGGCTCTGGCACAGCCCGGGGCGGGGCAGCTCCTGGGGGCGGAGCTCTGGCACATAGCGGGGACGAGGCAGCTCCTGGGGGTGGGGCTTTGGCATAGCCCGGGGGCGGGGCAGCTCCTGGGGGCGGGACGCTGGCACAAAGCGGGGACGGGGCAGCTCCTGGGGGCGGGGCTCTGGCACAGCTCGGGGGCGGTGCTCTGGCTCCATTGTGAGCCAGAGGCGGGGCAGCTCCTGGGGGCGGGGCTCTGGCCCTGCCCGGGTGCGGGGCAGCTCCTGGGGGCGGGGCAGCTCCTGGGGGCGGGGCTCTGGCACAGGCCCGGAGAAGAGCAGCTCCTGGGGGCGGGGCTCAGGCTCCATTGGGAGCCGGGGGCGGGGCAGCTCCTGGGGGCAGGGCTCTGGCACAGCCCGGGGGCGGGGCAGCTCCTGGGGGCGGGGCTCTGGCTCCAATGGGAGCCGCGGGCGGGGCAGCTCCTGGGGGCATGGCTCTGGCACAGAGCGGGGACGGGGCAGCTCATGGTGGTGGGGCTCTGGCACAGCCCGGGGGCGGGGCAGCTCCTGGGAGCGGGGCTCTGGCACAAAGCGGGGAAGTGGCAACTCCTGGGGGCGGGGCAGCTCCTGGGGGCGGGACTCTGGCACAAAGCGGGGACGGGGGAGCTCCTGGGGGCGGGGTTCTGGCACAGAGCGGGGGCGTGGCAGCTCCTGGGGGTGGGGCTCTGGCACAGAGCGGGGGCGTGGCAGCTCCTGGGGGTGGGGCTCGGGCACAGCCCGGGGGCGGGGCAGCTTCTGGGGGCGGGGCTCTTGCTCCTTTGTGAGCCGGGGGCGTGGCAGCTCCTGGGGGCGGGGCTCTGGCACAGCCCGGGGGCGGGGCAGCTCCTGGGGGCGGGGCTCTGGCCCCATTGGGAGCCGGGGGCGGGGCAACTCCTGGGGGCAGGGCTCTGGCACAGAGCGGGGACGGGGTAGCTCCTGGGGGCGGGGCTCTGGCACAGGCCGGGAGCGGGGCAGCTCCTGGGGTCGTGGCTCAGGCTCCATTGTGAGCCGGGGGCGGGGCAGCTCCTGGGGGCAGGGCTCTGGCACAGCCCGGGGGCGGGGCAGCTCCTGGGGGCGGGTCTCTGGCCCCATTGGGAGCCGCGGGCGGGGAAGCTCCTGGGGGCGGGGCTCTGGCACAGACCGGGGGAGGGGCAGCTCCTGGGGGCGGGGCTCTGACACAGCCCGGGGGCGGGGCAGCTCCTGGGGGCGGGTCTCTGGCCCCATTGGGAGCCGCGGGCGGGGAAGGTCCTGGGGGCGGGGCTCTGGCACAGCCCGGAGGAGGGGCAGCTCCTGGGGGCGGGGCTCTGACACAGCCCGGGGGCGGGGCAGCTCCTGGGGGCGTGGCTCAGGCCCCATTGGGAGCCGCGGGCGGGGAAGCTCCTGGGGGCGGGGCTCTGGCAGAGCCCGGGGGAGGGGCAGCTCCTGGGGGCGGGGCTCTGGCACAGCCCGGGGGCGGGGCAGCTCCTGGGGGCGGGGCTCTGGCTCCATTGGGAGCCGCGGGCGGGGCAGCTCCTGGGGGCGTGGCTCTGGCACAGAGCGGGGACGGGGCAGCTCATGGGGGTGGGGCTCTGGCATAGCACGGGGGCGGGGCAGCTCCTGGGGGCGGGGCTCTGGCATAGCACGGGGGCGGGGAAGCTCCTGGGGGCGGGGCTCTGGCATAGCCCGGGGGCGGGGCAGCTCCTGGGGGCGGGACTCTGGCACAGACCGGGGGCGGTGCTCTGGCTCCATTGTGAGCCAGGGGCGGTGCAGCTCCTGGGGGCGGTGCTCTGGCTCCATTGTGAGCCAGGGGCGGGGCAGTTCCTGGGGGCGGGGCTCTGGCACAGCCCGGTGGTGGGGCATCTCCTGACCAGGGGCGGGTCAGGTCCTGGGGGCGGGGCTCCGGCACAGAGCGGGGGCGGGTCAGCTCCTGGGGGCGGGGCTCTGGCTCCATTGGGAGCCGGGGGCGGGGCAGCTCCTGTGGGCGGGGCTCTGGCATAGCCCGGGGGCGGGGCAGCTCCTGGGGGCGGGACTCTGGCACAAAGCGGGGACGGGGCAGCTCCTGGGGGCGGGGTTCTGGCACAGCCCGGTGGCGGGGCATCTCCTGACCAGGGGCGGGTCAGCTCCTGGGGGTGGGGCTCTGGCACAGCCCGGGGGCTGGGCAGCTTCTGGGGGCGGGGCTCTTGCTCCTTTGCGAGCCGGGGGCGTGGCAGCTCCTGGGGGCGGGGCAGCTCCTGGGGGCGGGGCTCTGGCACAGCCCGGGGGCGGGGCAGCTCCTGGGGGATGGGCTCTGGCCCCATTGGGAGCCGGGGGCGGGGCAACTCCTGGGGGCGGGGCTCTGGCACAGGCCGGGAGCGGGGCAGCTCCTGGGGTCGTGGCTCAGGCTCCATTGTGAGCCGGGGGCGGGGCAGCTACTGGGGGCAGGGCTCTGGCACAGCCCGGGGGCGGGGCAGCTCCTGGGGGCGGGGCTCTGGCCCCATTGGGAGCCGCGGGCGGGGAAGCTCCTGGGGGCGGGGCTCTGGCACAGCCCGGGGGAGGGGCAGCTCCTGGGGGCGGGGCTCTGGCATAGCACGGGGGCGGGGCAGCTCCTGGGGGCGGGGCTCTGGCATAGCACGGGGGCGGGGCAACTCATGGGGGCGGGGCTCTGGCATAGCCCGGGGGCGGGGCAGCTCCTGGGGGCGGGACTCTGGCACAAAGCGGGGACGGGGCAGCTCCTGGGGGCGGGGCAGCTCCTGGGGGGCGGGGCTCTGGCACAGAGCGGGGACGGGGCAGCTCATGGAGGTGGGGCTCTGGCATAGCACGGGGGCGGGGCAGCTCCTGGGGGCGGGGCTCTGGCATAGCACGGGGGCGGGGCAACTCATGGGGGCGGGGCTCTGGCATAGCCCGGGGGCGGGGCAGCTCCTGGGGGCGGGACTCTGGCACAAAGCGGGGACGGGGCAGCTCCTGGGGGCGGGGCAGCTCCTGGGGGCGGGGCTCTGGCATATCCCGGGGGCGGGGCAGCTCCTGGGGGCGGGACTCTGGCACAAAGCGGGGACGGGGCAGCTCCTGGGGGCGGGGCTCTGGCACAGGCCGGGAGCGGGGCAGCTCCTGGGGTCGTGGCTCAGGCTCCATTGTGAGCCGGGGGCGGGGCAGCTCCTGGGGGCAGGGCTCTGGCACAGCCCGGGGGCGGGGCAGCTCCTGGGGGCGGGTCTCTGGCCCCATTGGGAGCCGCGGGCGGGGAAGCTCCTGGGGGCGGGGCTCTGGCACAGACCGGGGGAGGGGCAGCTCCTGGGGGCGGGGCTCTGACACAGCCCGGGGGCGGGGCAGCTCCTGGGGGCGTGGCTCAGGCTCCATTGTGAGCCGGGGGCAGGGCAGCTCCTGGGGGCGGGGCTCTGGCACAGCCCGGGGGCGGGGCAGCTCCTGGGGGCGGGTCTCTGGCCCCATTGGGAGCCGCGGGCGGGGAAGGTCCTGGGGGCGGGGCTCTGGCACAGCCCGGAGGAGGGGCAGCTCCTGGGGGCGGGGCTCTGACACAGCCCGGGGGCGGGGCAGCTCCTGGGGGCGTGGCTCAGGCCCCATTGGGAGCCGCGGGCGGGGAAGCTCCTGGGGGCGGGGCTCTGGCACAGCCCGGGGGAGGGGCAGCTCCTGGGGGCGTGGCTCTGGCACAGCCCGGGGGCGGGGAAGCTCCTGGGGGCGGGGCTCTGGCTCCATTGGGAGCCGCGGGCGGGGCAGCTCCTGGGGGCGTGGCTCTGGCACAGAGCGGGGACGGGGCAGCTCATGGGGGTGGGGCTCTGGCATAGCACGGGGGCGGGGCAGCTCCTGGGGGCGGGGCTCTGGCATAGCACGGGGGCGGGGCAGCTCCTGGGGGCGGGGCTCTGGCATAGCCCGGGGGCGGGGCAGCTCCTGGGGGCGGGACTCTGGCACAAAGCGGGGACGGGGCAGCTCCTGGGGGCGGGGCTCTGGCACAGGCCGGGAGCGGGGCAGCTCCTGGGGTCGTGGCTCAGGCTCCATTGTGAGCCGCGGGCGGGGAAGCTCCTGGGGGCGGGGCTCTGGCACAGCCCGAGGGAGGGGCAGCTCCTGGGGGCGGGGCTCTGACACAGCCCGGGGGCGGGGCAGCTCTTGGGGGCGTGGCTCATGCTCCATTGTGAGCCGGGGGCGGGGCAGCTCCTGGGGGCAGGGCTCTGGCACAGCCCGGGGGCGGGGCAGCTCCTGGGGGCGGGTCTCTGGCCCCATTGGGAGCCGCGGGCGGGGAAGCTCCTGGGGGCGGGGCTCTGGCACAGACCGGGGGAGGGGCAGCTCCTGGGGGCGGGGCTCTGACACAGCCCGGGGGCGGGGCAGCTCCTGGGGGCGTGGCTCAGGCCCCATTGGGAGCCGCGGGCGGGGAAGCTCCTGGGGGCGGGGCTCTGGCACAGCCCGGGGGAGGGGCAGCTCCTGGGGGCGGGGCTCTGGCACAGCCCGGGGGCGGGGCAGCTCCTGGGGGCGGGGCTCTGGCTCCTTTGGGAGCCGCGGGCGGGGCAGCTCCTGGGGGCGTGGCTCTGGCACAGAGCGGGGACGGGGCAGCTCATGGGGGTGGGGCTCTGGCATAGCACGGGGGCGGAGCAGCTCCTGGGGGCGGGGCTCTGGCATAGCACGGGGGCGGGGCACCTCCTGGGGACGGGGCTCTGGCATAGCCCGGGGGCGGGGCAGCTCCTGGGGGCGGGACTCTGGCACAAAGCGGGGACGGGGCAGCTCCTGGGGGCGGGGCTCTGGCACAGACCGGGGGCGGTGCTCTGGCTCCATTGTGAGCCAGGGGCGGGGCAGCTCCTGGGGGCGGTGCTCTGGCTCCATTGTGAGCCAGGGGCGGGGCAGTTCCTGGGGGCGGGGCTCTGGGTCAGCCCGGGGGCGGGGCAGCTCCTGGGGGCGGGGCTCTGGCTCCATTGGGAGCCGGGGCGGGGCAGCTCCTGGGGGCAGGGCTCTGGCACAGAGCGGGGACGGGGTAGCTCCTGGGGGCGGGGCTCTGGCACAGGCCGGGAGCGGGGCAGCTCCTGGGGGCGGGGCTCAGGCTCCATTGTGAGCCGGGGGCGGGGCACCGCATGGGGGCGGGGCTCTGGCACAGCCCGGGGCGGGGCAGCTCCTGGGGGCGGGACTCTGGCACAAAGCGGGGGCGGGGCAGCTCCTGGGGGCGGGGCTCTGGCTCCTTTGTGAGCCGGGTGCGGGGCAGCTCCTGGGGGTGGGGCTCTGGCCCTGCCCGGGTGCAGGGCAGCTCCTGGGGGCGGGGCAGCTCCTGGGGGCGGGGCTCAGGCTCCATTGTGAGCCGGGGGCGGGGCAGCTCCTGGGGGCAGGGCTCTGGCACAGCCCGGGTGCGGGGCAGCTCCTGGGGGTGGGGCTCTGGCACAGCCCGGGGGCGGGGCAGCTCCTGGGGTCGTGGCTCAGGCTCCATTGTGAGCCGGGGGCGGGGCAGCTCCTGGGGGCAGGGCTCTGGCACAGCCCGGGTGCGGGGCAGCTCCTGGGAGCGGGTCTCTGGCCCCATTGGGAGCCGCGGGCGGGGCAGCTCCTGGGGGCGGGGCTCTGGCACAGCCCGGGGGAGGGGCAGCTCCTGGGGGCGGGGCTCTGGCATAGCCCGGGGGCGGGGCAGCTCCTGGGGGTGGTGCTCTGGCTCCATTGTGAGCCAGGGGCGGGTCAGCTCCTGGGGGCGGGGCTCTGGCACAGAGCGGGGGCGGGTCAGCTCCTGCGGGCGGGGCTCTGGCTCCATGGGGAGCCGGGGGCCTGGCAGCTCCTGGGGGCGGGGCTCTGGCAGAGCCCGGGGGAGGGGCAGCTCCTGGGGGCGGGGCTCTGACACAGCCCGGGGGCGGGGCAGCTCCTGGGGGCGTGGCTCAGGCTCCATTGTGAGCCGGGGGCGGGGCAGCTCCTGGGGGCAGGGCTCTGGCACAGCCCGGGGGCGGGGCAGCTCCTGGGGGCGGGGCTCTGGCACAGAGCGGGGACGGGGCAGCTCATGGGGGTGGGGCTCTGGCATAGCACGGGGGCGGGGCAACTCATGGGGGTGGGGCTCTGGCATAGCCCCGGGGGCGGGGCAGCTCCTGGGGGCGGGACTCTGGCACAAAGCGGGGACGGGGCAGCTCCTGGGGGCGGGTCAGCTCCTGGGGGCGGGGCTCTGGCACAAAGCGGGGACGGGGCAGCTCCTGGGGCTGGGCTCTGGCACAGACCGGGGGCGGTGCTCTGGCTCCATTGTGAGCCAGGGGCGGGGCAGCTACTGGGGGCAGGGCTCTGGCTCCATTGAGAGCCAGGGGCGGGGCAGCTCCTGGGGGCGGGTTTCTGGCCCAGCCCGGGGGCGGGGCAGCTCCTGGGGGCGGTGCTCTGGCTCCATTGTGAGCTAGGGGCGGGGCAGTTCCTGGGGGCGGGTTTCTGGCTCCATTGTGAGCCGGGGGCGGGGCAGCTCCTGGGGGCGGGGCTCTGGGTCAGCCCGGGGGCGGGGCAGCTCCTGGGGGCGGGGCATCTCCTGGGGGCGGTGCTCTGGCTCCATTGTGAGCCGGGGGCGGGGCAGCTCCTGGGGGCGGGGCTCTGGCTCCATTGGGAGCGGGGGGCGGGGCAGCTCCTGGGGGTGGGGCTCTGGCTCCATTGGGAGCCGGGGCGGGGCAGCTCCTGGGGGCAGGGCTCTGGCACAGGCCGGGAGCGGGGCAGCTCCTGGGGGCGGGGCTCAGGCTCCATTGTGAGCCGGGGGCGGGGCACCGCATGGGGGCGGGGCTCTGGCACAGCCCGGGGCGGGGCAGCTCCTGGGGGCGGGGCTCTGGCACATAGCGGGGACTTGGCAGCTCCTGGGGGTGGGGCTTTGGCATAGCCCGGGGGCGGGGCAGCTCCTGGGGGCGGGACTCTGGCACAAAGCGGGGGCGGGGCAGCTCCTGGGGGCGGGGGCTCTGGCTCCATTGTGAGCCGGGTGCGGGGCAGCTCCTGCGGGTGGGGCTCTGGCCCTGCCCGGGTGCAGGGCAGCTCCTGGGGGCGGGGCTCAGGCTCCATTGGGAGCCGGGGGCGGGGCAGCTCCTGGGGGCGGGGCTCTGGCACAGAGCGGGGACGGGGCAGCTCATGGGGTGGGGCTCTGGCACAGCCCGGGGGCGGGGCAGCTCCTGGGAGCGGGGCTCTGGCACAAAGCGGGGACGGGGCAACTCCTGGGGGCGGGGCAGCTCCTGGGGGCGGGACTCTGGCACAAAGCGGGGACGGGGCAGCTCCTGGGGCGGGGCTCTGGCAGAGCCCGGGGGCAGTGCTCTGGCTCCATTGTGATCCAGGGGCGGAGCAGCTCCTGGGGGCGGGGCTCTGGCACAGCCCGGTGGCGGGGCATCTCCTGACCAGGGGCGGGTCAGCTCCTGGGGGCGGGGCTCTGGCACAGAGCGGGGGCGGGTCAGCTCCTGGGGGCGGGGCTCTGGCTCCATGGGGAGCCGGGGGCGTGGCAGCTCCTGGGGGTGGGGCTCGGGCACAGCCCAGGGCGGGGCAGCTTCTGGGGGCGGGGCTCTGGCTCCATTGTGAGCCGAGAGCGGGGCAGCTCCTTGGGGCGGGGCTCTGGCCCAGCCCGGGTGCGGGGCAGTGTTTACAATTTCAATGTTCAGAGCTGTGGGAAGTTATGGGGGTGGTCAGACAACAATTATTTATTTACAGTGAGATTCCAAAAGCCAAAGCTTTATAACTGTTCAAACAGAAATTGCCAATGTCACATGCAAAATATAGTGTAAATATCCTTAAATCAAACTCGACTTTCTCCAGATGCATTTCTGTATTTTGCCTATATAAATATTTTTTCATCTTTGTGTGTGTACAGGGAAATCAACATTTACTGCAATTTAGTAATAAAAATCCAATCCTTTCAAGCATCATTTTAAGTAATGAAGTACTTGAATTCTTTCACTTCCTGGACTGTAATGCTTGATTACAGGATAATTACACCCTCCCTGTGATGTATTTTACTCTCAGTACTGTAACCCCTCGGGATGTAGCTCCTGTCTGGGAGCTCTGCTGAGCCACTGGCATTGTGATCAGAAGGTGACACTCTGACACATGAGCAGAGACACATGGGGGAGGGGGAGGTAACATGGAGGCTACCAGAGTTGAACATGGCCCTACAGAGTGTGGGGAGCCAACTCCCTCTCAGCCTCTCCTCTCTCCCACCTCCCAGAGTCAGTAACGCTGATAAATCGTTCCCTGAAATCTAAATACCCCCAGTATGTGAGACAGTGATTGACGCAGGTGCCTTAGGGGCTGCAGCACCAGCCCCCTGCCTGGATGAGGGGGATGAAGAACTGCAGTAGAATCGGGTTAGGCTGGGAGAGGGCACAGCTGATGTGGGACTGGGAGCCGAGTTCACAAAGAGGCCAGAACTCATGGGGGGTTTGGGAGAAGTCACCAGGACTGGGTAGAGGTACATCAGTGTATTTTCCCCATTAACCATCCTGCCGTGTATTTAAATTAGAAACGTTTCATTCATATCGAAACACCTTGGAACTAAGCTGGGTTGATGCATTTCCAGTTACAGTGGCACAGTTTTCATTCAGTCAATAATTGGTGTGCTTTCATGAATTAACTTGACTGTGTGCTGTGAGTGTCAACATTTTCGGCATTAAGAAATGGTAATTAGGTGTCAGTTCATTTCTCATGCATTTATCTCATAATTTTAATTTCAGGTTTGAATCAGTATTCATACCATGTTGTTTTAATAGCATTAGTGTCTATTTGTATAACTGTTTGCAAGATTTCATTGGATATTGTGAACCAGCCGTCTTAACCTTCCATTTTGAGATTCCTAAATACATCCAGCGCACCACTCCTGAAAGACTGCAAGCCCTGGCCGGTGACATGCTCCCTAGAGAGCAAACAGCTGATGAGCCCTTTCGCCGTAAAAAGCGCATTTGACTCTTTGACATTGCTTTATCCGCCCACCAGAAAATGCTATAGGTAACCAGGTAATTACAGAATATCTTCACTAGGTATAGTTCTACCAGCTATGTGCCAAAATTCAAATCGTTCTCTTTGTTTTATCTTTCATTCAGCTTTGCAATTATTAGATCCCATTTGAAAACTGGAACTGAAATAACCAAAGCTAGTTAAGAAGAGAGTGGCATTGGGCATAGGCCAGGGGGGGGGGAACCAATAAAGGGAAAGAACTGACAATGCAAAAAGGAACATCCCAAACTATCAGAGCCCCAGACCCCCGTCCAACTGAATCCACCCCAGCCAGGCATATCAAGCTGGGCCCCTGAAAAAATCGCCCATCCCGTCTGGCAGGGAATGCTGCGTGTTGCAGACGGAGCTATGGTGTATGCGTCTGCTCTGCTGACGTGCTGCTTTGGTACGGATGCACCACGGCCACAGGGAGCAGAGACATGAAACAAAATCCCAGATACACCTCCAATGCCGCGTCCCCCTCCCCCACACTGTCTGCCATCCCCTCTCCCAGCACCACATGGCCATTCTCAGCCTATTGCTGACAATTCCTTCCAGCCTTCAGCACTGCAAAGAAATAAAACACGGTGTTACAAAAGGTACATCTTGCCAGAGAAACCTGATCTCCTTCTGTGAGAAGGTAACTTATTTTTTGGACAAAGGACATGCAGTACCTCTAATCTATCTGGATGTCAGTAAGGGATTTGATACAGTTCCACATGGGAAACTATTTGTTAAATTGGAGAAGATGGGGATTAATATGAGAACTGAAAGGTCAATCAAGAATTGGTTAAAGGGGAGTGTGAATTGTCAGGCTGAAGGGAGGTTATTAGTGGAGTTGCTCAGAGATCAATCTTGGGACCAATCTTATTCAACATTTTTATTAAAGACCTTGGCACAAAAAGTGGGAGTGACAGACAAAGCTGGGAGGGATTGCCAATATGGAGGAGGACAGGAAAACCATACAAGAAGATCTGCATGACCTTGAAAGCTGGAGTAATAGAAATAGGATGAAAATTAATATTGCAAACTTATGCACTGAGGGACTAACGACAAGAATGTTTGCAATAAGCTGGGGATTTATCAGTTGGAAGTGACAGAGAAGGAGAAAGACCTAGGTGTATTGGTAGATCACAGGATAATTATGAGCTGCCAATGTGATGTGGCCGTGAAATAGGTGAATGCAGTCCTAGGATGCATCAGGTGAGCTATTTCCAGTAGACAGGGAAGGGTTAGTACTGTTATACAAGGCACTGATGAAACCTCCTCTGAAATACTGTGGGCCATTCTGGTCTCCCATGTTTAAGAAGGATGAATTCAAAGTGGAGCAGGTGCAGAGAAGGGCTACTAGGATGATCCTAGGAATGGAAAATCTGCCTTATGAGTGGAGACTTAAAGAGCTTGGCTTGTTTAGCCTAACCAAAAGAGGGCTGAGGGGAGATACGATCGCTCTCTATAAATACATCAGAAGGATAAATACCAGGGAAGGAGGGGAGTTATTTAGGTTAAGCATCAATGTTGGCACTAGAACAAATGGATATTGGCCATCAATAAGTTTTGGCTTGAAATTAGGCAAAGGTTTCTAACCATCAGAGTGAAGTTTTGGAACAGCCTCCCAAGGGACGCACTGGGGGCAAAAAACTTAAATGGCTTCAAGACTGAGCTCAATACCTTTATGGAAGGACTGGTATGATGGGACTCCCTACAATGGCATGTAGTCGATCTGCAACCTCTAGCAGGAAAAATCTC